>CM038471.1:17575837-17867944 GCA_021464415.1 Lonicera japonica | reverse complement strand
CTTGGGCACCTTCTCATCAAGAAACAGTAGCTGCAGGATTAAAAGCTTCAATTGACAGGCAACATTGCATTGTTCATGCGCGAAAGTAAATAACCAGGATTCATACATGTATCAGGCCTCAAGTAGACTTTAGTTGCCACGCTGTCAAGTTAAAGAGTGAGCATGCCTCAGCTCAACCTGAAAGTTCCTGGTAATGTCAACCTAGCCTACACGGCTATACCCAATATTAGGCTAGAAAATTGCATGTGTTAGGAAAACTAAAGTAGAATGGGTGTGTTTGATTACTCTTACTTTCCCTTGCAAATGCTCAAAATTCATATTTTCCACCTTTAGTGGTGTTTGATTACTCTTCAATGGAATCAATTTTATTCGTATAATTTGTTTAACCTAATTTGATCTTGTTCTCACGCAACTTAAAAACCACCTCCGCTTTAAGAGAAATTGAACTTCTCAATGGGGATTTTCCCCATGTAGAACAATTCTAAGGAATTCAAATCTTGTTTCTATAAACCAATCAAACCCGCCCTAAGGAAAGAAAGAGAGTAAATTTGATTTACACTGATATTATACAGATCTGAAACTCCCTTATCAGAAAAGTATAAGAAAAAACCCACTTATGAAGGCATAGTTCACTAGATCAGCTTATTTGCATTGCGCATATAATACTAGGTGTTAAAAGTCATAAAGAAGCAAGAGATTAGAAAAGGCATCCCTTGAGCAAGACCACAATACTTACCGCTTTTTTTGTTTAAGCAAGAAGGCAACAATTAAGAAGGCAAATAGTGCATTGCATATATATATGCCGCTCCAAATAAGGTAGATGTTTGGTACAAAGAGAGAAAAAGGTTAGTACAAGAGGAAAAACTACAGAAATTATGTACTTACAGCTCCAAATAAAGTAGATGTCCAATCCCTTTTTCTATTTATTATTGCGGCTTGAGGTCATGAGTCAAGGGTTGAATTGGTTACTGGTGAGTGGTGAAAAATAAATTCATTCCATTTTCGACTCCTCAAGGGTGTGACACAACCCTATCTCGCATTTGGCTTTCGCAGATGACTTGATGATTTTTACTAATGGGACTCATAGTGCCGTAGTTATTATGATGAAATTTCTATCAGCTTATGAAGAGAGCTCAATGGTGTCTGATAATAGATGTCTCATTATTGCTCAGAGTACGTGTTTCACTACGGAATCTCTCCTGATTAAGGATCTGGGGTGTTTGCTATTTAGTGGACAGAAGAAGGAAGATTTTTCTGATTTGGTGATTAAGATCGATAGAAAGTTAGCGGGGGTTTGGATGTTAAAAGTTTGGTTGATATTGTGCAAGCATATAGCATGAAGTTGTGGTGGTGTATTTGTTCTTCTAATTCTTATGGGCCAGGTTCATAAGGAGGAAGTATATTAGGATAGAGAAATACTGATTGCGAAGCCAGATCTGCTTCTTCCCGTACGTGGAGCAGACTTGTGTGTATTAAAGATACAGTGGAGAGGCATAATGAGTGGGTGGTTAATAAACGGGAGCTTAAAAGATCTGACCGAAAAGGAGTTCTTTCAAGGGGATGGGGATAAAATGGCTACTACAGACAGCTCCTTCTGCAGTCTTTTTTAAACCAAATTCAAGATATAAATTTGCTTGTTCTGAAATTAAATTATTGGTCTCTCTCAAAGTTGAATCCTCCTTTTCATAAAGTTGCTCTTATTGCTGTTTCTACTAGCATTTGTTGTCAGTTATGGAAGCGTCATAATAGGGGTAAATATGAACAGAAGAATGATAATGTTTGGCGGGTTATTTCTAATGAGCAGAGCTCGATTAAAGCGTTACTATCCCAATGTCAGTTGAAGAAGCTCAGAAGGATGACCAGTTGATATTTATGATTTCGGTTTGAAAGTGAATCCTTTGAAAAGGAAACAGTGGATTGTTACTAAATGGCATAAACCGGCTGAGAATAGGTTTAAATTGAATTGTGAGGGATGTACAAAGGGAAATCCAGGTATTAGTGGTGGTGGTGCTATGTTAAGGGATAGTAATGGCCGGTTGCTATGGGCTTTAGAAGATTTTTACGGTTTTGGCACTGACATGGACTCTTACGGTTAATAATGTGAAGAATATTTATGTTGAGTCAGACTCCAAAGCTTTGGTTATGCTGTTTTATAGTGATAAGTGTCCATGGAGGGTTACTTATTTTGTCAAAAAGATTAGAGATTTGATTATGCTTACGAGTGGTTGGGTATCATGTTTACAAAGAGAGTTATGCTGCTGATTTTTTTAGCTAACTTTGGGTGTAGCAGGGGGGCAAGGTCTGTTTCGGTTCCAAATTTCATTAACTATAATTACCATAAATACAATAGTTTTTGGTATAGATACTGGTATACTGAATACTGATAGGCAGGGAATTCCTTGAATAAGGGTTGTATCTTGTTTTGTTTGATCTAATAACATTCTGGGGTATTTTCCCCTTTCAGCTTAAAATGAAAAATGTCTTGCTTTCAACTAGCTCAGGTGTGGTCCATACATGAATTGATGATTAGAGAGGTAAAATATGTTAACAAACTAGCAACAATTCGCAGTACAATACGTCTCAAGCGTTTCTTGAGAAATATGCAAAATTAGGGAGCATAGATACATAAAACAGTTGGCAGGGTAGACCGGTTTTCAGCTCACAAATTAGAGAACTTCTGTACTAAGTAAATGAAATCCAACCCTTCCTCCATGTCTTTCGAATTCTAGGTAAGGTGGAAACGCTCTAAAAGGGAAAAAGTTCAATCGTAGGTGAAAAGGTGTGCAATCAAGCCCAAAGTTGGAAAATATCATTGTTTATTTTCCACCTAAAAAATAAATGCAACCAAACACCCTATATGCATATTCCATGGAATTGAATTTCCTGATGGGTGTTTTTCCACCCCAATTCAATGCTGGCTGTCAAACACTCTCTAATTGGTTGTTCTAGGTTTACAGTGGTCTGTCATTTGGCTAAACTGAAACTCGATGAGCCAATATAAGAGCTTATAAACTCCCACTTGTACATTTTAGAACTTCGGTATTTCTTTCCATCGTGTTTTTCATATTTTTGAGACCCAATTGCAGTTTCGATATTGGAATTCTAAAGCTCAAGTTAAATTCCTAGAAAGCTAACAATCCCAATCTGAAAGACGACCTTATTTTCTAAGCCTGGTCTTTTATAGTAATAAAGAGAAAACCTGTTCCCTTTTCCAGTTTAGAAGAAAATCAGGTGGGCACTAATATTGTAACAAGTGAGCACAAAACACACACACCAGAAATTTGGAACCAATCACATACAAAACTTTTGGCAGGCATCAATACAATGATTAAGAGACATAAATCAACTATAAATTGCACAACCAAATTCATTAGAGTCCACAATTGTCCAAGCATTCAATCTATTTTGAGTCTTACATAACTAATTAATGCAAGTGGATAAAGCTGACCTTCAATTTCCTATGTCAAGTTTCTATAACCCCAACATTCGTTCAATGCACTACCAATGCAACTCTTAATGTGTCAAAGCTGCGACATTCGTTCAATGCACTACCAGTGGAACTCTTCATCATCAAATGTGTCAAAGCTGGGATCGATCCAAGTACAAAGAAGCTTTAATGTTGTGCCATAGAAGTCATCACTAGTGTAACCCGTTCCCAAAGTATGAAACTTGCACGTGTTAAGGGAGTAAAATACGCCATTCTTCCCATTAAACCCGGGGAAATATATCTTGTTCTCCATTCCCGTAACTTCTTGTTCGGAATTTGTTGCTGAGAAAGATGCAGTCTGACTCACAAACAACATTTTATCTCCTAAGTTCTCTAGTTTTCTCCAAGTCATCGTAGGAGCGTCAAGCTTGAAAATCTTAACCCATTTTCCCAATTGCCCCAAAAACACAGATATTAATTCCCCGTCACACTCGAACAAGTAGTTTCTATGAATGGAATTACAAGGTTGTTTTGGCTTCTCAAGAACAGTCCAACCATCTTCACCACCTTCTTGTGTGGGTCAAAAGTACCCAAAATCCCCTTTCTATCCAAGTAGTAGAAAAGCCCATTGTGAAAAACTGGATTATTAAGAGGCCCGATGAACTCTATGCTGTTCTTAACCCAGCATTATGTCCATGTATCTTCACCACGACGGATAAAATTAAAAGAAATGGAAGTTGAGGATGACCATCTAACACCAAAAACCGTGCAGTCCATAGAAGTTGGAAGGGACAAAAAGGAAATAGTTGTGAACTTGTAATAGAGGCCAGGTAAATTTGGAAGTTCAATTTTTTTATTTGTAATTGGGTTTAAAAAGAAGATTTCTTTTTGACCTCGGGACATTAGCAACCAACCATCTTTAGAGAATCGAATTTTGGCATTAGCTATTTTTGGACTAACATAGGTGGTGTTATAAATCGGGTGGTAGAAACTGTAAAATGGACCCTCACATCCATAGAACATGAGGAGGGGAAATTGAGTCATGGTTGTGAAAGACATTAAACATTTGATCAACGGCATGGGTGAAGGGATTGGTGGAATAGCTGATCACCAACTTCTACAAACAGAGCGGAAAAAAATACGATCTCTAGCCAAGAGACGTGATCCAATCAATCTTAAAACATCCAAAGGAAGATTGCCCATGGATATATCTGTCACTTCTGCAATCTTAGTGGCTCTCGTCCGCAAAGAAAAGCCTAGATCAAAGTTTAGAAATCATGAGGGCGATACAAATATACATAATATTTATGTTGAAAAAATACAAGATAATACAAGTACCAAAAGTGTGTAATTGTTGGTGCTTTCAAATAGTAAACCTATTAGAACCAACAATTTTGGACTAGTATCTCCCAGTTTTGTGACTAGAATTGCCCGGGGACTGCATCTTTTTTGAAAAACGTTTTGGGTCGCATCCTAAAAATTTTCAAAATCAGGACCGGATCCTAAAAAGTTTTTTGAACTTTATTTCCCCAAATTCTGTCTGACTGGTTACGGTAGCGTAGCCAGGGCTATGAAAAGCAATTGCAACTGAAGGCAATTTTTCTAAAAATTACTTTTTTCCAAATCACCAAATTTACTGAACTTCTAAATCAACCAATACTCCAGTGATTCAATGAAAAACGAAGGAGTCTGAATCGAAATTAACATAAAAGCCATATTTTGATTCAAAAAAATAAAAATAAAAATTACATACCAATATAAAGAAAAAGATGAGACCAATGAAACAATATCAACAACAATAATAATAATGGGAAAGCTTCAACTTACACTGGGCTTAATTTCAATAACTTTATTTCAACTTCATCGATCACCAATTGATACGTTAAATTAAATTAAATCATTATTATATATCAAAGCAAGATGCAGAAAATTGGATTAATCGTAGTGATAGAAGTCCCTCAACCTAATGATCGTTTTATATTAAATTATGAGCCTCATAAAATTTAAGTAAATTAAATGGTTATAAATATTTATTTTTTGAACAACTGCACCTAGAGGAGGGATTCCAACACATGATCACCCAGAAATAAATTGTACCCCACTAAATAGATTGTCCGAGCTTTAATGAACCATCAGAGTCAGTCCTGTCCAATTTTAGGCCCTGGGCGAAGTTCTAAAATGATGCCCTTCTTATAAATAAATATATTATTTTTTTATATTAAAAAACAATTAATCTTTGTATTCCACCAAAAACACATTGTAATTAAAAATTGAAAGTGCTTACAAACTTCATTTCAGAATGTACGAGTTTACATGTCTTCAAAACCAATGCAACGATAATTCAAGCACCTATATGTTACATCTTCAACCTTCATGTTCATTTTTATCTTCCAAAAAGCTTTTAGATGTTCCAAAATGACGCTAAGAGGGCAATAGGCAATTGCAAAAGGAAGAGCTAAAGATTGAAGAATAATAAAAGAATAGGCATAGCTCTGTTTTTCTTAATTTTGGTCAATGAAAAATAGGTGAAGCTAGACGAAGAGACTGACTTTGAAAATTTGCGCCATTTTATTGGAAAGTTACCTTATTAAATAAAGATTTTTGGAAAGATATTTTATTTATTTAATATTTTTTAACATATACTTTATATATATATACATATACAAAAAATTGGATGCCCCTTCTTATTTTTGGGCCCTGGGCGGTCGCCCTGCCTGCCCTGCCCCAGGGCCGGCCCTGTGAACCATTAGGCCAACCCTAGTGAACCCATGGTTATAAATATCTGATTTATTTGAAATTCTGCGTGCTTAATAAATACAACAAAAATAACTAATCTAATAGTAGTATTGATGAATTATGAAATTTTTTGTCAATCATATACCAATATAACTTGAAGCTTGGCCTAATAATAATAATAATAGATTCAGAATTTTACCTGTACAGAGAGAGTGGACTGTGGAGGATTGATATTTTGGAATTGGAATATCTGTGATTTTTGGGGAAGAAGAGAATGAATGAGTTTGTTTCAATTAGGTGAGTTTTTGGTTAAAATAGTGTACTTTTAAAACTTATTATGCAAAGTAGGGTACTTTTTAGCTTATTTAGGAAAATAAGGTTGAGCGTAAAAACGTGAGAAGCTCTCACGTTTTTAACCGTAAAAACGTGAGTTCCAACGGCTATTTTACAAAAAAAAAAAAATAAAGCTCTTAGAAGTGTGATTTGCTATCACGTTTTTACACGTAAAAACGTGAGAGCAAATCACGCTTTTAAGGCAACCAAATTTTCACCCTCCCTTCTCCGAAAATATCTATATGCGTAAAAAAAAAAAAAAAAAAACAGACAGTAAAAAAGCAGCACTCCTCTTTCAAATTTTCGGCACCATCTTGAACCTCTCGCCCTCTCCACGTCGCCGTCCCGTGCCGTCCCCGCCGCCCCTCGCCGCCCACCTCCTTCACACCCCGTCACCTCTCTCTCTCCCCATAAATTTCCCCTCTCACAACCACCTCCATCCCCGCACCCTGCCTCTCTCGAATTTCTAGCTTATCGCCTGCGGCCCTCGCCGATTTCCACCATTGCCGGCTCCATTCGCTCAAAACGTGATCTCTCTACCTCGATTTTCCCTCTTGGTTGCTTCCTCTCGCCAGTCAGATAGCACCCCCTCGCTGAGTTGCCTGCCCCAGTGCTTCCTCTGGTCGTTGTCGCCCGATCTACTCAAGGTAATCTCGTTAACTGATTTTCTCCAACAATTAACTGATTTTATAGGATATTTTGTAAGATCTATTATAAGGATTAGAGGTAGTATACAAAGAATGATTTTTTTGCGTATTTGTAAATAATCATGTATGTGTTTATATGGGAAACATGTGAAGGCTCTTTTAATCGGTCCAATTGGTCTAAGTATTGAGAGGAAAATGAAAACATATTCAGATCTATACTTTCATTTCACTACCAACAAATCCATACATACAAACATATTTATAATATACATACAAAATGAAAAAAAAATATATATTTTGACAAAATATTTCTTAGATCTAATTAGTATACATACATAATATACACGCATACGCATACAAAAAAAGAAAATAAGAGAATTAACACCCACCTTTCGATTTTTGCGATCTTGTATTTTTCTAATTTATAATTATCTAAACATGTAGAAAGAGAATAGATGAAGAGTTAATGCAAGTAAGATGTTTGAGTAGGAAAGAAAGGAAGAAACGGATGGGAAAGAGAAAGAAATTGAAGAGAAAAATGCAAGAGAGAGAGATAGAATGTCCACTGAGAGAATAACAAAAAGGGAAGAAAAAAACAAAGGAGGGAAAATGGGGTCACTTGGGTGGAGGTGGGTGGGGGGAAGAAAAAAACAAAGGAGAGAAAATGGGGTCATTTGGGTGGAGGTGGGTGGGGGACAAAAATGATGGGCATTTGGTTTTAATTACATAAATAAAAGCAGAAGGTTTTCTCTCCTTTCTATTGTATGTATAAAAATCAAATATTATCTTGTTCTTATTGTATGTATAAATTACATAAATTACATAGTTTGAATAATATATTTTAATTACATTAATTTTATTAAAATTTGAATTCTTATTGTACTAGGGTATGCCCATTCCATCCGGCACGACACGCCAATTATTTTTAATCAAAGACGTTCATGATGCATCATCCAATCTAAGACATATTCAAAAAACTTACACGTAAAAATAAAAATTTCGTTTTCGCTATTTTGTGCTCTTTAGTCAAAAAAAACCTTTCCTTTATTATATATGAAAGGTTTAAAACATTAGTAATTTAACAAATAATCTAACAAAATAACATTTTTGTTAAAAATAATACTTTTATTTTTTTATTATTTTAGAGAATATCATTTTTTTAAAGGAAGATAACAACGATAATTTGTGAAAATAACTAAATTTAACATTTACTGTTGGTGAATATTACGTAATTGCCACAACCTATTTAGTGGAGAATGCTTCTTGGAGATAAACCACATCCTATGGTCTAAAATGTGTGTAAGAAAAAGTAAATTTATGAAACTAAATCTAGACATCTGGTTAGGTAGAATTTCAAAAGCTCTTTACCAAAAAAAAAAACCTTTCCTTGTTACATAGATGTATAAAAAATATCTAAGGCTATGCAACCAAGCTACACCATACTATATTTATATTTTCATTATTACTTTTTTATACTTTCTAAGAATATAGATTAATAGGGTCTAAATATGTTAAAATTTGAACTTTGAGTTTAAATTTATTATATTCTAAGATTTAATTAAAACAAATATCAGAGAGTAAAAATGTATGGTAGAGAGAAAAAGTTAATGTGTATATTTTGTTTAATTTTTGCCTCAGCCCATGCTCCCTTTTAGTTGTTATGCTATAATTAAAATTTAGAGTTTGAAAGCGTGTGTCGAAATTAGAATTAAAATTTATAGTTTCAATAGAGAGATAACGAAGACAAGTCTTTCCTTTTCTAAAGACTACCCACACATTAATTAGAAACTACAAACCAAAACCTCATACTTCATATTTCCTTGGTTCAAGATATTTTTATTGAAAGTAAACTAAACTGGATTATTGTGTTGAAGGTGGATAATGGGAAGTAGACGTTATTGTCTTCGGCTATATTGGGGTGGCAATATAATTAATGGGGAGCAGAGTTTGACATACGATAAGCCACATGAAAGTGGCATTGTCCTGGAAGAAGGCAGTAGTTACTCAGAATTGGTCGAGAAAGTTTATTATGTTATGGATATTGACCGTACGCCGTCCACGCTTAAGATGACCTGTAGATGTCCCTTTTTTGTAACCACGACTACTTGGAATTACTTCCTTCATGAGATTAAAGATGATGAAAGTTTGGACTTTGCAATGACAAATATTTCCAATGCTCCCGTTGTTAATGCAATTGATTTGTATATTGAAAAAGTGGATTTAGATTATGATGTATACCCAATTGGAGAAAATTTGCCATTGTCCGGACCATACATATCACCACTGTGAACACATTCTGCCCTATGTACATTGATCCATTACCACGGCAGGAGTTTTCTGACCCTATAAATGAAGACCCTCCTAGTTCTCTCTTCGGTTCCACTTCGCGGTCATCAAGACACCTCAACTTTGGTGGCACTAGTAAAAAAGCTCACAAATCATCTCAGCCCCCACCCGAGTCCACGTCTGAGGGCGGAGGTGGTATAGATTATGACTTGGAAGTAGAATACGACATTGGAGAGGACGTAGACACCGAATATGAAATTATGCAAAATTTCAGCAATAGCGAAAGTGACGAAGGGGAAGAACCAAATGAGATTAGGGAGGATGATAATGATATTCCACCCTTCTATACACAATTTCAGGTTACAAATGTGGACGAGGAGGTGTTAATACAGGAGCAGCTTGTAGGTGAAAATGAACTGCGTAAAGGGCTAATTTACGAGACGAAAGCAGACTTGAAGACTGCCGTGAAATTGTTCGCAATCGAAAATTCTAATGAATATATTGTTGATGAATCTAAGACAGATATATGGGCAATTAAGTGTAAATTACATGAAAAAGGGTGCAAATGGCGTCTTCGTGCATGTAAGAGGAAGAAGAAGCACGGTCAATTTGAAATAACCAAGTATGAGGGTCCCCACACATGCAGATTTGATCATTTGAAACTAAGCCACAAACATCTGGACAGTAACTTCATTGCAAACAAAATAATGCCCATGTTGAAGGTTGATCCAGCCCTTAAGATTGCCGTTATTGTTGTTTGTATGAAGGATCAATATGGCTACAAGGTCTCTTATTGGAAAGCATGGAATGCAAAGCAGAAAGCAATTGCCACTTTATTTGGTGATTGGAAAGGGTCTTATGCAATAATGCCAAGATACTTAGCATCTATTCAGTATAACAATGTAGGGACGATCCATGAGTTGAGAAGCAACCAATTTGATGCGAATAGTCGTGTTTTTGACAAGAATTTTTGGGCGTTTAGTGGTTCTATTGAAGGTTTCGTGCATTGTCGGCCTATTATTAGTGTAGACACGACACATCTTCGGGGCAAGTATAATGGAAAGTTATTTATTGCAATGGCCATGGATGCAAATGAGGGTATTTTCCCCTCGCGTTCGGATACGGAGAGGAAGAAAGTTACGATACCTGGCATTATTTTTTAAAGCGGGTTTGGTATTATGTTGTTAAGGGACGAGAAGGTATATGCTTACTTTTTGATCGCCACAAGGGTATACTAGCAATAATAAATTTCGATGCCCAATTTCAGGAGCCGAACACATATCATCGATTTTGCATGCGTCACATTCGTAGTAACTTCACAAGCAAATGTAAACCAGATAGAATGTTAAAGCTACTAATGTGGAAGGTTGCTACTGCAACCCAGTTTCCAAAATTCGTTCACTACATGAAAATGATAAAAACATATGATGAACACCAACAGATTGAAAGAAAAAAACCATGGAAGTGGTTAAATGAGATTCCACTCGAAAAGTGGACTTTTGTTTATGATGGAGGGCATCGATATGGGGTTAACTCGACAAACATTTCAGAAGTATTCAACGGGGTTTTACTAGGTGCGAGGTCCTTGCCTGTCAGTGCGTCCGTGCAGCTCATATTTCATCGCCTCGTTACTTATTTTTGTCAACGAAGACATCAGGGCGTAGAAAGGCAAAATGATCCAGAGTTGGAACATACCCCAGACATGGCGATTAAATTAGCGAATCTCGAAAAGGATGTCAATAAATACTGTGTCTTTGGGCATAATCTTTCTAAGGGCCATGCGGCCGTCACATCTCGCAAAGGTAAAGTTAAGAATGTCAACATTAAGGAACGCATGTGCAGCTGCGGGAGGTGGTCTGTTTATAAGTATCCTTGTATTCATGTCATGGCGGTGTGTGCTGATTTAAGGTTGCAGCCAAAGTATTTAATTGATCCATATTTGAGTCTTGAGGCTTACGTGGCTACTTATGCTCCTGCGATGAATCCTGCTTTGCCAAATGAGTATTGGGGGGAATTAATCCCATCTACTACAACTGTTTTGATCCCTAATCCTATTCTGTTACGACAGAAGGGTCGACCGTCAAGGCGCATTCACAACGAGATGGACTTAAGTGATCAACGACGAAACAACCATTACGGATTTTGTGGGGAAGCGGGACATGACCGACGCACTTGTGGCCGGAATAAGAAAAAATGAAATTGTGTTAGTTGAAATAATTTTTTGCTTATAAAGACGATATGTACTTTACCTATTTCGGCTTATGAAGTTGTGTTAGTTGTTTCGGCTTTTTATGATGTAATGTAATCTTTAAGTTTAAGTTTATCTTAATGTAATGTTGTATCCTGAATTTTAATCTTAATATGTTATTTTCGTGACTTAATATACTTTAATTGCTACTTATATTATTATACTCTCTTATATGTTGATGTTAATTGCGTTGTGGTATGATTAAATTTAATATACATTTTATATTTTTTGTGTTGGTGTAGATGGATCCAGGTCCTGAAGACCAACGCGTCTTATATTTACAGGAGGACCACAGATCGTCTTCTATTTGGGATGGCGAGGATCCTGGTTTATTAGAGGTACGCAGGAACGACACAGATTTTAGGCATAGAGATGGACGGCCTATTATTTTACCTGAGAGAGTGCAGCGATTATTGTTACGAGCTGGATTTTATGGAGTGTATCGTGTAGGCCATATACAGTATGACCATGCTTTGATCACTGCATTGGTCGAGCGATGGCGACAGGAGACACATACATTCCATCTCCCTGTTGGAGAGTGTACCATCACATTACAGGATGTCTCCATATTGCTAGGATTGCCAGTCGATGGTCATCCCATCATTGCACCGCCATTACTTGGAGATCCTGCTGATATTTGTGAGCGTATACTAGGCGTCCGCCCTGACGCTAATCTTTGAACAAGTCAAAGATAAAGCTATCTTGGATAGCTAATACATTCCGGGAGGTACCTGGTGACGAGGCTGATGACGCGGCCGTAGAGCAATATGTCCGGCATGGTCACTCGTTGGGGGACTAGTCCGAGACGTCGGAGACATTTCGGCATGGATTCTTATCAATCTATCACTCCAATAATTCGGACAAGACCTTGAGGATAATGCGTACAGTATAGTTGGAGTGATGCACTTGCTATTTGTATAGAGAGATGTGCCGGGCCTCACGTAGAAAATCCAAACAGATTGCGGGCCCCCTTATCATATTACAGGTCCATCCGTATATTTATTAAATATAATTATTATTTATTTTAATTAATCTAACTTACATTTTTTCCCCCAATTTTCTTTTTGTCAGCTATGGAGTTGGGAGCGATTGACACATATTCGACTCCGACGGCTTGGTACACCAATTGCAGACGGGGGAGTTGTTCCTGTGATTGATGGACCACCCCCATGGAGCTAGGTAAGGAATATATAACAATCAACGTGATATTATAATACTTTTGCAAGTGGAGTATACATGTACATTCCCTTGATGTAAGTATTATTTCGTATAGGTGGCGAACGAAATTTTCACTCGATCGGACGCCGACACACGTATTGGCTCACTATAGAGACTAGTTGGACTGTATGCGCACCAAGCAGGTATATGTGGAATATTTAATGTATTATACAAGGAAATGTGAAATTGTGGTATGGTTGAAATAATTTGTACTTAACAGGTATCTTTGAAATTGTTGGATTGTTCAATAAACAGACGGAACTCTGCCGAAATTTACTTAGGAATTTGTAAAAATTGGGAAAAAAATTGTATTCATATGGATATTAACGTATTGTAAAACTAAATATGAAATTGTGGTATGGTTGAAATTATTTGCATTTAGCAGGTATCTTTGAAATTATTGGATTGTTCAATAAACAGACGGAACTCTGCCGAAATTTACTTAGGAATTTGTATTAATTACTTAAATTTGTTTATTCATTATTTATTAATAATACATATGTGATATGTTACAGATGATATGGCAACCATATACAGCACATGTATTGGCATCGTTGCCTACATATTGTGTTGTTGGTCAGCAAATATGGCGCGCACGGGTACCCCTAATTTGCTTTGAGGTTGTGGAGTGGCACCTTCCAGATCGGGTGATGCGTCAGTTTGGTTTACACTAGGCCATCCCAGAAACATTCGACACTGTTCCACAACTTCATGATATGGATATGAGGGGGAGGGCACGAGGGGACCTTTGTGATTGGAGCCAGATACATCGCGACTACATTGATTACTGGGGCGGGCGCAATGATCATGTAGTGAACACGATCGCATTACAAGGCCCGATCAATTACGAAGATCCATATATGATTTGGTTTCGTACCATCACACGTCGTTTTATGAGTCTCCCACCGGACCGCCCACCAGAGTTCGGGGCTGAGCCCGTCGCAGCTACAGTGGAGAAATTGGTAAATTAAATTTCTGTTGTTATCGATCCTTATATTCTTTATTCTTACATTTGAATTCTTCCAATTTTAACTTTTGTTTTCATTGTACAGGGAGATGTGCTTGCAAGGATATATTCTTTAGCACAAAGACATCCTATACGATCAACTACTGAAGACCCCACATTAGAGGAGATATCGGACTTGTCTCATGGGGCACTTGTCGCTGTCCGACAAGAGTTTCGACTTACCGTTGACCCACTTCAGTTGCGAGAGCCTATAGCCCCGATTCCACATCCACGTGGACGTCGAGTGAGTAAGAGGCGTACAAATACAGCTACATCCAGTTCCTCCGCCCCTACTCACCCAGAGGTATCTTCATCTCATGTACATCCCCCCAGCAGTCCACCACCTTCCACTACATCTCCACCACCGCCCACCTCATCGCCACTACCGCCCACCTCATCTCCACCACAAACCACCATAGCTACACCACCCTCCACCACATCTCCACCACATACCACCACATCTCCACTACCGCCCACCTCATCTCCACCACATACCACCATAGCTACACCACCCTCCACCTCATCTCCACGACCTCCCACCACATGTTCACCACATACCACCACATCTCCACTATCGCCGCCCACATCTCCACTATCGCCGCCGCATATCCTCCACATACCACCGTAGCTCCACCCCCCCCACCTCATCTCCACCACCGCCCACCATATCTCCACCACATACCACCACATCTCCACTACCGCCCCCCTCATCTCCACCACCGCCCACCTCATCTCCACCACATACCACTGTAGCTACACCGCCCTCCACCTCATCTCCACGACCTCCCACCACATGTCCATGACCTCCCACCACATGTCCACCACCCTCCACCTTATCTCCACGACCTCCCACCATATGTCCACCACCCCCCACCGCATATCGACCACCCGCACTGTATCTCCACGGCCTCTTATCGCATATCCACCACCCTCCACCTCATCTCGACGGCCTTCCACCACATCTCGACGACCCCCCACTGCCTCTCCACGGCCTCCTACAGCATATCCACCACCCTCCACCTCATCGCCACATACCATCACATATCCACCACCACCGACCTCTCGACGACCCCCCACCGCATATCCACCACCCTCCACCTCATTTCCACGGCCTCCCACCACATCTCCACCACCCCCTACCTCATCTCCATGGACCCCCAGCGCATATCCACCACGCCCCACCTCATCTCCATGGACCCCCACCGCATATCCACCACCCCCACCTCATCTCTACAGCCTCCCACCGCATATCCACCACCATCCATTTTATTTTCCCCGCATTCGCTACCCAACCAATATTTACCAGCATTTGGATCACCTCATACCCCTGGACACATGGCTCCAGTAGTGCTGACACTTTCACCGTTGCCTAGTACAGAGGTGTTGACACAAGTGGAGTATATTGAGCATGTAGATAGTACTATGGTTGATATTAGCAGGGGTAGAGGTATGGGTACAGATCTTGACTTGACACATCTACCTATCGGGAGAGGCAGGGGTAGAGGCAGGGGTAGAGGTAAGGGCGATGAAAGACCTATAGAAACACATATAGGTGCAGTTGACGATGGGAGGCCTAAAAGAAAAAGAAAAAAACCAACTTGTGGTACTTAGTACTTTATTTTTTTGTGGTTGATATTGTATATGAAAATATTATTATATACTAGATATGTATATAGTAGACTTATTTGTCTAACTTATTTATTATTTTTGGGATCTAAGACAATTTGTTACAAATGTTGATTTACATACTTGTCTTAAAGGTTAAAAAAATTCGGTTTGCTATAAAACAAAGGAAACTCTGTCAAAAATTTCTTAAAATCCTAATATAATCTTTTTAATCAATTACCATAATATCACAATACAAGTAATGACTTATGGCCATAAGTGAGGTGTGAATTATTTACACTTATCTGTGCGTTTTCATATCGTGATATTGTATCAATCACTGAAAAACCCTAAGGACCAATGTGAGTCATATGCACTTCTATCAATGACTTAAACCCATCAGTGAATTATAAAATCATTATCAGATTGTCGTGTTTTTCGTATCTTACCCCCATATAAATCACTATTAAAAATATCAGTGACAGGTCAAATCCACCACCCCCACCTCATCTGCAACCCTATTTTTGACCACTGATAATATCTGCAAACCTAATTTTTACTTTATTTAAAAAGTTATAGCAATAAATAAAAATATCAGTGACAGGTCAAATCACGAAGGCTTTGCAATGTGTTGTCATATCGGCGCATGGTATCAATGCATGTATATGTAAACATTATATAAAGATCAAAAGTAACTCTTATTTTTTCACCACATCTCTACTTTCTATCACTCATAACAGCAATGGCATCTTCAAGCTCAAACAATAACGCCGATGGCTTCTCATGCATTGACGAAATTAACTTGTGTTTTACTTGGAAACAAGTCACCCGTGATGGTACTTGGTGTGAAAGGGATAACCCTAAAACATGGGAGAGAATGGCTGCAATTTTTAATGCAAAACCTAAGACAGAGAGCTCTTTATGGAATGACAGGGTTGTGACCCCTGAACAACTTGCTCAACTGTGGGTAAAGGTAGAACCAACGGTTGCAAAATGGAACCGCTTTTACAATGAAAAGGAAAGGCCTACTCCTCATCCAAAATTTTTGATTGATTATCCTGGAAATAGGGCCCACTACCTCGTAAAATTTTCCACCGAAGTAGAGAAGGAAATGGTAAAAGTTTGCTTTAGTAATTGTATTTTATTAATTATTAGTTGACATTATTTTTTACTATTTTAACATTTAATGACTTAAATTTTTCGTTTTTGCAGGAGGAACATGCCGATCTGATGTACTTGGTGGAAGAAGGCGTGGACTTTCCCTACAAGATGTATTGGAGCCAACTTAAGAGCACTATTAATTAAGATTTGGTATCTACTATGTAATGTTTAAGTTGATGTCTATTTATGTTCTAATCTTTTTCAAGTGTAATGTTTAAGTTGATGTCTATTTATGCTCTAAGAAAGTTTTAAGTGTAATGTTTTTATTTTATCGAACTTGTAACCACGGACACTTATATATAAGTTTTCGTCTCTAGTTATGTATTAAGCTTTTAATTAATGAAAAAATATCTACATTTTTTACTATACACGTGTTCTCTACTTAAATGTATTGTTATGAGTGATGTGACGAATCACTTCAAATATAAATGAAATTGTAAAGGGTACTGGATTTACAAGACATGATATGACCATTCACTATAAAAACTGTAGAAAGCAATGCGTCAAGCTTTACGAAATCTGATATTTTTTCATTGTCCTGTCACATCACTGTAAAAGCTTTATGAAAGGTGATAACAGTGTTTATGACTGAAAACTTTAGTCATAAATCAACACATAGATCAATGCGTGGTTTTACAATACATGTTTTAAAAAAGCTAGCCATTTCACTCCTATATAATAATTATGTTCATATTACTCTCATTTCACTCCAATCTTACTACAAAAATTCAGCTATCATCTTACTTTGGTTTTACTAGCCACAAAACATGGCCAACCCGTCCAAAATTGATGATTTAGTTCCCCTCCTTCCATTTGAAATTCAAGGAGAAATACGAGATCGATTATTGCGAAATGAAGCTCATAGAATTATATCAATGTGTCAAAGGTTGTTGCGAACTCCACCTCCTCTTTTGAAGCCAAGCAGTTTTTTATATCATTGGCCTAATCTCGAATTTCCTTATCGTTCACCCCTTGCGTTCGTGCCTTTACACTCTTGGACACCTTTATTTTATGTATATCTGTGGTAATTGTTAAATACTTATCACATGCCTATTATATTGTTTTCTCACCACATTTATACATTACGTGGAATCAATGGGTATACTATAACTATACTCTATTTGACAAGTTTTGGTTTGAAGTGTTTGGTGAAGACTGGAGGGTGGTTACTTCCGGACAAAGCTCACTGCATCCTTTGACTTCGCCTATTGATAAACATGTCCTTCTGATAGCAAAGTTCAATTCGAAAAAGCCTGCAATGGACAACGGTAGTCATGAACCAACTCAGTTCGAATGGGTAACCAATACAGATGGATCCTTGCACGGACACGACCCAGAAGATTTGCTGAACAATGTATGCCAAACTTCCATATGGAAAGCAGAGTCTTTGAACACGGGCATTGCATATAATACTGAAGAAATGGCAACGACTCCAGATGCACAGATGCAAATGGAAATTGATTAAAATAATATGTTTATTTTAATCAGACGGACGCAGATGGCTACGACTCTTCTATTTTCACTTCGTCCGAGGGATGTAATGCTTCTTCGTCTAAAGTATATGAGGGATACCTCTTATGTTCATTTATAATTTTAACTATATGTAATGGTTTATCGTAAGTCCACTTTTCTTCATGTATCTTTTGTTAAATAAAATTAGTTGTTATCTTTATTGTGTCTAAATAATTAAATTAATAGTAATAGTATATAGGAAAATATAATTCATATTTTAATAATAATCGAACAATCAAAGTAAGATAAGTCCTAAGATTAAAATACAAAATAAAAAAATAATTGTTTCCAAGAAATAAAGACGAAAACAAATGATATAGAAAAAAAAACATAAAAACATGGCTCCATCAATCTCATGTGATTAAAAAAAGAAAAAAATGTGAGAGTGAATCAAAAATAATTTATCCACTAAATAAAGAAAAAAACAAATGATATAGAAAAAAAATAAGAGCATAAAAATTTGACTTCATCAATCTCATGTGATTAAAAAACGAAAAAGGAAAAAATTTTAGAATGAATTAAAAAAAATATTTGAAATAAAGAAGAAATTAAATGATATAAGAAAAAAATATAAGAGCAGATACGGAAGGGGGATCATGGAGGGAAAAATTTAGTGAATGTAAAAGTGTGAGAAGGTCTCACGTTTTTACACATAAAAACGTGAGACCAAATCGCGTTTTTATGGGTAAAAACGTGAGACCATCTCACACTTTTACAATTTTTTTTTTTTTTGTAAAATAGGCATAACGTATCACGTTTTTAACCGTAAAAACGTGAGACCTTCTCACGTTTTTATGTTAACCCCATTTTCCTAAATAAGCTCAAAAGTACCCTAGTTTGCTAAATAAGTTTCAAAAGTACCCTACTTTAACCAAAAAATCCAATTACATAAATATATATATATATATTTTAAGGAACAGTATTATTTAATTCATTCTTGGATAAGGAAAGAATTCCTTTTCCTTTTCCTTCTCCACTTAAAAAAAGTTGCCACTGGTCTACTAGGCCCGAAGAGATATTGTATTTTAATGGAGTTTTAGGAGCCGAATAATAAAATTTCAAAGCTACGTTTAACGTGTAAAATAAAAAAAGTGAGATAAGATAAAATTATTTTATTTTATTTTATTTTATACTTGATATTGATCGGGATTAGATTATAGGGCGGATTGTTTATCTTACTAAGATATCTTATTCTACAAAGAGAGGGATTAAACAATTCTATTTAAAACGTGGTTTTATTTTATCCAATTTGAATATGATTAAATAATTCTATCCGTTTTTCTTATCTGATATGTCAAACGCACACCGAGTAAATTATAATTTTTATTGGGTTCAAGTTATATCAACTTGCTTCTACTAAATTATGTTAATATATAATTTACTAGACTCAACTATTTACTGCGGCTAGGGTTTAATCCTTACAAACCACTTTTAACTTGTATTAGGAAGAAAAAAAAAGTGAAGGAGAAAATCACTTTTAATTAGTCATTTAATATACTTTAGCTTTTGGTTTGCTTTTAATTATTCCTTTGGTATTTTTTTGACTTATGAAACTATACTATTGTTAGGAATGCTATAATTTTTTAGTGCTTTGCAAATTTTTAGACTGTTTTTAATTTTATATGAGCTGATTCGAAACATGTGATAAAATATGACCTTGATTTGAATATAAAATTTAAGATGAGTTCGAGTTTAAACATGTTTAAAATAATTCCAGCCGAGTAAGAATAACTTTAAACTAGACATATATGTATAATCCAATTGAAAGCCCAGCTTTGACCCTCCAAAATCCTCCTTTCCTAATATTTATTCCATATATATGAAATAACTAAAATATATTTCAGTCTCTTAAAAAATATATAAAAAGAATTGCTAGTATACAAAAAAAATACCATTTACCACTTCATCATATACTATCATATGTTTTAAAGTGTGTTAGATAATATCATTAATTCATTAATTATTAGATATATATTGCACACATTGCATTTTTTATAATTTTAATCAAAATAAATGTTTTACCACAACTATTTTCATTAAAATTCTATCGTATAATCTTTTATTTAATATAAAAACAGTAGTTTTTCTCAAGGATGCAACACGTGTTCTTATTTAATTATTTCATCTCTTTTAATCACTTTGTTTTGTTAAAAATATATTTCAACATTACCAAAACTACACCACAAATGATGTGATATTCTTAATTTCTATACTTTATTTAAGAAATATAATGTTACTTGTAATTAGTTTTAAAAATAACTATTGATGTGAAAATTAGAGTTTATAATTTTGTTTTGTGAATGTTAAAAAATTCAATCACCCCACAAGAAAAATGTACAAGCTCTAAAATGAAAAGTAACTATTCAAACCACAGTGAAACAACCGCAAAGAGACTTAGATTTTGTTTAGGGGATGGTTCCTTGGGTCAATTTTGCAGCCGGTCCGATAATACGTCAACCCTTGAGTGTGTGTCTATTTATATATATTGCTCAAAGCAACAAAGAAAGGTTACAATTAGGGTTTTATAGAGTTCTAATGGTTGTTGTATACTCTCTTTTAATGGAACAGCACATGGGCAGGAGAGTATAAGCGGATCCAAGGGGGGCCACAGCTGGGTTGTAGCCCACCCCAAGGAAAATCAAACAATGGTAATAGCAGTTTAGGTTAAATAATAAGCCTAGTTTTCTTAAAATCTTTCTGGCCCAAAGTTGTGCACGTTGCTAATATTTCTCTTCATTGTTTGACAAACTACTCCTACCTATTTGTAATAATTAAAAATAAAGTAATTCTACCAAACAATTAACTTTGAAAACCATTTATGAGATTAGTATAAGCACATAAGTATTTCCATTGATTTTTGTTATGCTTGAGTGAAAATTTTCTTAAGACTATAATAAAAAAAAAATATTAATGTTTATTATAAGAATATTGGTTCATGTTAATGTGTGTCCTAAGGGTACATATTACGCACCTATAAATGAAAAGAATTAAATTATAACATGCATTAAATTATGCACAAATTCTAATGTAAAGTGTTATTCTTTTCACTTATAGTATAGTTAACATGTGCCCTTACATTTTCCAAAAATATTAGCCCACCCCATCTTAATCCTAGATCCGCCTTTGCCGAAGAGTAATAGGAAAGGCTAATAGAGAGATCATATCACAATCCTCTTTTATGTGCTCTACCCCTCCGATTTATAAGTATATAGTTAAGGTTTACAACGCACTTTTAGGATTAAAAGTAAATGACTAAAAAGAGTAAACTCGGGCACAACTATAACTTTTATAGGTGGCGTAGCCCCTGTTCACACTACTTTATTTATAACATTATCCATGTTCACATTAGAGCTAAAAGTATGACTTTAACATGCCAACACAATCACCTCAACTAGAATGGATCACCTTGGCCGAAGCAGATCCCACATGGCTTAATGGGCTAGGACCAAACTGCTGCCCACATAGCTCGGCTAAGCCTAATTGCTCTTCTATTTTTATACTCCCAAATGTGTAGATACTGAAGATTTCAATCTTATTGTTTGTCAAAATCTTTTCTAAATACTATTGTGGTGACTAATAAGAACATGTACTACACTTGATCTTAACCAAAAGGGCAAAAAGGTATGATTTCCATTACCTCTTCAGCTCCCTTTGTACAAGTGTTAGTCATTATTCAGTGTTGTTTCACTGATGTGGGAGAAAGATGAGTTAGGTGGGCATTTAAGTGTTTGTAACTTCCTTCATACCTTCTTTAATATCTAATATACTGGTTATAATATTGCATTTTCATACTTATATAGATGGTTCAATATGTATAAATTTGATTCTAATTATCCAAAAAAAATTAAGATATGAGTTTTAATAATGAAATTGGATAATATGCTTGTATCTAGTGCATTTTATCCTTTTTTCAAGTTAAAAACGAGCAAATGCAAATTTGGAGTCCTAAAATTAGTCGTTGCCAGCTAATTCATAGACAAATTGAGTTCAAGAAGTGAACTGGAAGCAACTCTCAAGTCTAAGCATGAATGGAGTGAATGAAAATATCCAATATAAGCTAATAGAGTAATTCCAAGTGAAGAAAAAGTCATTTGAATCAATTCGAGAAGTTTTCGAATGAAGATGATATCCAATGTGCACAATGCCACTGTTTTAGCCAATTTTGATATTTATCTGTACAAAATTTGAGAAAAAATCCAGAGATAAACATTGTAGATCCCTGAGTTAGTTACGTGTAGGTGAAAACCCTGCGTTAATCATAATTCGGAGCGCAAGGTTATAATAGAAATACAAACAAAGCTACAAAAGATCAAAGTTCAATGCAATTAGATAACAATATTGAAGGTGCAAAGAAATAATGAATGCGGCCAAGCTCTCTCTCATTGAGGTCCCATGTTCAAGACCTTTTCGGAGCACATTAGTTCTTCTTTGTAATTAGTTTTTTAAAGCCATGCATTAAATTAAAAAAAAATAAATTAAGAAGAACATGAATATGGGCCAAGCCCATTATCAACACACCTAAATATAAAGAAGGCGGCCGAGCATCAACAATAGTAGCCGCAGCCATCAAGAGGAGCTACACCCATCAATTTTCTTCATCTCTTCATTCTTTGATTTTATTTATTTTATTTTTAAAATTAGGAATTTAATTGTTTCGCTTATCACGGTGATGGTGTCAAAATCTAGAACAGATAATTGACGACCGACCAATCAATGAATAATGGTGAATTAGAGGTTTAATAATGGGTTGTAACTGTGAACAGTGATTGTGAACAGTACCACCGTATATGTGAACAGTGGTTGTGAACAATACCACCGTATACGCAAACAGTGACTGTGAACAGTACCACTATATATATGAACAGTACTTGTGAATAGTAATTGTGAACAGTACCACCGTATATGTGAACGGTGACTGTGAACAGTACCGGCAGAAACTGATTAAAAATGAAGATGAACACGAGACGTTTTTTATTAAGGTAGGTTCCCCCGGTAGCGCTTATGCTAATCCGGCAGTACATCCTCCTTTCGTGTGTGCTTGCTTTGTATTAGCTCAAAGGCAATCAATTTGGATGATAATACAAGCTACCAATCTCTCTCTTTCTTTCTATACTTTCCTTAATTCTATTTATAAGTATAGAATTAGGATTACAAATATTTCAACAGAATAAATAATAAACTGTGTAGGAGAGAGAGCGTATAAGGATTGGTATTTTTTTGGGGTATGAAAAGAGAAAGTATAAGACCCTCAAAAATTAGCTTGTATTTATATTGCCAATGGCTTTATATCTCTTAGGAGAGATGGATATTGGGAGAGAAAGAAGATATATTTTTTGGTGTGTTTTGAATGAATGAATGAGGGGAGTATTTATAGGTAAATGTAGAAGGGCAAAAAGGTAAATTTGGTAATGTATATGAAGTGTATGCTTGGGTCACATGTATTCTAGAATGTAGATGATGTGTATGCTTAGGTCACATGTATTCTAGAATGTACATGATGTGTATGCTTAGGTCACATGTATTCTAGAATGTACATGATGTGTATGCTTAGGTCACATAGGTAAAAATGGTATTTTACTGGAGGTAAAAATTGGTATTTTACTGGAGGTAAAAGTGTTGAATTACCTTTGTATGCCAATGATAAAATTAGTATTTAACCCCATCACACGGAATATACAAATTTATGAGATCAATTAACTCGTAAAACATAGGCTGATTTAAAAAAAAATAATAATTATAAAATAATTCCTGATTTACTGAATTGCCTGTTGTGTTACTCGAAACTTATAGATACCTCTAATGCTTTTTATTCTTAATTTTAATTAAAAAAATCACTTGTTTAATTAATTTAATATGTTGTTTTTAGTATTTATTTTATTTAACTTTTTTGCATGTTCATTTTGCGTTAATTTAGTTGTGAGCTACTTTCTTACCCAAAAGAAGTGGACCCCCAGCTCGTTGGCAAGAGTTCCTAACTGAGTTCGACCTGGCCTTGGAATACAAACTTGGAAGAACCAACAAGGTCGTTGATGCCTTGAACCACAAGGCCGAGCTAGCAGCCCTTACTGTCGACAAGCAACGAAGCTTCTCTCAACTCACTAGCACCTTGCACCAAAGAATTCGGAAGGGTTTGGAGAGTGACCCTCAAGCCTTGATCGATTTGGTAAAAAAGGGGAACACACAGCGCTTTTGGCTCGATGATGGACTCTTGTTACAAGGAGCCGCTTGTATGTACCGAAGATTGATGGGCTGAGAAGGGAACTCATAAGAGAGTGCCATGACACTCTATGGGCTGGCCATCCTGGCTGGCATCGCACGTTGGCCTACTCACGAGCAGGAGTCGAACCTGCGCTGTCGGATTCGGATGAATCCGGTAGCTTTTTGCCCACAAATCTGCTATGCTGGGTGCTCAATCTGCTGTTTGAGAAAAGGCAGTTAAGCTATTTCCAGTTAAGGTTATAGGCTACAAAAGAGATAATTCATCTTCCTTGCTGCTCCCCACTCCCCGAGTGGGGTTGTCATTCCAACTTTTCTTTTATGAGGCACTTTTTTACCTTACCTTGAACGAGACGACTCACACATCTTCATGGCTAGATCGATTTCGCATATCAGTTATGTATTCGAGTGTCGCTAATATGCTTAGTCGCATATCGGCTGCATTAGAGAAGGTTTAGTAGTTCTCTTCCCCCTATTGAGTAAGGGCCAAGCATCCGATGCGGGAAAACCCAGTAGTTCCTTTTCATCGTTTGCGAGACTTTTCTTTTAGTTAAATGAAATGGGCCAAAAAAAGCTCTCAAGGACTCCTTCGTAGTGAGAGAGTGAGTTTTTGATTGAAAATCCTCCACTCGCCGGAGACTATGGGGGTCTGGGATTTGAGAACACTCAACTGACGGGACTTCGAGGCTATTTGACTGTATACCTATACCGACGGAACGAAGGCACAAGCCCCTACTAATAATCGAAAGGGACAGAGACCACAACTTGATGCGAGTACGAACTATACCACAAGCCTATAAGCGTCGAGAGCCCAGGTCAAGGAGCTCTCTCGAACAGGGAACTTGAAAGCCTAACGCGAGGAAATTATGACTCACCTCAAAACCTAGAAACTAAAAAGCCAGAAACCTCTGAAGATGAGCTATTAAAGCTCTTAAGCCGAGGAGCGGAGTTTCCACTTAAAAGCCAGCCCGACCCGAAGCAGAGTGAACTATCTAAAAAGCCTAGGACAGGAGCTATTACGACTCGAACAGGTTTTTTTCCCTATATCGAAATCGAAAGCGAAAGCACCCTTACCTAGGCCTAGGTCAGGGAATCAGAAACCAACTCTGCTTGAGTCATCAGAGGAGCTATTCCTGCATTTGTTGACTCTCGAGCTTCAAGCAAACTCAATGGCGTCAAATTCCTAGGAGGCCTTATAGGTCGCCTAGGTGATGAAACAGCTGGCTGCCATTAGCTTAGCTGCAACTCCTACTTTCGAGACGATAGGAATGGATGAGTGTGCCCTATAGGACAGACAGATAGAAGTATGCCCCACTAGAGTAAGGACATTCTTATAGCAAGCATGGGCAGCAATCAGTTGAGTCTAATTCTTGAGTTCGGGACTCGCGTTATAAGGCGGCCTCTTTTCTTTGCCTCTAAAAAAGGATCTGCTAGGGTAATTGACTATAGGCTCCTTTAACATGCCTTAAATTTCCCTTTTTGAATCTCTTGTAAATATGCTATCTTCCTTTAGCCAGAGTGCTATTCTTGAGCTAAGGAGGGGGCGCCAAGGTCTTTGGTGATTCCTGGAATCCTAATTTTCTTTCTGGAAATGATTCCATTGTTTGGTTCAAGTTTGGGCAAGAAATTTAGAATTCTTAGGAAACCTAAATTCCCCCATTTTGTCAAATTTTATTCCCAAGAAAATTGGGAGGAATCCTTGGATTCCCTTTTGTAGGAATCAACTTCTTCTTTTTTTAGTAGAATTTTTTTTTCTAGAAAATGAAAAAAAAAATTTCCAAAAAATGAAAAAAATTTTCCCAGAAAACAAAAATATTATTTTTTTCCCAGAAAATGAAAAAAAATATTTTTTCCAAAAAACGAAAATATTCTTTTTTTCCAAAAAATAAAAAATGCCGATTTGATTCCTAAAACTCCAACGAAACGAGCACTAATGGATTAGAATAAAGGATGCCAGGAATAAAGATTTTCTGGCATCTAGAATGCCAATTCCATTCCTAAAGATCAAACCAAACGAACCCTTAGTTTAGTAATGCTTTCATACCTTTAGGTTTCGTTTTAGTGGCATGTTTTATTTAGTTTTACTGCCCTTAGTTTAGTTATCGATATACATTACATTCTCTCCATATTTCATCTTTTCTTTATTTTTCTCCTATATCTCTTTTGAATGAAAGAAACTTTCTTAGCTCAAATAACTACCCTCCTCCCGTAGATCGATTTTGAACTTGCCAAGTATTTATTACTTAACTGACCACCTACATTTGAGTGTAATAATTCGAGTTGTTTTTGCTGAATCAACGAACCAGTATTTCGCCAAGTCAGCTACACTTGGGTTCCTATTCTAGGCTTCAATGGTTCCTGCCTCCGTCTCCTCTTCCATTTAGATCTTCACACAAGTCCCTCCTTGGTGCACGTCCTCTTCATGCGAGAAGGTGTTCCTTATTTGAAATCGGCCATTGACAGATCTTACTACACCGTTGTTGATTGACCATATGATTACCATATTGAGAAGGAAAAGGAAATCCAAATCCAAACAGGAATTACTCCACTCCATCCGATATTTCTTTATTATATTATTGTTTTTCCAAATTACGAAAAAAAAGAGAGAGTAAAATTAGATTAAAAAAAAACAAAGAAGAAGTAATATTAGATAAAAAGGAAAAAATCTAAAAAGAAATAACATTAATAATATAAATAAAGTTATATTATTAACCAAATTGATTTATTTATTTTTTGGTTCTATAAATTTAATCGAATTTGAATATAGGGCCGATCCTGAGTTTTGAGGAACCTTAGGCAGAGACAAAATTCAGGGGCCTTTTGTATATTTTATAGTCGTGTAATATAAGTATACTAATAAACTTGTAACAAAAAAAATTACCATGAGCCAGATAACTAAAATGCATAGAGAAATTAGAGAAAGAGACGTATTAAATAGTATGAAAACTTCGTAAAAAATAACTAAAACAAGAATTAACGAAAGATTGGTGTAGATTTATTTTAATAAGTAGTTGGACAATAAGGCTTAAGCATTCATTTAAAAGAACTAATTGGGAACTAATTAGCGGTTGGACACACTTAAGCATTTAAAAGAAATAAATATACGCTTAAATATTCGAAAAATTATAAGAATAGTAATTAAAGTTTCTTAGTCATGTAGAATTTAGTTAAAATAAAAACTAAAATATATAATTTTATTTTTTAAAAAACAATTATATAGAATTCAGTCAAAACAAAAACTAAAATAAATATTTAGACTTAAGAATTTAAAAAATAAAATAATTGGTGGCAATAGGTATGCATTCAAGACCAACAACAACAATGAACAATGAATGACCAATTGAGAATCTTCCGCTAGAGCAAAGGTTTACATTATTCCTACAAACCATCAAATCTTTAATTAAGAACACAAGTATGTATATATATATATATATATATTAAAGGGCCCAAAAAAATTGGGGGGCTTGGTACGTCAGGAGCCCTAAGCGACGGCCTAACTCACCTATGTATGCACAGGGCTAACCCTGTTTAAATACATTAGTATTTGGCCCAAATTCAATATATTAAGAGATCTACATGATTACCAAATTAAGAAGGAAAAAGAAATCCAAATAGAAATAGAAATAAAAATAAAAAATACTCCTCCATTCCTTCCCATATAAATTTCCTTTCTGAGTACTAGTTAATACCAATGTTCAACAAATTTAAAAGGCTTTAATTAATTAAATTATTGCTCTCTCTCTCTCTCTCTCTCTCTCTCTCTCTCTCTCTCTCTCTCTCTCTCTCTCGTCTTCCTCGTCAAGCCAATCCAAGATATTAATTGATCACAGGTAATTATATATTTCTGTATTAATTATTATTATTATTTCATTCATATCTTCCTTCTAGTTTTTTCCATGAGATGAGTGCATTAGTTTTAGAGTAAAAAATATGATTCTTTAATTATTAGCTTTTAGCTTCAGATTACTTATTCTACATTTTTTTTTTCATCCAATCACATGCATGCTCATTCGTCTTTTCCTTCTCCTTTTATATGGCCTATTTATTTGAATAATCTTTAAACTAGTTCTGAGTTGAAATTTTAATAGAATTCTAAATTTTTTAACCCAAACACACCCTAAATTCAATTAAATATATATATATATATATTAGTTACGTTCTAGTCGAAATACATTTAAGCTTTAAGTTTTATAAATATTTTAGTGCTAGTCATAATAGGTTTAGGATTGATAATCTTAATTAAGGATTCTATCAATTCATTAGGAATTAAGAATTCCAAGTATAGGTTGGATTAGTATTAATATGGGTTTTGAGCTCTATAAATAGCTTGGACGCCATCGGGGAAAAGCAGTTTTCTAGATAATCAAAATATTAGTTTTTGGGAATTAGAATTATTAGACCATTGTGCGTGTTCTACTTTTCACTTCTCTTTTTGTTTGTTTTTTGTATTTTTTTACTTCCTGCTTAACCTGCGGTGGATCGCCACTGCACGCTTTACATCAATCTATATAATAAGGAAAGATTTTTTTGACTAAGGACAATTTAACAAATCAACTTAATTAAGGGTGTAGATGAAATTTCAAAAAGTTATCTTTTGTTTTAATTAATCACACGATGTGGTTTATCTTAAGAATCAATCCATACCATTAGATTCTTTTGATTCTACACAATCTCCACCATTCAATAGAAGCATACACATAGAATGATATATATTACCACACACAATCATACACACTCAACCACATCAATTTTCTCTCTCCTCACATTTTTAGAAAACTTTGAAAATATAATAATTTTTAAGCCAAATTTTAAAATTTAATAAAAATTATATATTTTAAACATACTCATTGAGATCTATATAACAAGATCCATTGTGAGTATAAAATTATGTAAAAAAATATATTTTCTAATAAGAATTACATATAATGAATTCATTAGAATTACTATTCCAATTATATTTTTAATCTTTAGTAATTACATGCCATATATTGATACACTCGTTGATATCAACTTTGGAAGAACGAAAAACATAATTAGAGTTCACGAGGCTCAAGCTCTGGTTGGCTGGTCGAGAAGTCAATCATTTTGCCAACTTTATTACACCTAAGTCAATATATTTTTAAAAATTTTTGATAGCAAAATATTAAATTGAATCATGTACTTTTTTTAAAATCACATCCAATGAAAAAAAATTACAATGAAAAAATTCTTTGAATTTCATTCTTTTATGTGTAAGTTTTTTGAATGTGTCTTAAATTATATGATACATCTTAAATGTCTTGGATAAAAAAAAATTGATACGCCGTGTCGGATAGCACGGGCATACCCTAGTATTATTATAAGGGAAATGTGAGGGCCTAATAATTAATTATAAGGGAAATGTGAGTTTTCCTGCTTTGTAATATAATCAAATTTTTTAATTTTTTTTTTGTGTGTAGCTTTTTTCCAGGTATGCATGTGGGTTTTTATCGTTGGCTTTTGATGACAATTTTTTTTTTCCCAACTCGAGCTTATTCAGATACTCGAGTTAGATGTTTAATATAAAATTAGTATTGAAAAAAATATATTAATTCAACTAAGTCATTGCATTTTGAACAATGCTAAAACAAAAAAACTATAAAAATCCTTTACAAAATGAAATGATAAAGAGTTGTAGCAAATATATATATATATATATTCTATACACGTAAGAAAGATCGAGCAACATAAATGTTTAGATTAATTTCTTTGATTCTTTATAAAATAATGATGTTCTTAACTAAAAAGCATCCCACTGGCGTGTTAATTTCTAAAACACGTATATAGGTTGGGTTGTCTGTTTTATTCTGTTAAAAAATGACTAAAATTTTCTTATGACAAAAGCATTTGATATTATTTGTTGATTAAGGTTCTCATATGTATATAAATCCATTGCAAAAGGCCAAAAGAAAATATCTAGCTAGCGACATAGACTATATAATTTCTCTCTTCATGTAATATCTTTACTAGGTTAGAATTTTCTCTTTATGTTCATGGATTTCTTTATATATATATGGCAGAACCCAAAGTTCTTTATCACTCTGCCCTTTAAGAAGAATGAAGATGTCAATCCAACAAGAGCTACCCACTCAGGAATGAATCTTAAACACTTTGCTCTGGCTATCCAAGAAGTCAATACCCTCAAGAGTCAAGGTTTGATCGAAGATACGAATTCTCCATGGGCGTGTGAAGCTTTTTACGTCAACAAAAGATCAGAACAAGTACGTGGAAAACTTAGGTTGGTAATCAATTATCAACCTCTCAACCATTTCCTGGCCAGCGACAAGTTCCCGCTCCTACAGAAACATTCTCTGTTCGGCCAGATCTCTCAAACCAAAATATTCTTAAAGTTTGACCTCAAAGCAGGTTTTTGGCAAATCGGAATATAGAAAGAAGATCGTCATAAAACTGCATTTTGCATACCAGATCATCATTTCCAATGGACGGTAATGCCATTTGGATTGAAGAACGCTCTTGCAGTCTTTCAGAAGGCTATGATCAAGATCTTTCAGCCTCTTCTGCCAAATGCGTTGATCTGTATTGATGATATTCTACTTTTCTCCCCAGATGAAACTTCCCACGCACATTTACTCAACCACTTCTTCCAATTAGTTACTCAGTTTGGTGTCATGCTCTCAGAAAAGAAGATAGTTATTGCAACAAAAGAAATTGATTTCCTTGGAATGAAAATTTCTGATGGAAAGTTTCTCTTTCAACCCCACATTGCAAGAGACTTGCTCAAGTTTCCCAATAAACTTACCTCTATGAAGCAAGTGCAACAATTCCTCGGTCTTGTGAACTATATGGCGCAGTTCATCCCGAAGGTCGCCAAGTTTACAGTCCCCCTTGCAAATTTACTGAAGAAAGAACCACCACCTTGGTCACAAGTCCATACCAATTGCATTCAGTCCTTAAAAGCTCTAACGATGAATCTGTCCCCCTTACAGATTCCCTCTACTGGAAAACGTGTGCTTCAAACTGATGCTAGTAATGAATATTCGGCTGCAATCCTTTTTGAAGAAATTGATCATAAACGTCATGTTTGTGGTTATAAAAGTGGCAAATTCAAGCAAGTAGAAATGCATTATCATTCCACTTTTAAAGAGATACTTGCAGTAAAAAGAGGCATAGAGAAATTTTAGTTCCACTTGATTGGCCATCATTTCCTCACTCGGATGGATATGTCTTCATTTCCGAAGATTATTCAGTTTAAATAAAAAATGATTCCCAGTTCCTAACTCCTTCGATGGTCTGAATGGTTCTCCCAGTGATCCTTTGATGTCATAAACATTAAGGGAAAGAACAATGTCATTGCAGATTTCTTTTCTAGACCTCAAAGCCTCTAGTCCCACATCGTCAATATAATACCTCATGTTCCTCATAAGTCGATACAAATACCTCAGCCTCCCTCGATAATCCCATGTATTTGCCCAATCACTCCAGTACACTTCCTCAATATGAGTGTTTCTGATGCCATCCAGTAGCTACCCGAAGGTATTCAAAATGAAATCCTTCAATTTGGTCTTCGTTCTCGAGATGAAGATATGATATAAAAATTTCTTGAAATCCCACATTGTCACTATAATACCTCATGTTCCTTATAAGTCGATACAAATACCTCAGCCTCCTTCAATAATCCCATGTATTTGCCCAATCACTCCAGTACACTTCCTTAATATGAGTGTTTCTGATGCCATCCAGCAGCTACCCGAAGGTATTCAAAATGAAATCCTTCAATTTGGTCTTTGTTCTCGAGATGAAGATATGATATAGAAATTTCTTGAAATCACAATAAGGAATCATGGTATACACTTTCGTGGTCTCAAACTCCATCCACAATACCCATATTGCTTTCTGTTTCATCTCCATTACCTCAATCGCCTCCATACAGAGTCCTTTATTTTCTTATGGTACCTTACAAGACGTTACATGATAGTTTTCCTATTTAATGCTCCAAAATTGTACCAGTATCTCAGCTTCGTCATAGGTGATCCTGAAGTGAGATATTATATGCTCGGCGGTCCTGCATCTCTACACCTTGCTACTTTCCTTTCATGGTTCAAGCCTCTCCATAGATGGCAGGATGAATTGCAAACCCATCATCAGCGGTATGTGCTAATTAAGTTCTATAGTCCTCTAAGAAATACCCCAGGTGACATCAGTCACAGGAATGCTGAAATCATAGAATGATATTCGTACAACCTTGCTAAGACAACAATGGAGCCGTACAATGTAAATTGGGTCTTTTTCTTTCAATGGATATGTTCTTTGAACGACGTCGCTCTTTTCGATATTCCTGAACAAGTGAAATTTGGTCAGTCCCTATAGAATAACAATAACCAGGCATGTCATCGACTGGTTATGGAATTACTTACCTTTACCGGTGTCTGTTCTTGGGATAATGGTTTTAAAAGCTCCGATACAGAAGATTTTGTCGGCATAAACTCAGAAGAAGAAAAGAATTCAGACTCAGAAGGAAACTCAGGTAACTGAGTCACAACTCTTATCTCAAGCTCAATGTCAGCATGTTGCGACAAAAGACTTTAGCATAGGATTCCTTTGGCACTATTTAGCCACGTTTTTCCTTTTGCTTTTTGCTTTTCATTTGTCGGTGTATTATTTGCCTTTGCTTTTTATCTTGTCGATTGTATAATTGATCTGCTTTCCAATTGTATTGTTTGAATGATTGTGGTGTGTTTTAGCTGCCTATATAAGGAGCTGATGTAGTGAGTTTTAGGCATCGAGTTTTAGAGTCTGAGTCTGGTTAATAGGCTACTTGCTTATTGTAATTCCCTCTCTTCATCAATGAAATGCCCTTTGGGTTTTGTAAAAATCATCATGAGCTTTGTCTGATTGTTGATCTCCTTTCTTTGATCTTTATTGTTATTTTCTTAATATTTATTTTATGTATGGTCGTCTATAGAAGAAGATAATTCCGCATAATCTTCGGTGTAAGGTCACTTAAAGCAATTTACATGTCTATATATATATATATGTTTGGCAATGGTATAAGCACATGTATATGGTTTCAAACTAGGTTTTATACTGAATGTTGCATGCATCATTTTAAAAATGTATTTTTATATAAAACCTTATAGTTCCCATTGAGCCTGTTTGGCTCACTCCTATTTTTCAAAATAGTTTTGCAAGTGTTCTTCAGAGGATGGCACGAGTACAAGTCTAGTATGCCTCTGATAACTTCGAACCTCGTAGTCGTCCAAGGATGACTTAATGCTTATTTAATTTATCTATTTTGGACACCTTGTATAAATGTTGTATAACTTATTAATCTTTGTTTGGGATCTCATTGGAGGGATTTGATTGTATAAACATTTTTTACTATATATGGTTGGATATTGGATATATATACTTGAATGTGGAGTTTGATTGAAATGATATTGTTATATACAAGTTTTGGATTTGTTAAATATAAAAAGTCCACATGCCAAAATCTTTTTAAACGGGGTTTTAAAACAAGAAATGTTTTCGATAATACGTAAATTATTTCAATTCAAACCCACCATCGCATATGGCACAGTGATTAACTGGGTCCCGGGGGTCTAAACCTCTTAACGGGATTCGGAGCGTCACATGGGCCCCACACATTAAATGCCTTATATCATTATGCACCAGTTTTCAATGCAATTGCCATTTGAGAGATGATAGAAAGTGAGCATTGTGTGGATATAAAAGCCAACCTTCCATCTTTCCTTCTCTTTTACTCTCTCTTTTCTTAGCTAAACTCTTGCTCTCCCAAATCTCAACACCGAAAAATTAATAAATATTGTCGAAATCTTCAAAAACCTTGATCTTTCTCAAAAATTTCACTATATTCTTCTATTTTTCAGTTTCGCCTTCCCTTTTAGAGTCAAGATTCTTCGAAACAAGTAAGTTTTTTAAAAATTTTCTAGGTTTTCTGTGATGCCCCGTGTAACACCCCGTTCCTAAATCTCAAAGCTTAGCGCGTTCAAAAATCGCGAGTAGAGCAATTTCGAGCTCCGAATAGTGAAATATTGTTCTGAAAGGAGTGACAGGGTTCGGAGACTTTTGATAAGTCATATTAGTGTATTTAAGCTTATTAGAATGTCCGTAAGTCATTTCAACTGATTCGAGTTAAAATCGGGATATAGACTGTAAGTTTTAAATTTACCCGACTTCATAATTTTTGGTTAATTTAGAGGAAGCGTAACTCCTTCGTTTCTCATCAGATTGAGTGTCCGTCCATAATGTACCTTAGATTTTTATGCAATCTACAACTTTCGTGTTTTGGCCGATGGTAAATTCGGACTTCTACTAGGTCGAAACTGGGCGCGAAAAAGGTCAATCGCTATCAGTTGTTCATTCGATAACACTAATGCGCTGACTTCGTCGAATTTTTAGGAATTATCTGTCCAGAATTTGGGAACACTTTCTTCTAGGAAGTTGTAGATCTTCGAATAATCTTTCTGTGGACATAAAGATCACATCAATCGAACTTCCGAGTGAGAAGTTATGGCCGTCCAAAGTTCAGTGCTGCAACCTCCCCCCCCCCCCCCCCCACGCGTGAATAGTACCCGCGGGAATAGAACAACAGTTTATATACACAAGTTCAGCTCCTTTCTTCCTCATTTCTCATCACACCATTGGAGAGCTTCTAGAAAGAGATATAGAAGAGGTTTTTGAGTTCTCTTGTGGATTTCTCATCTCCCATCCAAAGATTAAGCTCAAAAGGCATCCAAACCATCTTCTAAACAACTATTCATCATCTTCTAAACAACTATTCATCATCTTCTCCACCTACACACCTCCATGGCTGCGTAAGCTCGAGCTAGGGCTTTCTGATTTGGAGTCTACACGTTTTTAACTTTGAATTATGACTTCTCTAAGGTGGGAACCTACTCCTAAAACTCTTATTCTAACTTATTATTGTTCGATTTCAATTGTATACCAAGTTCTACAAAAACATAGGTTGTGTATATATCTATATATGTGTTTTTTGGGATTTATGGTGAGATGGGGCTCTATTGTTGAAATTAGTAATGCATATGGGTATATTATCGCTTATAAATCATGTATTATCAATTGTTATCATGCTAAGAGCTTATTACTTGCAATTATACACCATACCCATTTTGTAGTCAAAGGTGTGAACTATGCTTGTGGGGGATTTCTAGATTTACACTTGGATTAGAGTTGGTTATGGGTTACAAGAGCTAGATAGACATAAATACGCCTTTAGTTGCATGCGTAGAGCATTTTTCTCGTAAATGCACCAAAAACCCCATTGAGCAGAGTGGTACGTAATAACCGTTGGGCCTATTGTCTTGAATAAACTATGGTTTCGTATTAATGATGTATAATGAGAAGTTATTACCCCAATAACATTGTTTATCAATGATTTACATGATTGACATGTATATGTTTAGTTTTCTAACGAACCCACTTAGAGGCAAAGCGTGTAAACTAGGGAATTTGGGAAATTGGAGGTTTTGAAGGTTTCCGCTATAATAAAGGGTAAATTATAGGTTATACAACCTATATATACACATGTATGGCAGGAAAGACTTTGATAGAACATTATCTTTGAAGTATTACATTAAATCCCATTAAAGTGAGCATAAATGCAATAACATTAGAATTAGTAACCTATGTGGCCACATCTTAAGTAAAGTGTATATAGTACTAGTCCCACATATTAGAAATGGTAAGACAGAAAATTGATAATACTATGAATGGCCATAATCCATATATGATGATAGTTCAAGTTATAATATATCATAACGATGGCCGCGTATTAATCTTCTACATATCTATATGTGTAATGATGTGTCGTGGTGATATATATATATATTTGTGTGGGATTTTTTATATCGTATACACTCATGATACCACACGTATGATGATGTGAGATTGATATATATTTACATATGCATTCATTGTGAGAGATGAATGACTGTGATGATTGTGTATTGATCTGCTACATATATATATATGTGTGTGTGTGATATAATGATGAGATGACATAGTCTATGTCTCTCTAACGATTGGGACCTTAAGTTGGGACAAAGTGCCCCTGGGTGAAAGACCCGAAACCGTGCACGAAAACGAACGAGAGGCCCTGCTGCCGCGTGGGTCAAAGGCCACGAAATGCAGACTTGGTGATGCTTGAAAAATCGCGATTATTATTATTATTGTGATGGTTGAGGCCGCAAGGGCATTTGAGAGACATTGTCTCGAATGATACTAATACGCCACAATGACGGATGTGGCGGTGGTTTCGATATATATATTGTTATGTTGTAATTTATATTGTTCTATATATTGTCTCTGGTATATTATGGATTATATATATATATATCAGTTTAGATCATTGTATACTTAGTGAACCATTTGACCATCCATAACAAATAAATACCTAATGTGAAAAGTTCTAGTAACCGCCGGTTTACAAACATAGTATACGAATTGCTAGACGGCCTAGTAGTAATGCTTAGTAGTCGGCCAAGTATGTAACTCATAATGTACTATTAACAAAGTGATAATTACGAATACTTGGCATAAGAGGTGTATACTCCTCACCCGCAGTTGAGTAGCCGAGAATATAATGATTCTTATAGCATGTGAACCCTAGGAAGCTAGAAAGAGTAGAATGCTATATGGTGAGTGTTAGGGAACAGTTTTGATACCTCAGATAGGACAATTAGTGGGTTTTGGCACGCACATACTTGGTGAATTGCATAGTAAGGTTTTCGAAAAGATTGTATTGTTGAAACAACATATACATGATACATATGTTTTCAAATTAAAACCTTATTTTCATTATAAATCCTCATAGTTCCCACTGCACTTGGATTTGGCTCATTCCTTCTCTTTCAACAGTTTTGCAGGTCCATACTCGAGGCTGGCACGCGTGGTACGTTTATAAAAGCTCTGATGACCTCGAACTACTTTGTAGTTCTTAATTTAAGGACAATGGCATTGAGGCCTTTATATTACATTTTAAGACATTTGTATTTATTTAAAATGATTTGGGACTGTTGTATAATCTTATCCTTAAACGGACTTTGATAAAGTGTATTAGATAAGGAGTATTTTTATTAAATGGTTGATTGTGAAATGATTCAACAGAGGTTGTTCTTTTTATTTTTAATTACAGGGCGGATTGTTATTTAAATGAACTCCTCATGCCGAAATTTTATAAAACGTGTTTTTCAACGGATCAAGTTTTATCCAAGAAAAATATTTTTAAAGGTTGTGATTTTTATATTTTAAACCCTCCGTCACGTACGGCATCCGTGATTAACCGGGTCCCGGAGGTAAAAACCTCAGAACGGGATTCGGGACGTCACACCCTGAATCCCATTTTGAGATTTTCACCTCCGGGATCCAATTAATCACGGGTGTCGTGCGCGACGGCAGGTTTAAAATATAAAATTTTCAACTTTTAAAAAAAAACTTTTCTTAGATAAAGTGCGATCCATAGAAATTCCGTTTTTAGAAAATTTTGGCATGTGGAGTTCGTTTACACAACAATCCACCCTGTTAAGTTTAAAACCATTTTCATACCAAAAACAATACAAACCAATCCACATATTAAATTCACCCCACATTTATGAAAATCATTCATATAAGTCTTATTACAGGTCCTTAATACATTAATAAAAATTCAAGTTCTTAAAAGAGTGTTTATATACATCACAACCAGATCAAAGTCAATTATACAATAGAGTCTTTCCCGGGGAGGGCTAAAAGGTTCATGGACATCAGAGGCCTCTAAACTCATGAACCATGTGTGGCCTATAAATACCAAACCTGCAAAACTGCTTTGAAAATGGAATGAGCCAAATCTGGGCTCAGTGGGAACTATATAGGTGTAGTATGGAAATACACATTGCAATCACAAGCGTGTGCACCTTTATATAGAGGAAAATACTTTACTTTTGGGCATAAGTTGAAACCATGCAATGCAATGCAAATCATATCCATATGCATGCCGGGTCCCGCCAGGATCCCCTTCCTAGTCATTGGAAGCTATATTATTCACTATACGACCCCATCCTCACATATTCCTAGGTATGACCTATTTCTATAAGTTTACATTTTTCTAAGGAGGGCATCCATGAAATAACTTAATAAATTACCAACCTCCAATAGCACGTCACGTTACGGTGAGTTATCCCATGGTGGGAATCGTTACTAAGCTTCAAGAATCCTGTACTTATACCAAGAGTTGACAACTATAGGCCAAGCATTAGATATTTTATATTTTCTTATAGTTCATTATGAGTCTCGTGCTTGGCTGGTCAAAAATTGTTACTGCTAGATCGTCTAACTCAAGCATTACGCTAAGATATTCCACTCGTATAGTTATCCGTATACTATGCTTGTCACTAGCATTATAAATATCATCCATTCAATATAAACCGGTAAACTAATCTCATGATTACATGCATTTATGTGTCCGGATGCTATATCTGTAGATCGATGGTTATTAGAACTTTCCACTTTAGATATTAATTCGTTATGGATGGTCAATTGGTTCCCTAAGTGTATCATTGACCCCTACATATATATATATATGTATATACATTCTCACATTATTTGCAAAATATATATCACATGGACTATAAATATAAAACAACACAAGATATAGTACAATGATGTGATCCAATACCACTATCACCTCCATCCAGGTGGTGTACCAAATATTGTCCGAGACGTAGTCTCTTATTCTCAATAGTCAACCATGTCATCCGAGACATGTATCTCAATGTTCATCATAGCCTCAACAATGATAATAATACCTATAGTAGTCCAAACGTCACCAGGTCTGCATTTCGTGGCCTTTCACCCCACGCGGCAACAGGGCCTCTCGTTCATTTTCGTGCACAGTTTTGGGTCTTTCACCCAGGGGCACTCGGTCCCAACTTTCGGCCCCAATCGTTAGAGACCAAACCCAAGACCATCACTGGACTAATGTCATCTCATCATCACATTATACACATTTATATATTCATCCATGAATCGCACAATATACATATTACCACATTTATAGAACCCATCAATAGTAAAATAAAATAAGATAATAATAAGGTGTATCATTCATTTACACAATGATGATATAGTAATTCATATTAGAGGCATTATCGTCACTCATATTCATATGCAACCAGACCAAGTGATCCGTCATTCTTGGAGCCATATGCATATAAGTCCTATCATATTAGTAATAATGTAATTTTCTTCATATGATTATAGCTACGAAAATCCAAGCCATTCCATAAAATATGTTTACGATATTCCTAAAATGTGTCAAGGTTCTCATTTGTAGTTTTGTCAGTGGTCTACATAAAGCACTAGGTTCAAAAGTAATTGTATACATTCCGCTTTAATGGGTTTTTAGTACAACTCCCACAGGTGAGGCTCTATACTTGCCACTAATAATTTATTCATGTATTTATACCATTCTTAACCCATAATCACTTCTTCCACAACCAAAATTCCCAAAATTTCCAATTTCTAGTTTGTACGTGCAACCACGAGGTTGGTTCATTGTGATTCTTAATATACATAAGCTAAAATAAGGATTCACTTATAACTAACAACATATTAGTTCCCATTAACCATCCATAACCCGCAATCAAATGTTCTTTAAGTAAAAATCCCAAGTTCCCTAATTTATAGTTCATATATATATATATATACACATATCTATGGCTATAAGATGGGTTTAGTACTAGGCTCGTATATATAAGTTAAAACATAGGTTCATTAGTTAAATCATGCAATTGGAGCAATAACTCATCAATGTCATTCACTAATTGAAGTTCCACCTTACCCCAAGATCCCAAATTACCTAATTTACACCCTAGCTATCATATGGGTTCATGGTGATTCTTTACATATAAATGCTATAACTTGTAATTAGTTGTCAAAACATAATATTGAAGTAATTATCAAGCATTATGCATTATTAATTAAAGGTCTATCTAACCCTAATCCATATGGTATCAAAAACCTAGGGTTTTGTATGTTAAATACCCATTTTGTGTGGAAAATCTAATGCAACAACAAAGAGTTTATACTAATGTTCCCACCTAATTGGAGCTTTATCATCAAATTTATGATGCGTAGCCCCAATTTCTGAACCCCATTCCCGATATCTAGCTGCCATGGATGAGGAGGAAGGATGAAGAGATGAATAGTTGTTTAGAATATTGGTTTGAAGATTTTTGAGTTTAATCTTTGGATGGGAGATGAAAATCCACCAAAACTCTCAAGAATTTCCTCGCTCTATCTCTCTCTAAAAGCTCTTGTGAAGTGGTGGTGAAATGAGGAAAAAATGAAGAAAAACGTATATATAAATTGTTGCTTAAATTCTCGAGTTTTTGTTCACGCGCACTACAATTGGGACTTGCAACATTGATCTTTGGATAGCCATAACTTCTCACTCGGAAGTCCGATTGAGATGATCTTTATGTCCACGGAAAGCTTATTCAAAGCTCTACAAATATCTAAAAAACGTTTTCCCAAATTCTTAATGGATTATCCACAGTAACACGTCAAAGTCAACACTATGCATAAGGTTACAAAATGAACTGTTAGGGATTTGCCTATTTCACGCTCAAGTTCGACCTAGTGGGAGCCTGAATTTGCCTTCGGCTAAAACACGAAAGTTGTAGATTGTATAAAAATTTAGACCCATGTGCAAACGAAAACTTAATCTGGTAAGGAACAAAGATGTCACGCTTCCTCCAAATTATCCCAAAATTATGAAGTCTAGTAAATTGAAAACTTGCAATCTATAACCTGATTTTAACTCGAACCATCCGAAATGACTTACGACTATTCTAACAAGGTTAAATATATTAATGTAACTCGTTGGAAGTCTTCGAGCCATTCAAATCCTTTCGGAGCAAAATATGACTATCCGAAGTACACTTCCGCCTTACGCGCGACCTGTATCGCAATTCTGAGAAATAGAGAGATACGGGGCGTTACATTGTCTATATTGTTCATCCTTGTTCTTCACCATTCTTCATTTTTTTCTTCTTCGCCGGTTCATAAATAGGTTTAGTTTTCTTCTAATCTTCTGTTATAGGTAAACATGCCTTAATCTTTGAAGCCTAAGAGGTATATTATTTTTACCACAAAATACATCCCCAAAACACTTAGTTGAAGATCTCTAAAAGACAATAAAAATCCACTCAGCGAGGATTATAAATTAGGCCACAAGGACTATCTCACACATATAGCTTTCTTTAAAAAAGCTAGTATTCGGCTACCTCTGTGGCCTTTATTAGTTGATTTTCTTAGGTGTAACCATATCCATTTAAGCACTAATGTAATTAGGATAATCAGTGGTATAGACGCCTTAAAAAAATATAGGAATAGTTTAAGATTAAAAGAATTGAAGTTCTGGTATTCTCTTAGTCGGATGAGAATGTCGTGATAATTACCAATAACATAGAGCTTGATCAGACCAACAAGCTAGTTCCCCGACGAGCATTTGGACCTAGTTTGTATTTGCTCAATTGTTCTAATATTTCTCTTTTGCCGATCATGAACTCATAAAACTTATTCTTCTTTGCAAGTGACTTTAAATTTTTCAAGAAGCACCACTGCACTTAATTAAAGCTGACCAAATCAACACTATAGCTAGCCACAATGGTGGCAGTGTCAGCAAGAGAGAGGAAGTATAAAAGTGAGGAAAACGAGACTATCATCATAAATACTTGGATTGGTCGGGAGCTCATGTTCGCTGAGAATGACGCACTTTTTTCCACGTACAAAATTTTCAAATCCCATTTTGAGAGAGCAAGGCAACATGAACAAAACATAGATAAGAAGGGTTGTAACGTCCTATATTTTCATTTGTGAGTTAGTCCTTCCATTAAGCCTGGTTAAGGCCTTATCGCCGTTAGATTATGAACATTGGGTTTTGAGACTCTCGTATTTGACCCGACATGTCTAGCATGTCATATTAGATATATTAAGTTTGTGGGATCAAGCATTTCGTTATTCAGGTGGCCCAAATAGAAAACGGGAAATAAATAGCGTGTTTTGAACTTTTCGAAAAAATTAATTTTGGCCAACTTTGAGAGGCCATAACTTCTTCATCTGGGGTCCAAATGACTCCCTGTATATGGCCACGTCTTCATATTAGTCCCCTCTACAACTTTCGTGTTTTGGCCGAGACCTAATTCTCACTCCCTAATGGCCAAAATTGGGCATAAAGTTGAGCATGTGACCAAACAGCAAAATTGTGTGCTGTGAGTAGTGGTAGTTGACTACATGGGTTTTGATGTAGTCGAGTACTCCTGTGCGAGATTTTTATATTTCTTTCCTCCTCATTTTAACATATCCATTGGAGCGCTCTTAGAGAGAGATTTAGGGGCGATTTTGGGGGAAATCTCATGAACGTCCAAGGCACTTCTTTCCGCATCACAACCACACTATCTTCATCATCTTCTTCTCCATCTCCATCCTCCATTGCCAAGGGTTTTGGGCTCAAATTGGGGATTTCGGATTTGGTGCTTCTCCGTCTCGTTTCTTCCGTAATACTTCGAGGGATTAACCCTCAATAGGTGGGAACAGTAGTATTAAAGCTTATTTTCAAGTTATTATAACCTATTTGTACTAAATCAAACAAAACCTAGGGCTTTTTCTATAAATGCATGTTCATGGGGTTTTGGGATCAATTCTTCTTGATATTTGGTTTAATTTATACTTGATATGATTATAAATTATGGATTTTATGATAAGCCCCAATTTCTATATTGTTTTTGGTAAGATTTGTACAAAACCCTTATGTACGGATACGATAGTGTGCAGTATACTCTAATACGCATACATACACTTCTATACATGGTTTTAAAAGTATGTGTTGGCTTTTATTAAACCTATTTGTGGTATTGTTGTTGTACTCGAATTACTAGTTCGCAATTTACAAAGTTTGTTACTTGCTAGGCCAGTTCGTAACTATGTTGGGTGATGTCACAAACTTATTTTGAGTAAGTAATGTATAAAGACCATAAGGGGAGGTTTGTATAAAATCTATAAGTCGTACAAATACGATATTAACCTTGGCTTGGTGCCAAATTTGTGGAAAGCTCTAAACCCCCCAAATACTTGAATTTCTTGTTTAAATGTTAGTCAACGGACTTGGCTAGCCTGATTCAAGTGTAACAACAATACCATCACTGGATGACAACATCTACTTATATCTATTTTGGAATTTATATGTACGAGTTATACAAATACATATGGAATATATGTACATACATATGCACATGTGTTGAATTATATGTTCTTCTGATTTCCTTGATTTGATGAGTTTACTTTCCTTTTGAGATTATTTGGATTTATTGTCGGATGGCCACACTGTTCGTACCAGGTAGATGGTTATTATATGTAGCGTATAGCCTTAGTGGCTACGTGAGTTTATATTATTGCCTTGCGGGCATTTTTCGTCTAGGTGGACTCGGTAAGTGGTCCCTGCCTTGGGTGCAGAAGAAAATGAGTTTGATCGCAATTCGTGTGCACACGTTATGGAAATCCTAGACGTTACATATATATATGATTGATGTGATAGATCTGGTCGCGGTGTTGTGGCATATATAATAGGATGAGATATATATATATTGCCTTTCTGATACTTTGGGGCAGGGGACATTATATATATGCATGGCACGAGAAGTTATACGCATGCATCTTACCAACAAAACTATTTTCATTATATCGCATGGCATGCATGGTTTTTTAACCTATTTTTATATATAAACCCTTATAGTTCCCACTGAGCCTATTTGGCTCACTCCCATTTTCCAACCAGTTTTGCAGGTGTTCTCGGGAATGGTATGCGTACAAAGTCTAGTTAGCTCTGATGGCCTCTGATCACCTAAGTCGTTTGGAAACGACTTGTACACTCCTCTTAGATAAATTATTGTACTTTTAACTTATTGCTGTAAAGTTTTAAAAGAGACTTGGAGCCTCTGGGAAGGCATTGTATTATATATATACATTGTTGTAGTTGAGGTTGTACTTATGTTCTTTGGAAATGTGGAGTGTTTATTAGGAATAGTTTTATTTACATATCTCTACAGGTTTTGGTTTTATCACACGAACAAACTCCACATGCCGGATTTTCCTTAAAATGACTACGTCACTTGTATATATATATATTTATGAAAAGCCTATAGTTTTTAATACTATAACACCTGTCGTCGCGTACGACACCGTGACTAACCGGGTCTCAGAGGCAAAATCCTCTAAACGGGATTTCGGGGTGTCACAAGGGTGGTCTCTTACACCCCAAATCCCGTTATGAGGCTTAGACTACCAGGAACTAGTTAGTCACTGATGGCGTCACTCACAACGGCATGTGTGCTATAAAAATTACAATTTATAAAAATATTTTTCAAATGTTACTCATTTATAAAATGGTATAAGTAAATCACTTAAATATGTAAAGTCTAAATTTAGTTGGCTTAGTTCCTTCGACAAAAACACAATTTTTATTCTGTATTTGGTCAAGTCGTTCACGTTAACACACGACAAAAACAAGTTTCATGATGGCCGCACTTTCAAGTGCGCGTTCACATTGGATAAGCAAGCTTGAAAAAGATGTGTCATACATAGTGAAATTTTATTGGTAAAGTTGACTTTGAAAATTCAAAGGAGAAATTCAAATTAGATTTCTCTTCCTTTTAAATCAAATCTTTTTAAGAAAATCCAAAACTTTTTCAAAGTAATCTTAGACATATATTCGAACCTATTTTATCTTTAGTGAGTATTTCAAAAAGCACCTTAAATTGAAAAACATAGCGAAAATTTGAAGATCAGCAATTTAGCAAAGTGGACCGGTATGCTATTTTAGCTATACCAGTCCAGCAGTAAAGTTTCCCCAAAATACTAAATTGCGGATGGTATCCCAGTTTTCCAGACCGGTCCGGTGGTAAATATTTTCAGAAATCTTCCACTGCGGATCGATACGCTAAAAAGCTTATACCGGTCCGACATATAACTTTCTGCTAAGATACATTTTAAGCAATTTGGCCACTTGTTTTGTAGATCTTAGATCATGCTTTTCAAGGCCACGGGATTCATTGAATGACAACTCACTTTGAGCTATCTTTCTACACAAGTTGCATAGGTTTTTGAGATGTTTTCCTATATAAACAAAGCTATGCTTCTTGATTTAAAGAGCTTTTTTTAGGAGAAAAATTCATACATCTTTCATTTTGAAAAGCAAAAATCCTCCACCACCTAGGGTTTGCCTTTTTTATGCCAAACTTATAGTTCTTTCTTTGAAGAACATAAAATCCCACACCTGTGTTTGAAGCGAGTAGCCTTTAAGGAAATCGGAGTGATTCCGAGGCGAGTGATTTTCTGTGTGCCAAATCGTGTGATTTGAGGAAGAGCTATACGCATTAAAGGTAGAGACTGCAGCCGTCTTGTGTGATGGAGACAAGGCTGATGTGCGGAGTGAAGACAATTCAGAGGCCATTCAAGTTCTGACAGGCCCAATTACAAGGTCGCAGGTTAAGAAATTAAAGGCAGCGCTTAATGGATTAATTCAAGCTATTTGAGCTTGAGAAGAAGGCACAATTAAGTTGATTGAAGGGAAAAAAATGTGAAGCACAAAGTGAAGGCTAGATTACACTTATTAATGTTAGAGTGATATACTAAAAGCCGTAATTTTTTTATTGGTTTGGATATGTTATAAACTTTATTTTGCTATTTTAATGAGAATCTATATAAGTAATTGTTGCATTATATTATTTATTTAAATATTGTACATGTGTGTCTTTTATTCCATATAGTAGATGATTTCATGTGTAGAGTATAGCTTACACACATAAGATCATATCATCGGTTCTTGTGGAATATAAATTTAATGGTTCACAGTCTTAGATGAAATTGGATACCCATCGGTAGGATTATAGCACAAGTTTTAGTAGTTTATCTTGACTATAGGAAACAATATAGTTTTAACTCGTTGTGCTAGTACAATTTGTGTATTGAATAGGATCAGTTTGGGTTAATTATTTTTATACTGACTATATAAAATAATTTAAAATCTCATGGTTATTGTGATTACTTATGCTCTTAATCTTGAAATAATTAATATACATATATGTGTAATGCTTGTTGTTTTGACTCATTAAGAGTGAAATTCATTTATGGATTAATAATCTTTGTGAATTAGATGACGACACTATATGTATGATTATTATTAATTATTAATGGAATTCATGTCTCGATATGGGGATTGATTATAACCCCTTGAGAAGTTTATAAGTTTTGATCATGTCAAACCCTATAAGTGGATTGTGTTAATTTGACATGTCAAATAAGTTAAGTGGTAGGCTCAAGGATTAAGAAGTCATTTAAATATAATTGTTAGTAATTTAATTTAAATGACGGTTATCTGTAATCTTAACTTGGGAAGAATAATAAGTATTTAATAACAAGGAGCTCGAAATATAATTTTGAGATAAGGACGGGAGTGCAATTATAATTCTTTAGTGATGTGAATTATAATTTATGGAAGGAAAGAAGGAAATAATTCATAATAGAATTAGGATTCCAACTTTTCATAGGAAGCCCAAACACTTATTTTTTCTTAAGGTCCCTATCGTAACCTTATATATATGCAAAGTTACAATAATTGCGCGAAAAATAAGGACGATCAACAATCGTTTCGATAGCAAAAACGATCGCAATCTGATGCTTTCAAACACTAGTCTCCTCATATGGATCCTCTACATGATCCACATAGGTGAAATCCCTTTATTCTTATAGGGTTTTAGCAAAAGTTTTTGTTTAATCTATATGCAACATCAAACGATCCTGTATTTATGTCTCCATCAATTAAAGCCCAAATTAATTGAGAAGACCATGTGTATGCAGCCCAAAATTATGGAGTCCAAGTCCATATGTTTTTAGCATTAATTATTATTATTATTATTATTATTATTATTATTATTATTATTATTATTATTATTATTATTATTATTATTATTATTATTATTATTATTATTATTATTATTATTTTAAGTAATTTTGGAGACTAGTCCTTATTTAATTAGGATTTGTTTTGTTTTGAGGTTTCCTTGTTGGGTTGGATTTTTGTTGCTTAAGTTCTCTACAGCTTATTTAAAGAGGGTGAATGCTATGTATTTTTTTAGACTTTAATCATTAATAGTATTGAGTGAGATTAATCCTCTTTGGTTCTTTAAGAACTATTTGAACTTATTGGTTTGTCCATGGTGTTCATCCGATTTATCAATTGGTATTCCTTACCCAGTTGTGGCATCTTTGATTTTTTACAAAATCTGATTGTAGAAACGGTCCAGTTCTTTAATTTGCTACGGTTGTGTGTATCTATGTCAAGGTTCTTATAACTAATTCGTTGTATTTGCGAGTTTTGTACGATATCATCGTGGGTCGTATCAGTTGGTATCAAAGCTTGCTTTTACTATCAGGTTTCATCTATCAATTATTATGTTATTGTTCCTCATGATTTTGTCATTTTCTCTTCGTATCCATCGTGTTCGATCATTCTATTCTTCATCACATATATAATAAAAAAAATTGATTTATATACAATTCGAATATGTTATTACCAAAATATATTGGGGCTTTAACTTGCGATTGATACATCTTTGATTGTGGCTGTTTATTGCGAATTTGTCTTGGTTCTATTTAAGGTTTGTATTATGAATCTATTATGGTTATAATTTCGATTGCTACATAAACCCTAGCTGCTGCACTTAAATTTCGATTGCTGCATAAACCCTACCTGTTGCATTTAAATTTTGACTGCTGCTTAAACCCTAGTTGCTGCACTTAAATTCCGATTGCATATATCCTAGTTGTTGTGACTAAAATCCAAATTGTTGTCATTGTACAAAAAATTTCTAAAGTCGCCATTATTTCTTTTTGGATTCAGATTATATAAGGTTCAAATTGTCCAAAAATCACTTTACCCCAAGACCAAATTTTCTCACGTATTTTTCGTTCTTTTGCATCTTATTGCGTCTATATTTATTGGGACTCTTGTTTCTTATTGATTCTTCGCGTGAACTTTCATTCACATTCTGATATTTGATCGAGTAGTTCAATAAAAACCTACAGAGCATTAATTTAAGCAAAAGAAAGGAATAAGTTGTGAGATCATTAGAGGGTAAAAGCCAATAATTGTTAAGTGATACACGAGTGAATTGAGTGAATCATCCTTGAGTGCAAATAGTGAGGAAGTGCTTGTGAGGTCTATAATTCTATTTTGCAGGTTAGAAACAATGTCAAATAGCCAAGAAATGACCTCGAACGAGGAGGGTCGACAGCCAACCATTCCAAACCTCCAAGTGCAAGCTTTGTTAGGGGAGATGAGGAAGATGTTGAGAATAGAGATGGAGATGGTTCATGAACGGATAGATCAACTAGAGAACACACAAATTGAGTAATCACATAATGCTCTTAACGTGCGTATGAGAGGGAGAATCCAACCTAGATAAAAGAGGATTGAAAATGAAGAATCCTATGATGATGAGTTTGAATATGACGTTGATTAGAACCCAGTGGCTGCCAATAGGAGATATGGTGGGCGGACGAGAAGTTAATAATATGGGTAGTATCAAGATGAAGATTTCTTCATTTCAATGAAAGAATGATCCCGAAGCTTATCTTGAATGGGAGAAAAAAGTTGAGCAAGTGTTTGATTGCCACAATTACTCCGAGGTAAAGAAAGTGAAACTCAATTGCGTCGAAGTCCAAAACCAATCCAAAACAAAGGACGATTAGTCTTAAAAACCAAAGTAAATCTGATCCTAATACACCTCAAAATCGTGACATTAAATGTTTTAAGTATTAAGGCAGAAGTCACAAGGCGAATCAATGTCCTAATCAAAGAGCTATGGTGATTCGAGACAATGGCGAAATTGAAACCGATGAAGAGTCCGATTCAGATTATATACCACCATTGGAAGATATGAGAGATATGGATGAAGAAGAAGAGCTTGCGGTTCAAAGAGATTTGTTGGTTGCAAAGAAATCTCTTAATGTGCGAGCTAAAGAAGATGAGGAAGTATAGCAAGAAAATCTCTTCCATACTAGATGCCTCATGAACAACAAAGTGTGTAGTGTGATCATTGATGGCAGAAGTTGTATGAATGTTACAAGTACTATTATGGTGGAGAAGTTAGGGCTGCCTATTATTAAGCATCCTAAGCCATACAAATTGCAAAGGCTGAATAATAATGGAGAGATCAAGGTGAACAAGTAAGTGTTAGACGCGTTCTGTGTTGGGAAGTATGAAGATGAGGTTTTATGTGACATCGTGCCAATGCAAACTGAACATCTATTGTTAGGGCAACCATGGCAATTTGATCGCCGAGTGAAGCATGATGGATTCACCAACAAATATTCTTTTATACTTAATCAAAAGATGATTATTCTCGTACCCATGTTACTAATGTAAGTGTATGAAGATCAATTAAAATTGCAAAGAGAGAGTGACCAAAAGAAAGACAGTGAGCTAAAAAAATAGTGGGAGCAAAAGAAAGAGGGTGAGAAAAAAAGAGAAATAAAGGAAAATAAAAAGAATGAAATTGAAAAGAATGAGAGGGAGAGAAAAAAAAAGAACTTTTATGCGAGAGCGAGAGAAATTAAATAGCATTATATTCAAATCAGCCGATAATTGTACTTTTGTACAAGGAGGCATATCTAAATACTAACGAACTTAACTCATCTTTGCCTAGTTCTATTGTTTTTTATTTCAGGATTATGCGGATATCTTTCCGGAAGAGATGCCACATGGATTGCCGCCAATTAGAGGGATTGAGCATCAAATTGATTTTGTACTTAGCGTTACCATTCCAAACAGACCATGTTATCAAAGCAACCTGGAAGAGACGAGGGAATTACAAAGGCAAGTGTCTGAATTGATGGAGAAAGGGTACATGAGAGAAAGCATGAGTCCATTCGCCATTCCGGTGATTTTAGTGCCTAAGAAGGATGGGACATGAAGAATGTGCGTTGAATGTCGAGCTATCAACAATGTAATGGTAAAGTATTACCATCCTATTCCTCGCTTATATGATATGTTGGATGAGTTGCATGGGGCTTGTGTATTTTCTAAAATTAATTTAAAAATTGGTTATCATCAAATTAGAATGAAAGAAGAAGATGAATGGAAAATTGCTTTTAAAACAAAACATGATTTATATGAGTGGTTAATGATGCCCTTTGGCTTAACTAATGTACCGAGCACTTTCATGCATTTAATGAATCATGTTTTGCATGCATTTATAGGCAGATTTGTTGTTCTTTATTTTGATGATATCTTGATTCATAGCAAAACCTTGAAAGATCATGTTGAGCATTTAAAATCAGTTTTAGATGTGCTTAAAAAAGAAAAGTTATTTGCTAACATGAAAAAGTGCACTTTTTGCACCGATAAGCTTGTCTTTCATGGTTTTATTATGAGTGCACAAGGTATACAGGTTGATGAGGAGAAAGTATGTGCAATACAAGAGTGGCTGAGTCTAACAAGTGTGGCGAATATACAAAGTTTCCACGGACTTGTTAGTTTTTACCAGCGATTTGTGAAAGATTTTAGTACGATAGCTGCACCGCTGACCGAGGTGATCAAGAAGAATGTAGGATTCAAATGGGGGACGAGCAAGAGAAGTCGTTATAATTAATCAAGGAGAAGATAACCCATGCACCCGTACTTGCATTACTAGATTTCACAAAATCGTTCGAGCTTGAGTGTGATGCATCAGGGTTAAGTATTGGGGTTGTTCTTCTGCAAGAAGGAAAACCAATCGCTTACTTTAGCGAGAAATTAAGTAAACAGTCTTGAACTATCTGACGTATGATAAGGAGTTGTATGCGTTGGTTAGAGCATTAAAAACGTGACAACCTTTGGCCTAAGAAGTTCGTGATTCACACCGATCATGAATCTTTGAAGCATTTGAGGAGCCAACATAAGCTGAATAAAAGGCATGCGCACTGAATGGAGTTCATTGAGACATTTTCATATGTCATTCGATATAAGTAAGGTAAATAAAACATTGTTGCTAATGCGCTTTTGCGCTTTCACGAAGGTATGTGTTAATCTCTACTCTTAATGCAAAATAACTTGGTTTTGAGCATATAAAAGAATTGTATCCATTATATGCTGATTTTTATGAGGAGTATAAAGCATGTGAGAAAAACATAATGGGTAAATTCTTTAGGCATGGATTTTTATTTTTTAAAAATAAATTATGTATGCCTAATTGCTCTCTGAGTGACTTGTTAGTGAGGGAAACCCATGGGCGAGGATTGATGGGGCACTTAGGGATTGCTAGGATCTTAGATATTTTGCAAAAACACTTCTATTGACCACGTATGAAAAGAGATGTTGAACGAATTTGTGAAAGATGTGTCACATGTAGGCAAGCAAAATCCCATGTGCAACTGCATGGTTTATATACACCATTACCTATTCCTAGTGAACCTTGGATAAATATTTTCATGAATTTTGTTTTGGGTTTACCTTGGTCTAAGAATGGTGGATATTCGATTTTTGTGGTCGTGGACAAATTTTCTAAAATGGCACATTTTATCCCATGTCGCAAAACCGATGATACTTCACATGTTGCTAATTTGTTCTTTAAAGAAATTTTGAAATTGCATGGTATGCCCAGGATCATTGTTTCCGATAGAGATGATAAGTTCTTAAACTACTTTTGGAATACCTTGTGGTGTAAGTTAAGAACTAAGTTGTTATTTTATAGTACTTGTCACCCACAGTCTGATGGTCAAACTGAGGTTGTGAATATAACTTTATTTACTTTGTCAAAGGCTATCATTAAAAAGAATATTAGAACATGAGAGGAATGTTTACCGCATATTGAGTTGCTTATAATCACACTATTCATTTTATTACTCAATTTTTACCTTTTGAAATTGTGTATGCATTTAATCCTTTGACTCCATTAGATTTATCTCCATTACTTTATTCTCAATATACTAATCTTGATGGAAAGAAAAAGGTTGAGTTTGTTAAGCAGAATCATAAGAAAGCAAGACTCAACATTAAAGATGGAGCAATATACAAAGAAAATAAATAAAGGTCGTCAAAAGGTGGTTTTTGAACCTGGAGATTGGGTATGGTTGCACATATAATACCCCGTATTTTGAATTGCGAGCTAGTACTTTTTATAAGCCCGATTAATGCTTAAATCTCGTTAGGGCCTGAATTCTTTATTTTGGGCCTTTTCGAGTCATATTAGAGGTATTAATTTCGTGAGAATGATCGTTTCGTAATTCGGGTAATTTGAATTGAAATCAAGATGTCAATTGCAAGTTTTCAATTTACACGATTTCATAATTTTGGCCAATTTTGAGGAAGCATAACACCTTCCTTCCTCACTTAATTGAGTTTTCGTCCTCGCTAGGGTCTAGTACAACTTTCGTGTTTTGGCCAAAGGCAAATTCAGATTCCTACTAGGTCGAAACTGAGCGCGAAATAGGCAAATCGATAACAGTTATTCATAACTTTGTGCGTAGTGCTGACTTTGACGCGATACTGTGGAGAATCTATCGAGAATTTGGGAAAACTTTCTCTTAAAAACTTGTAGAGCTTTGAATAAGCTTTCCGTGGACATAAAGATTACCTAAATGGGAGTCCCGAGCAAAAAGTTATGGCCGTTAGAAGTTCAACGCTGTAGGTCCCCAAAATCCTACTCGTGAACAGTACCCGCATGAGTGAGAACGGGATTTATATATACACCTTCATCTCCTTTTCTGCTCATTCTCCACAGAACCACCGAGAGCTCCTAGAAGAAAGATAGAGAGGTTGAGAGCTTGTTTTGGTGAGGGATCTTAAGGAGTTTTGAGAGATTACTTCAATTAATTCAAGAATTAAGGAGCAAATCCAACAAATTTCATCTCCTCCATCATCATCTTCTTCCTTGAACTCCATTAGAGCTTGGTGGAGCTTCTAGGGCTTGGTGTTCTTGAGGAGAGAGCTCAAGCTAGCCTTCAAACCCGCACTTCTAGCTACAAAGAGGTGGGAATCTTCTATTAAAACTCATTTTCTAGCTTATTATGGTTTAATTTCTTTTTTATCACTTGGTCACACAAAAAAAAACCTATGTTATCTAAGTGGGTCTATAAGTATATGTTGAGACTTTACGTTTGGGTCGAAATTGATGTTTTATATGAGCCTAGTATGACGTAGATTATGTGATTCAACAAGCAATTACAATTATCCATTTGATTCATACAACAATTCATTTGAATACCCATTATTTATACAAAAACCTAGTTCTTCAAATGGATATTGAAGATATATTGGGGTTTTGTGGTATGTTGTTGAAATTGGCTATCCAAATGGCTTAGATATAGTTTTAAATACATGATTCAATGATAAATGGCGACTCTTCGTTTGATTTATACCAAAACTCACTTGCGCCAATTTTCCTTATTAATAACCCTTAATATTAAATATGGTAATTCCCTTGAATGGTCGAAGTGGTGGGATATCTTTATGTACATATATATGATTGATTATACTTGTTGAGATTATTCATATAACATACCCTTGTTAGTTACACTTGATATTATATTTATACATATGAAAATGGTAGCTAACTATATGGCATAAAGATTAGTTGAACGAGCTGGTTACTGTATTATCGAAGCTTTATGATAGTGCTAGTCCATGATGGCCCTGGTTTGGTCTCTAAAGATTGAGACCTTAAGTTGGGACAGAGCACCCCTGGGTGAAAGACCCGAAATCGTGCACGGAAACTAATGGGAGGCCCTACTGCCATCTGGGTGAAAGGCCGCAAAATGCAGACCTGGTTGACGCTTGGATTGTGTGAGAGTTGTGAGGATTTGGCTCGAGGTTCATGAGTTTACGTGCCATGGATTTCCATTTAAGATAAGGTTGGTTTATATACAAAGTTCAAAAGAGTATTTCCGTATAATTTGACCGATGTTATAAAAAAAATGAGAAAAGGTTTCTTACTAAACTATTATATATATATATATATATATCAATGACTTGTTTCATATTATTCTAGAAAAAGAATTTTTCATGATTTTATAAAACAGGATTTCTAAATATGAATCCCACACTAAAACTTAGTAAATGGTTCCCACTGGGTTCTTTTGACTCACCCCATTATTTTCTACACAGGTACTTCAGCGGGTTCTACGGGCAAGGGAAAGGGAAGGTCGCATACTCGTAGATCGCCTCGATACCACAAACTAGTCGCAGGTCTTTCATGACTGAAGGACCATTGTTCCCAAAGTTTATTTAACGATACATGTTATTCTTATTTTAGAATTGATATATATATATATATATGGATGTTGTATGTGGAGATTTTGTATCTTGTACTTGTGTAAGAACCCACGTTTTAGACGCCCGGCCCCCGTGGCGACAATTCCTCCAGTTTTTTAGTTTAAATTTTGAAAAACGGTTCATTTTATTATAAGAAAAAAAGTGACGATTTGCAAAGGAATTAGAGTCGCCAGTTTGTTTTTACTAAACAAAACAAAAGTCTGTATAAAAGAGGAACATTTATGAATTAAACGACATCTTAAACATAATTAATGCGAAACCAGTTAATTCGAAGGTTCGGGGATTAAGTTACGAATCGGGAAGCTGTTAAGCATCCAATTCGCCCTTTCGGTCTATAAGTAGAATATGCGTGGAATTATAACTGAACATTTGCATGTTAATTGATGTAATCGTAAATCAGCTCATAATTTTAGGAAAACGGGATTTTGGGGTGGGGATGGAAACCATGTGCTTCGTATTTCGCCCTTCGATTTTAGCAATAAGTGTGTGTGTGATTTAAAAAATGATTTTTGATAATAACAAATAGCAAAATATGTGTTTTTGGAAAGATTTAGGGCTTTTCAGAAGCTAATCCGATTTAGAATCGGATATCCGGCAATCCTCGAGATTTGTTCGTCAATAGTATACCACAGTTTAATAATTTAAACCGATATTGACGAATCCAGTACTCTCATATTAGATATTTAGGTAAGCACCGCGATTTATAGATTAAATCGGATACAAACGTGTATTGATTCCTTCGTAAATCGAGACTGATAAAATAGGGATTATATAAAATTAATTGAAAAAATATGTTTAAAAATGGTTTACAGCTCGTTCTACGCCTTCAGTTTTGAAAACATGTTTTAAATATGAAATCTGGACTGATTTTGAGATAAACAACAATTTTTGCATGCAATTGATCAATTATAACTGATAACATAAGGATAGATAAAAAATTAAAGCCGAATTAAAATAAAAAATACCTGAGATCCTCAAAAATAGTATAATACTATTTTATAACACTGTTCCTGAAGTCCCAGAGCTGACTGATGCTTCAAATGGGGCCAGTGCAAGTGTATTGATAGCTGTAGAATAATTAATGGGCTGGGCTGGAAGTGCTTGTCCACAGACGAAGGGCGTGTCCGCGGACAAGCCCCAGATTTACAAGTGTGACATTTTTTCACAATTTTGGCCAAAATAAACATCGGATTAATCTGATTTTTTAACATGTTATTTCCCATGTTAAGACCTGCCTACTGTCTAAATTTCAGAATTTTTGGACATTGGGAAGGCTTCCGTTTGATTTTCCAAGCTGGATTCTCAATTTTTCAAATTCCTAAAGATCCGACCATCGGATCGAGATGATTTTTTTGATATGTTATTCCCAGTAATATTTCTTAGCTCTCCACAAAATTTCATGATTTTTGGAGGTTGGAAAGTATCAAAATGAGAAAAAATGAAAAATCGACTGGGAATTGTTTGTCCGCGAACACAAGCCTCAAAGGCTTGTGTCCCCACGACACACATAGGTGTGTGGCATGAGGACACACCCTATAATGTGTGTGTCCTCATGAGACACACCCTTGTGTGTCGTGGGGACACACCCCTAGAGGTGTGTGTCCGTACACGGTTTTTTTTTTCGGTAAACGGCTTATCGGATCGATATGATTTTTTAATATGTTGTTCCCCATTATATACCCTATCTACTAACCAAATTTGAGCTCATTTGGCTCATGCTTCGATTAGTACCAACTCTGACCTTCCTTTTCCATGAATTTCGATGCATTAAATGCAGTTGGTGTACATTTAATAAAAGTGATGGGAGTTCTGCGCGCTCTACAGAGCAGGTGGCAGTCACTTATGCTTTCGCTAACCACTCTGGCAGAGTGGTTGGGCGAGAGAGAGCTTCAGCGCTCGCCGAAAGAGCTCTAGAGTCCGAGCCTCACAATTTGTCATATGTAATTGACCCTTGAGCAGGTACCCAACCCTCAAGGGGATCTATCCTTCTTACAAAGTCATAATAGGGCTCCTCCGAGCTCCTTGTAAGGAAGCAGGCCTGATAGCTGACGTGGACGGCCACGTGTCAGCTCGAGGTTGGCGAGGTAAATTGAACTAATAATTTGCACCATTAAATGCCCCCTATCCTTGACATTTAGCTTAAAGGAGTTGATTGGCAAGGATGAAAACTCTGTTCGGTTTTTGAAGAATTTTTGAGCTCTATTTGATGGACGATACATGTTGGGAGCTCCTGGTGGAGGTCGTGTTCAATATCCACATCGGATCTGGTAGATATCTCGAATATAAGAATCTCTGACCTGGTACGAGGACCTGCCTCTTTAACCCCGAGCTCTTTGATGTGACCGTTACTGTTTGATGAGGTCGTGCTTGGCCATTCCGTATTCCTTAGAGAACGTGTAAACGTGTATTAGTGGGTCTACGAGTGGACAATTAAGGCTTTTGAAAAGACACTTAACTTCTCCTACACACCTTATAAAACCCTCCTGCCTTAGAGAAAATTTTCTACTTTTTATTTCTTTTCTCCTAAAACCTTAGGCACTTTAGAGCTCCCAAAGCCTTCACTCACCACACCCTCTATCACTCTAGCTTACAAGCCTTCTCTGGACCACAACTTTAGGAGATTTTCGAGTGTTTCCTTGACAAATTTCATCGACCACGTCCGTACGTTGCTCTTACCACCTCTTTACATACCTTAGCCCTTTTCATGGATCGCTTTACACACCACGACCAAAACTTGGACATTTCTACCGACACAGAACAGGGCTTTTCTACACAAAATGAGGGCTCTTCGGTGGGAAATGTGCCCATTCTCCCTGAGATTAGGTCCAAAGAAATTTTGGACAGCGAGGAAGAAGTAGCATGCATTTGTCTTCTTCCTCCTGTATCTAACGACGCCCAGGATATTAAGAAGTACACAGAGTATCTCAGTGCTCTAGCCGCTTTTCGTATCCCATCGACTTTTTTTGCCCCCGACATCCCAATTTTTAAGAAGAAGTACCAAATTCCTGATTCAGTCAAGATTAGGGCGTCAGGCCCAGAGGAGAGAGCCTACTACTACATACCTGGGGAGATCTGCTTCTAAGAAACCGCATTTGAACACGGGCTAAGGTTCCCTATGGACGACCAGGTGAGGGAGATGCTTATGACCATGGACCTCTCTCCAGCCCAGGTCAGCCTAAAAATATGGTCCTGTCTGGTGGGATCTGTGTTAATCTCTGGGCTATCTCTATGAAGAGTCATGAGATATCGATTGGAGAGTTCATCACCCTATTTCAACCCAAGGATAGTGGTGGAAAGAATAAGGGGGTTTTTAACTATCCTTCGAGGTTGGGGTCTTTAAAGATCATATTCGACCTCCCTGACAGCATCCTCAACTGGAAGAAAAGGTTTTTCTTCGTCTCGGGAGTGGATGGGGAGCACGACTCAAGGTATCCCAACGTTCATAACCTCAAACACTGGGTTTCGGAGCCAAATTCCATTAGTAAGTCATTTTTCTATTTTCAAGCATTGCATATCTCCTCTTGTGCCAATAAAGGGGACTGGCCTCTCCTTTTTATTCTTTCCTTTGCAGTTAAAAAGAAGAAACCCGACCTAGTGAAATCAGGTTGGATAGACAACGCCAAAGATTTTTTCTTAAAGCACTATGCTGATATCGTGGCTCCCAAAATGTTGTGGAGGTATGGCCTAGGCCCCAGGCCCATCAACACGGAGCCCCATGTCCTCATTGTGGAAGACCTTCCTCCTTTAGACGTGCTTCTGCCCTCTGAGCGAAACGACCTAGGACTCCACGCCTCCAAAACACCCAAAAGGGGAGTGGCGACCAGGTTCTTGAAGTTGGAGCTTTACAAGAGGGTAGTCAAGGGGAAATCCAGCCTGTCTTCCCTAAAGACATGGTTTTGACTATAGCCCCCTTCAACAGGTGCCTATGGTTCCCAAGAAAAGTGAGTCTTCAATCTGTTTTCCTTCTCTTTCTCTATATAACTCCAATCACATCCTTCGCTTCTTGCTGACTCTGACCTTCTCTCCTTCTTTTCCCAACCCTAATTTTCAAGGTGAATACCGAGAAGACAACCAAGAGAAGGACCTCGCTGGCCAGGGGTTTTCCCCCATCAAAAAGGTCTAAGGGGCCTGATAAAGTTGGGGAGACCATCTCAAAACTACCCAAGGTCTCGCAGCCAGCCCCAACGGTCATTACCAGGCTTATCAGCCCTCCACCAGAGAATGCACAGAATTGGGTGGAGCTCATGAACGCCCCCTTGGAAGACCTCCACCTCCTCAGCCCTAAGAAGACTACCCTAAAGAGAAAAGGGGCTTCAGAGGGCAGAGCCCCCAGCCCTGCTGGCAAGAGCTCCTTAGGTACTGAAGAGCTTGGGGTGGAAGAAGAAGAGGTAGTAATAACTGGGGCCAAGGATGCCCCCGAGCAGACTTTCAGACTTTGGCTAACTGATGAAAGCACGCCTGATCCCAGTGCCCAAGGTAACTCTGCCTTCTTCATGCCAGGCTACTCTCTCCCTCCCCTGTCGCAAAAGGTGCTAGAGCAGGCAAGGGAACGTTGAATGAGCTCGTTGGCTAGCTCGTTTAGCCTTCACATGAGTCAAGTATTTATATTTTTGCTCTAGGCTCCATTATTCAAATTCTTTAAGTATAACTTAGCTCTTCTCACTTCTTTTCAGGTTATGAATCTCTTTTTCTCCACCCTCCACCTGGCTGAAGAGGGCTCGAGCACAACTGGCCATACAACTCTTCAGGATGAGCTCATGAAAACTCATAACGAGCTCTATATTGCCAAGAGCGATCTTGAGAGGGCTGAAAATGACAAGAAGATCATGCTGGAGCAATTGAACAACGCCTTATTAGAGACTAAAGGCCTAAAAGACAAGGTGGACAACTTCAATGCCATGTTCGCCAGACTGAAGTCTGCATACAAAACGCTGGGGCAAGAGCACGAGGCTATAAAGCAGGAGGCTTTCAGCTTCAAGTCCAAGCTGATCAACGCCAAGAGAGACCTCCAAGCTACTGGGTCTACGCTTGAGACAGCCCAGAAGTTTGCAGAACTGGAGCGTAAAAAGTGAGAAGAAGCTAAGGCAGCTCTAAACAACAATCGGGCTCGACTCTCCGACCTGGAGAATGAGCTAAAAGAGCTGAAGGAGTCCCTTCCTGCAGTAAGAGTCCAGGCCGTTGAAGATTTCTGCAGCTCCGAGGGCCCTTTATTAAGGCTTTCAGACTCCTTTATAACTGGCTTCTATAAGTGCAAGGAGTTGGCTCTGCAAAGGCCTGAGGAGCTCAACGAGCTAGAAGCTCCCTCAGAGATTGACGTGACTCCTGAGTTGGAGGCTAAGATTGCTGAAAAGAGGTCCGATGCCCTTATTGTGCTGTGCTGATTCGAGCTGACGAGCCAGATATACTGACCAAGTGGGAGACTAGTGAGGCTTCCCCTTCGCTACTAGATGATGGAGCTGACGAGTAGTTTTGATAGGTCTCTTCCTTTTGTATAGAAATCTAGGGCCCATGTAACTTTTCATATTAATGAAAAGAATTATTTTTGCCTTGAATTGCCTTTTGCTTGCTTCACTTTACTTTAATTCTTGTTTCTACTTTTGTCTAAGTTGTCCTGTGAAATGTAGCAATGAGCTCTATAAATATACTCTAATACCCCCACAACGTAGATAAAGTCAAACATATTTAATCAAGATAAATAACGTGCCTCAAGGGAGGTCTTTTAAGAAATTCATAAGAGGTGAACGACCTATATAGAGATAGTAATCTTTTCGAAGTCCTTGGTGTGGAAAAGGAAAATTTATTCTTTTTGGCTAAGTCTTGAGTAGAACCATGCCCCCTTTTGACTTAGGCAAATTTTGACAGGTTTTCTCATTTGTTATCAGGCCTCTTCAGTTGGACAACTGACCTATTTGTGAGAGGTTTTTGCAGAATGCAAGCGTGCTTCTTGCGAGCTGAACACTTACTAAACTGATCTCTTTGTAAGAGGTTTTTACAGAATGCAAACCTGCTTCTTGCGAGCTAAAGGCTTACTAAACTGAGCTCTTTGTGAGAGGTTTTTACAGAGTACAAGTGTGCTTCTTGCGAGCTGAACACTTACTAAACTGACCTCTTTGTGAGAGGTTTTTTTCAGATAGAGTGTAAGTTACAAGTAACGAAGTACTAAACAAACATTCCATATACATTCTTCTGGATGCAACCATTACAAAAAATACAAAATGTTCTAGCTCAAGTATAGTATCTTTTGAGGTGCTCTATGTTCCATGGTCTCATGAGCTCCATGCCGTCCACGGTCCTTAAATAATAAGTACCAAGACTGCTGATTTTTGTGATCACATAGAGGCCCTCCCACTTGGCAGCGAGCTTGCCATGTTCAGAAATTTTTGTTGCTAAGGTGACTTTTCGGTGTACTAATTCGCCAACATTCATGCTTCGATGTTTGACCCTTTTAATGTAACTTTTGACCATGCTTCTTTTATAGGACTCTTCCTTAATTCAAGTTTACTCTCTCTTTTCTTCAAAAAGATCTAGGTTAGCCAGCAAGTCTTCATCATTACAAGCTGGGTCGTGATGGTTGATTCTGTAAATTGGGACTTCCATTTCGACCGGGATGACTGCTTTAGTTCCATAGGTTAGGAAGAAAAGAGTTTCACCTGTTGGACCTCTGATGGTGGTCATATAAACCTATAGTACCGAGGGGAGCTCTTCAGACCAGTTTTCTTTGGCATCATTGAGTCTCTTCTTCAACGAGCTCAGTAATGTTCTGGTGGTGACCTTTGATTGGCTATTGGCATGTGGGTGGATGGTGAGCTGTAGTGGTTTTCGATTCCATATCCTTCACATAAGTCCCTAAAGAGATCGTAGTCAAACTACTTTCCATTATCAGTGATTAGCACATTTGGGAGACCAAAACGACAGATGATGTTCCTCCACACAAAATTCTGAATCTTCATGGTGGTGAGGTTGTCAGTGCTTCGGCCTCAGCCCATTTGGTGAAATAATCAATGGCCACAACTGCGAACTTGGTCTGCCCTTTGCCCAGCGAAAAATCCCCCACTATGTCCATACCCCATTGGGAGAAAAGCCAAGGACTGCTGATGAGGGTCATAAGTTCTTCTGGGAGCTGCTGGATGTTAGCAAATCGCTGGCACTTGTCGCATTTCTTTACCAGTTCCTTTACTTCTTGTAAGATGGTGGGCCAAAAATAGCCTTGTCTGCCAACTTTGAGTGCTAGTGAGCGAGCTGGCGGACGCCCTCCACAGAGACCTTCATGAATTTCTAGCAGGGTTGCTCGGGCTTGGTGAGGGTGTAAGCAGAGCAAGAAAGGGAGGATGTACCCCCTCTTATACAGTGTTGCTTCGATGATCACATATCTGTTGGACATATACTTTATTCTTTTGGCCATTTTCTTATCTTCAGGGAAAGCTCCGTCAGTGAGATAGTTCAAAATTGGGTCAATCCAGCATTTTCAGACTTGTATTGGAGCCCTGTCCAGCTCCACGGGTTCATCTATGGCTTTTTTTCTAGATATTCAACGTGAATCCCTTGGTAAGTCTGAAACCGTGGCCAGCTTGGCCAGGCGATCCGCTTTGTTGTTCTGAGCTCATGGGACCTTAATGAAAATTAAGTTAGAGTACCTCTAAACTGCCGTTCTAGCCTTCGTCAAGTAGGTGGCCATGCACGCTTCTTTTTTCACATTGTGACCAAGTATTTAGCCGAATACTATCATGGAGTCATTGTAGACCACCATCTGCTTTGCTCCCAGATCACCAGCTATTCTGAGACTCGAAATGATGGCTTCATACTCAGCCTCGTTGTTGGAGGCCTTGAATAGTTTCATTGCTATCTCCAGGGTGTTGGCATCATGAGTTATCAGCACCAAGCCAGCTCCGAAACCTTGCAAATTGGAAGCTCCATTGGCGTGCAAGACCCATATGGGTACCCCTGGCAACAGGTTCATTGAGGTGGTAAGGGTCGAAGTGTTTGGGTCTAGGAGCGGCAATAGCTCTAGCGGCTCGCCAATCTGTTCTTTTGTGTAGGTGAACTCGGTTATAAAGTCTGCCACAGCCTGGCCCTTGATCGAGGTTCGAGGCTGGTAGTTAATCAGGAACTACCCGAGCTCGACAACCCATATGGCCAGACGACCTGATTGTTCTGGCTTGTCAAGAATTCTTCGTAGTGGCTGATCTCTTAGTACATCTACGGTGTGGGCCTGAAAGTAGAGTCTCAGCTTTCGAGACGTGATGAACAGAGTGTAGGCTAACTTCTCTAACCTTGGGTAGTTTAGTTCGGCAGCGTGCAGAGCTCTGCTCGTGTAGTACACTGGTAGTTGAACTCCTTCATCGTTCATCATCAGTGCTGAACTAATTGATGTTCGTGATACTGCCAAGTATAAACTCATAATTTTCTCCTTCTTTGGCGAGCTAAGGAGGGGAGGGGCTCCGAAATACTGTTTGAGATGTTAAAAAGCCAGCTCGCATTCTTCAGTCCATTCGAAGGCTTTTTCCAGAGTTTTGAAAAAAGGGTGACACTTGTATGTTGCTCTAAAGATGAACCTGTTGAAAACTTCCACTCTTCCTGCTAGGCTCTGTACTTCTTTCAGCTTGGATGAAGACCTCATGTCGATAAGAGCTTGTATCTTCTCTGGATTAGCTTCAATTCCCCTTTGAGTGGCCATAAAGCCCAAGAATTTTTTTCGTTTAACTCCAAAAGCACACTTGGCTGAGTTGAGGGACATGCCGTTCTGTCTTAGTATGGCAAAAGCTTTGTTGAGGTCGGCCACATGATTCGGGGCTCTAAGGCTTTTGACTAGCATGTCATCGACATAAACCTCCATATTTTTGCCTATTTAGTCTTTAAACAGCACGTTCATCACCTTTTGGTAGGTAGCCCCAGCGTTTTTTAGGCCGAATGGCATAACTTTGTAGTAGTACGTGCCTTCGTTGGTGATAAAAAAGGTCTTCTCCTCATCTTTTGGAACCATTCTGACTTAATTGTAGCCAGAGTACGCATCCATAAAACTCAACATGTCATGGCCCGTAGTTGCGTCTACAAGCTGGTCGATCTTTGAGAGTGGAAAATTGTCCTTCGGGTAGGCCTTATTGAGGTCTTTGAAGTTCACGCACATTCTTCACTTCCCACTGTGCTTCTTTACAAGCACTATATTGGAGAGCCACTTCGAATATTAAATTTCCCGAATGAAACCAGTTCGGAAGAGCTTCTGGACTTTTTCTTTGGCGTCTGAATTCCTTTCTGTAGCAAAACTTCTTTTCTTTTACCACACGGGTGTGAAAGTGGGGTCAACGTTGAGCCTGTGTACCATGACCTCCAGGTTCAACCCCTTCATGTCGTCTTGGGACCATGCAAAGATGTTGGCGTTAGCTCCTAAGCACTGACAGAGCTCTTTTTTAACCTTTATGCAAAGTTGATCACTGATTTTCAGGATCCTGTCAGGCTGTGAGAGGTCCAGAACTAAATCTTCCAAGTCTTCCACCAGTTCACCACGAAGCTCTTTCTCTTCATCCTTAGGGTCTAAGGTGTCAATCTCTCACTTCTCTGTGTTGTCAAACTCTCATGTCCTCATCAATTCTTTCTCAGTCGTGACTTTGACCTCAACAATTGTGATGTCTGCAGTTCTGACTTCCTTTAGTGTCCCGAACTAGCAGCTACGAGCTTCGACTTAATTTCCTCTAACCTCCCCGACTCCATGGGGGGTAGGGAATCTCATGGTCAGGCTATAAGTCAAAATGGCAGCCCTAATCTCGTTGAGTGTTCCCCTGCCGAGGATGGCGTTATAATGGGGAGCCCTATCTAGTATTAAGAATTCGGCGACTGTGGTGATCTACTTCGGAGCTGTTCCCAGGGTTACAGTGAGATTAATTGTTCCCAGAGACTTAATCTTTTCCCCTAAAAAACCAATCAGGGTAGGTGACCGAGGAAGGAGTTAAGTGCTCTGTGGTAAGACCCATGGCCTTAAAAGCGCTGTAGTACATGAGGTTGGAAATGGCCCCTGTGTCGATGAGGATTATATATAGACATTATGATTGCCCACCATTGCTGTTACCACCAGAGGGTCATCATGAGGGAACTCTACTTCGCTCATATCTCCGACGGTGAATACGAGCTCTTTAACATCGTACTTCACCATTTTGGTAGGTTTGAAGCTGAAACACTCTGCCTCCGAGCTCGAGGACTTGGCATGTCTAATGTAGGCCTTTCTGAACCTATTGTTGTTCCCAGAGTAGGAGGAGCCCCCTTCAATTATGAAGATCTAGTTCTCTGGTACCTTTCCTTTGGCTTTTGGGGGAGCCCCTTTCTTTTTATCTACGTATTGTCTGAGTTGCCTTCGCTGAATGAGCTTCTTAATTTCTTCCTTTAGCTTCTAGCAATCATCGGTTTCATGGCTATGGTCTTTATGGTACCGACAATACTTGGTCGTGTCCCGTTCCTTTTCAGATGTCTTCATCTTTCGAGCTTCAGGGATCTGTCTTGGATCTAACTGGACATAAACCTCTTCCAAAGGGGCTGTCAAATGAGTAAACTACTGGTGTGCCCTACCATCTTTTGATTAGGTACATATTGTCTATTTCTTTCTTACCCTTCTTACCTTCTCTCTCCTGACCGTGGGGTGGGTTATGCCCCTTTTGGCGCTTGGAGGAGGACAAAAGGGTTGACAGGCCTGACATATTTCTTCCTTGTAGAGTTTCCTCCACCCTGATCTGCTTGTTGATCTCATCTAAGAGCTCAGACATTGTCTTTGGGGCCATCCTTACCAGGGTCATGAGGCAGTATAGAAAAGTTACCCCCTCCATAAAGGCCGCTACAGCCACACTTTCATTTAGATTGGTGACCATAAGGCTTTCTTGGTTAAAACAGCGAGCATATTCTTTTAGGCTCTCCAAAGACCCTTGCTTTATGGTGAAGAGGTGGGTAGAGGTTTTGGACTTCCGCTTAGTTCCCACAAAATGTGAAATGAACTTAGTACCGAGCTCTTACGAGTCGGGATCGACCCTGGTAGCAAGTTGTTGCACCACGTCCGGGCTGCCCCCTTCAAAGTGGTAACGAAGGCTCTTCATATCATGCCGTCTGGATATTCTGGAGCCCGTCATGTTTTCTACTGCTGCTAGTGATCCATAGGGTCAGTGGTTCTATCATATGATTCCAGCGCTGGGAGTCTAATTTTTTTCAGGACCGGGCATTTTGGATGTGATCCGCAAAGGGGGACTTGGAGTCCCTAACCAGAGCTGCTGCTGAGCTCCCTACCAGATGACCCACAATCTTCATCACTTCCGCCATTTGGGCCTATATTCTTAACATCAGTCTTTTTTTTACCTCTTCAACCGACTCTTTGTGAGAGATCCTATCAAAAACGGACCCCCTAGGTCTGACTTCCACCTCTCGCCCTAGTATTTGATCTGATGGGAGGGGAGGTAGGCCTACGCTCGGGCTCCGATGTCGCGAGGCTTCGTCTAGGCGCCTTTCTCGAATCACGTTAACCCGTGGGTTTCTTACTGGTGGAGAAGGGAGTGAGGCCGAAACTTCTTCGTACAAGTTCTCCCAATTAGAGCTGGAGTGGTGGGATTCGAGCTCACCATTTCTGCTACGGTTCACCTCAGATCCTCTGCTACGGTCTCCAAGTCTTTCTCTGACTGGAACTCGTGGAGGGATTGGGCGAACTTCAGCAGACGCGAAGGCTGAAGATGACCTGCTCCTCCTGCTGGCTTGGGGACTTTGTCTTTAGGTTAAGAGTCTGTCAATTCAGATTTGAAAAGTAGCTTGCCGCTCTTGTAGGGCCAGTATAAGGTCTGGCTGAGTTTGTCTAGAAGACATAGTAAATTTTTTGGTGCTTTTGTAGCTTTAGGGGAGGTATGTGACTTTGAGAAACTGTCTTTACCACAGACGGCGCCAAACTATTGGTGCTAAAAACTAGAAAGGTATTTTAGTCCACACAGTCAAATGAGTGTATCAAATAATTATAATGGTAAAGGTGCTGAATTTAAGATAGTCAAAGATTTATAGAGGAGATTAGCCTCGTATGAAGATACGGGTTAGTCCTCCCTTGTGGAATGGAACTAGGAGCTCGATTTTTCTTATATTGATGATAAATAAACAACTATTACAAGTTCATAAAAAGTCTCTCTAGTTATTCTATTCTCACAAGATTACAATAAGAGGAAGGCTAGGCCACCCACAGTCTAATCTCTCTAGCTCCTAGTGGAGCTCTGGAGTAGACTGTGGAGCTCTGTCTCTATATCTCACACTTGTAGTAATGCTTGATGGCCCTCTCGCTTCTCTCTCTGATTGTTATTAGCTTGAAGCTTGACTAGAAACTTGGTTGTTGAGAGAAGTAAATGTTTCTTATATATATAAGATTGGAGGAGATGTGTGGTCAGAGCTCCCAGAGCAAGTTTGGGGCCAGGATTCGATCAGTACCAACTCTGACCTTGCTTCTCCATGAATTATGATGCATTAAATGTAGTTGGTGTGCATTTAATGAAGGTGGGTGGAGTTATGTGCGCTCTGCAGAGCAGGTGGCAGTCGCCTATGCTTTCGCTAACCACTCTGGCAGAGTGGTTGGGCGAGAAAGGGAGCTTCGGAGCTCGCCGAAAGAGCTCTAAAGCCCGGGTCTCACAATTTGTCATACGTAATTGACCCTTAAATGGGTACCCAACCCTCGAGGGGCTCTATCCTTCATACAAAATCATAATAGGGCTCCTCCGAGCTCCTTGGACGGAAGCAAGCCTAATAACTGACATGGACGGCCATGTGTCAGCTCGAGGTTGGCGGGATAAATTAAATTAATAATTTGCACCATCAGTCCTAAAAAAATCATTAGATAAGCTGCAAAAATAGTATAGCAAAAAGAGGGGGAGATGAATAGATGATTTTATTTTTTATGAAGTATTATTCTTGTAACTTTTTTTTGTGTGTGCAAATTAAGCATCTGCTAATTGAGACAAGTGTTATTTTGGTCTTCTTTTAGTTTTGTGATATTTTTGATATTATACACACATGTATGTCAATGTTGTCTGAGTATTTTCTATTTTTTTCTTCATTTTTTTCAATTATTAAAGTACTTTTTTATAGAAAAGAGAATTTCAAAAAATCTTTTAAAACGCCACTATAATTTTTCTGAGACGTTGAAAAAAAAAATCTACTGTAATTTTTGGCTTTCTTAATCCAATTCTTGAGAATAGGGAAGTAAATTTTTCATCCAAAAATAAGAGAAGATATGTAAACATCTCACCATATCACAAATATCTTTTTCCAAATTCATTAAAAGTAATAGATAAATCATTTTTATCAAATAGATTCCAAGAAAAACTTTTACATTCTATATCTTTTTTTAATTTTTTTGAATTTATAATGTAACACTATTATTGTCATACGCCCGCACATTACATGGGTCGTAAACTAGTTAGTGAAAATAAGGGGGAATTTATCACCTCCCAAAATTTAAGTTAGTGGTGTGGAAGTAATGGGCCGTTCATTTGGCACTTAAATCTGAAAGCTTAAATTTTTTTATTTAAATGATTTAAAAAGTTGTTTGGTAATCTAAAAAATTAAGTGGCCACTTAATTTTTACCACTTAAAACTTAAAATTTTCATTCAAAATTTTAAGTGGCAACTTTGCCACTTAAATTTGAAACTTAATTTTAAAAGTGTAAAATGTCCATTTTACCCTGCATGCAGGGGCATAGCCACAGTGTGGCGAGAGGGCGCGTGATTCGGCAATTTTTTTTAAAAATATATATATATATATATATAGGGACTTATATCATAAATTTATAGTTGAGGGTATATAATTGTAAGAAATGAAAGTGGATGGGCATTTGGAGAATTGAAATACACTTAAGTGAGGAGAGAGATCTCGAGACTGTCCCCCTTTCTTTTTTCGTTCTCTTCTTTCCTGTTATATTTTTTTTCCCTCAAGTGCTCAAACCTTTTTCGTTTCACTCCACATCTCCACTGCACCGAGCCACCGACCTCCTCTCCGGCATTCCTTGATTGGTAACCCCGTCCGGCTGTCTAGCAACGTTCACAGCACCGTGGGCCATGCACACAGCAATGGACCAAGGTTAGTGATTGTTTTCTATTGCTTCGTTTAAAATCATCACTTAATTTTTGTTTGAGAAACTTAAGGTTTCAATTTATGTTTGAGAATACTTGGGTTATTCTTATTCTTATGGTGCCAAGAAACTTAGGATTTCAAACTTTCAATTTTGGGTTTCAATTTTGTTTCTATTTGAGAAAGAGAGCTATTCTCAATTTAGGATTTCAATTTAAGGTTATTCTTATTCTTATGTTGCCAAAAAACTTAGAGTTTGTGTTTGTTTGTATATGTATAAAAAAAAACACAACGGCCATAAGATAATTGAATGTTATGATATGCAATTGGTTATTAACATAACGGCCATTATTCGAGTCTATCGATAACGAAATTGTCATTCAACGTTTTCAAAATATGAAGTTTCAGAGAGGATTGTTGTAGGTACTTTCTTTATTTTAGTACTTTTGTTAATGTAAGAATTCTATATTTATATTATTACTATTTCAACTTTTGAGTCTGTTTAAATTGTGCACCCCAGCTCAAAATTCCTAACTACGCCACTGCCCGCATGAACATAAATACACACGCAAAGGCATATATATACACATACATACACACACAGAGACATATACATACACACACGGACGCGCACACACAATCGTATCTACATACACACACGGACGTATATACATACATATATTATATATAATTATATAAAATTTTATAAAATCATAAAGAATAAAATTATCATACTAAAAAAAATCATTTTTATATATTATATTCAAATAAATAATATATTTTTGGAAATACAATTTTTAAAATTAAATAAACATTTTTTTTATTTTTCAATTTTTTCGCTAAACGCCACTTACATAAATAACATCCCCATTTTCCCTAATAACTAACCAAAAAATTTCTAATTCGCTTTCTAAACCCTACATCCACTGGTTCTTCTGCTTCGATCGCCGCATCGCACCAGACTAGAATCACTTCGCCGTCGCCAACCACTTCACCGTTTCTCATTCCTTCTCACTCCAGATCTCGATTCCTGCTAAGACACTCATTTTTTATATATTGTATTGGCCTCATTTTAGGTTTTAATTGCTTCGTTTATATGGATTACGCACTTTGTGGTTAGAATTTTATTGTTTGGCACTATTTTTTTCTGAAAATTCTTGTCATGAATTAATTGAAGCACTTGGATTTGAATTATGCGGATATGTGAGAAATAATTGATAAAGCTTAATTCATTTAATCATTTTCGAAATTGAAACAGAACTATTTTGTGAAAAAGTACACCATTAATTCTTTTCCATATGAAATAGAACTAACCTAAATAATTGTTGGAGCACTTGGATTTGAATTATAGTCTAATACTTGATAATTGATTTAGATGGCTACTACTTAGTGATGTTGAGTCGATTAGTGATTGTTATTTTTATATTCCCCTTTTGTTTTCTATCATTCTATGGAACTATTTAGTCTATATATGCTTTTTGTTGCTTTAATTATGGAATAATTTAGTGATCGTGTTTTGAGTATTTGGGTTCTTAATGCAATCTAGTTTCATTTTATTGAATTCTTAAATATTTATAATGTTTAGTGCATGTAAGTATAATTAATTAAGAACGTGCCCCCCCCCCCCCCCCCCCCCCCCCCCCCCCAAAACCCAAAACACGTGTCATGTCTTACATTTTGGTAAAAATGCGAGTCGCGTGTCGTGTCGAAACGCGTGATTGGGCAGGGTTTGATTTAAAGAATTTTCTACTACTATTTTGAGAATTTGGTTGAGTCTGGTTGGTTGGGCAGGCTTTGCCCCCCTCCAGTAGTATAGGTGGTACCAACTGTAACTATTTGACCTCCAACTCTTGGGACCACTTTTCCCTTTTCTACTGCTTCCATAGCAGCCTCTTGCAACTTAGCTAGGCTATAGGCATGACTGAGGGTTTTAGGACAAAACATATGCACTGTAAGTGTGATCTCATGTTTGAGACCACTTAAGAAATTAGCAACAAAGATTTCCTCACTCAGTCCCCTATTTTTTGATAACATCATTGGTTACAAAGACTCAAACCTCTCTTGATAAGCTGATACACTAGTAACCTGTTCTAATTTACTAAATTCACCAACTATGTTTTCATGAGCAGCATCACTAAACCTGTCACACAGAGTTTCAACAAACAATTCCCTTGGAACTCCTTCTACCGGCTAAAAAAAATTCTGGAACCAGGTCTCAGCTACACCTTCCAAATGTAATGATGCAAATAACACTCGTTGATCTTCAGCAACAGGATTTAGTAGGAAAAACCTTTGACAATTCCTAATCCATTCCCTAGGGTTATTAGCCCCAAATTTCATCAATTCAACCTTGGGCGTTTTAATATTAGCAAATCCAGTTGTGTTTCCCTTTTCAAAATGCTTATTAACTTCCATTACTGGTGGGGATACAGTAATAGCCCGATTAAAACGTAGATTAGCAGTCCTATCATTAAAGTTTTCAGGTTCCTTGCCTTTATCCTGCATTTTCTGCACACCTAGTACCTTGTAGACAGATTGCTGTAGACTGCCAAGTCTGTCATCTATTGCATCAATTCTGCCATCGATCCTCGCAACCGACTCCTTTTGTACACGGTACAATTCATTGATCCTTGTATCCGTACTTCGGATTAGTTCTTGAAACCTTGTTCTCTCAGCCATCGCTTCGTAGTCGACAGTTGTCCAGGAAAATTTACTCCTCTGATACCAAATGACAAGCCCTAGCTTAGGCTTAGTCTAATTCAATATTGCAACAGAGTTTTAGATAGAGATGAAAGAGAATTTTAGAGAGAGAAATAGAGAAAATGAAGTGTCACTCAGTTATCAAAATGATACAAAATGTGCAGAATGATTCTGTTACAACTCAACCCCTGTATTAATACTCTTCTCACTGACTCTCTCACACCTAACCACTTCTAACAACTTGCTAAGGCGAATTTGGTTGAGTCTGTTTGGTTGGGCAGGCTTTGAGTTTGGTTTAGCTAGAGTGGATATGTGAGAAATAATTGATAAAGCTTGATTCATTTAATCATTTTCAAAATCGAAACAGAACTATTCTGTGGAAAAGTACACACCTTTAATTATTTTCCATATGAAACAGAACTAACCTAAATAGTTGTTGGAGCACTTGGATTTGAATTATAGTCTCTAATACTTGATAATTGATTTAGATGACTACTACTCCTAGTGGTATTTGGGGATGAAGTTCAATATGTTGAAGTGGTTAATGTTGAGTCTATTAGTGATTGTTATTTTTATATTCCCCTTTTGTTTTCTATCATTCTATGGAACAATTTAGTCTATGTATGATTTTTGATGCTTTAATTATGAAACAATTTAGTGATCATGTTTTGAGTATTTGGGTTATTAATGCAATCTAGTTTCATTTTATTGAATTCTTAAATATTTATAATGTTTATGTTTATTGCATATATATATATAATTAATTAAGAACGGGTCTCCTCCATGTGTTGTGTCCTAGATTTTGGAAATTTTTCGTGTCCAAAAGCGTGTCACATGATTGGGCAGGCTTTGAGTCTGGTTTAACTAGAGTGCTAGACCTTAAGCTAGAACAGGGGGTTCGGGGGTGTTTTGTTGGGGAAGTAGTCCCATGCCTAATCAAACAGATCCATTAAGCAAAACTCCTACATTAACATTAAAAACCAAGAAAAAGCTACTGTACCTTGAAGATGCACCCTTTTGTATGAAAGGTCCATTGAAAGCATTATTTATTTCACACCATAGAGCTCCCGAAGTAGAAAAAACTTGCACTCTATTTAATAACAAGATGAAAAATGATAGGAAAAACATTGATTTGTGTGAGGAGTTGGAGTATAAATTGAGAGATGTGGTGAGATGTTCTCCATCTCCATCTCATGCTTAGTTTTCGAGAAAAAATGTCCTCCATGGAAAAAGTCTAAAAGAAGAACATTTCACCACATCCCTCTATTTATTTTCCATCTTGTTACAGATTCTTAATGTTTCTATAAACAACCCCCTTACACTCCCTACACAATTGGGCAATCACACATGCTTCCAAGGAATGTATCATGTATACTTTTATTGTTATTGTTACTCTTTATTGTTTTTATGGTTATCACACGTATTAAAACATTTGAAGAGTTTGAAACTCACTTATTGAATTATGAGGGGTTCTTTTTGTTCACATTTTCCTCAAATTTGAGAGATAAAGAGATGTTCTTTCATGATCCGACTCTCATTCTGGGGTAGATTTGAAGAAATGTAAACAATTAGTTTTAAAATAAATAGTTTAGATTTTGATAAGTGGAAGACGTAATACACGGGAAAGGCTTGTTTAAATGGAAATCGTCAAAATACAAGCCACATGCTTTAAACTAATGATCAACGCATTTTTAAATAAGCCTTGTCTCATCACCCGTCGTGATCATTGGGACCACATAAAGCTGCTTCTTTTTTTCCCTCAGTTATCATTTGAATAAAGATTTGCACATAACAGTTTTAGGTTTCCAAAAATCACTTCCATTATATTTGTCAAGATATACACGAAGGATCGTCTATTCATGATGTTATTATTGACACACATACACTCTTCCCAACTTTACACGTTTCCTTCATATTGCCAAACCAATTTTCATTGATAACAGAACAATATAAGCTACTTAAAGTATGATGTATGAACAAACAATGCATTGTTTGCTTCGACCAGTGTTCTAAAAATCGGCATTTATCGCCGATAAATCGGCGATTTATCGAAAATCGGCAAGGCACCGATCAGATTATCCACAATCGGCTGAAAATATCGGCAGTGGAAAAATCGGCCATTTATCAGCAATTTATCGCCGATTTATCGCGATAAATCGTAATCGGCGATAAATTGAATATTTTTTAAAAACGTTACCAAAGTAAACGACCTCGTTTTCTAACCCAAACCCTATTCGTTTTCTCTCCTTCACTCGACGACTCCCACACCTCGACCTCGCCGTTTCTCTCTCTATCTCTCACTCGACCTCGTCGTTGCTCTCTCTCACTCGACCTCGAAACAGTGAGGGGCGGAACTTGAAAGAAACCGAATAACACAACACAAGAACGAGAAAGAGAAAGAGAGAGAAAGGGGCGACGAAGAAGACGAAGAGAGGTGAAAGAAGAAGACGAAGAGAGATGGAAGAAGGAGACGGCTGTGTTGTTGAGTAAGAGAGGCGTAGGTTTTAGGGTAAAGAAGAGGAGTGGTTTTAATTTTAATAAGTGGTGAATGACTTAATTACCTAATTACCCTTAGGTATATTGCAATTTACAAAATTACTAATAGGCTAGTAAATAGGTGAAAATTTTCTTTTACATGTTTACAATTAACTCCCTAAGTTATTTTTATTTAGCATTTTATTTTATTAATGTCCATTTTGTTACTATTATATTTTATTTAGCATATTGTTATATAATATATTATTTAAAAAATTATGGTGAACAGTGCATATCCGATTTATCCCCGATAAATCCCCGATAAAATGAAAAATCCCCACTCTCCACCTTGCCGATCGATTTTCGATTCACGATTTTTAGAACATTGGCTTCGACATTAGTGAAAATTGCTTTCTATCTATCCAGAAGTATGACTTATATTTGTAGTGCCAGAAGTTATCTATTAACTGTTTTGTAACAATACTAAGTTGTCTTTGTTTGCTGGGCTGGAGTTCGAGTTCTTGGTAGGTTGGGGCAAAATAACTGTGGCTCAATTGTATCACTGTTTCATTTCAGTTTTGGGATCACAATTTGTTTTAGTTGAGTCGCCGTGTTTTCTGGTTTATACTGAGGTTAGTTGAGTTTAGGGAGTTGCATTGGCCATTCTTGCCTCAGTTTAGATTCTAATTTCAATTCGTTTCTCATAAATAGTTGGATTTTACATCACACTTGGGAATAAATAGCATTTTCCATTTCGGTTGTTTTCGCAATAAGACCCAGTTTTAATAAGATCATAAATTGTTCTGTTTTATAGGACTGAGGAGGTCTTATTAGTTTTGGTCCCTCCGAGCTTCTTTCCATGTTATTGTTCAGCTCATTCCAGACGGCATCACCATCTCTGATCACCATACGAGTACGTTTTTCTCTTCTACTCTCTTGTCCCATAATATTTACAAGAAACTTTCACATATCATTTGTAATACAACCACCAAGAGTGGCCCTAGTGGTAACACACTGGGTTCGACTGGGAGCTCTTCAGTCGAGTCCCGGCAGTTACAAACACTCTGGTGAGTTTGATTGAGAGCTCTTCAGGTCGAGTCCCAATATTTGCAAAAAACGCTTTGGTGGCCAGCCACTGTTTCATGAGCGGAGATTATTCGAGGCGCGCAAAAGCTAGGCCTGACATCCCTTTTAGCAAGACCAAACAAAATATTGGATTACAATATTGATAATTATCATTGTTTGGTCATTATACTATGATTTGTAATACAGTATAGATAATTAATATTGTTTGGTCATTATATTGTATTACGCTATTGTTGCTACTATTGTTACAATTATTGTTTTATTAATTTAATAATTTTTTTTTATACCTATCTTTTTAGTAGGAATTCCCTTTATTATTGACTAAATGTTCAAGGCATTTGGACACTCTCTTTCTATACATGTGGATGGATATCTAAGTTTATATATATATACATATATAATGAATGAAGAGTTGATTTGATGGTTAGGCATACATACGCTAGTTCAAATCCTAATTAATATATTTTTTTTCATTTAAAAAGATAAATGCAGGGGTTGAATAAGAAATCCAAAACACTAGTGTTATAACGACTCTAAAATGTAGGAAGATTATTTGCTTTCTATAATAATATAGATACAAGCACTGACGCACACGCCACCGTCTTTCCGAATTTACGCTCTCCGCTTCATATACCAATATATAAATGGGTAAATTATAATAAACCCCTTGTCTTATTTTGGGTTTACTTGTCACCTCCCTGATTTAAGAAAAAGACAATAAACCCCTCATTAACTTCTATAGTTTGTCGGTTAACACTATTTTTGTGGAGGTTTTTTTTTTTTTTTCCTTAAAAAGGAAAGGAGTCTCTCCCTTTGAGTATAATAATAATAATAATAAAAATCAACTATGTCCTAGATGAGACTCAAACTTGAGATATCTTCTGAATTTAGATGGACGCCTTACTAATGAGGTTGGTCTACTAACTCTTATGGCCTTTTTTACTATACCACCACCTCCCCAAATTTACACGCCCCTTTTATTTGTCACCTCCTGAAGTAAAAAAACAGACAATAAACACCAACTTCCATGGTTTGTCAATTTTGTTGTAGCATTGTTCAACTTAAACCTTTATTATTAATTCAAAAGTATTTTGCTAATCCTTTGAATTAACCACCCATAAAATGATGAATCTCTAAGACGCACGTATGCATAACCCAGTAACTGTAGTTTTTAAGTTTTGTTTTGATTGTATATTTCTTTTAATTTAATTAAAAAAAATTGGAAACATAATAATAAAATTAAAATATATATCTATATATTATAAATCACTATTTTTAACTAAATTTTTCTCATAAAGTATAAGAATTCAATGGCTAAACATGTTTTGATATATCTTGAATAGAAACTACTTGATGAGTTTTATAGACGCATCAAGATATCAAGTTAAATATAAAACTCACACTAACAATATTTACACAATAAACTCTTGCACGCTAATATTGTTCGTAATTTAAATGCCATAACTTTAAATAAAAAGTTTGAATTTTAATAAAACTTATATATTTAAATTTTATTAATCAATATCAATTAAACAAGATCTATCATGACTACATAATTATGTAAAAAATATTAAGAAAAATTATTGCATAACTTTTAAAGAAATATTTTATGTGGTGGTAAATTATTGGTCATTTAAGTCTGTGTTCATGGTACATCAGTTTAATGTTTTGAACCATTTAATTTTTAAATCATACTAATCGCCGCAATTGGATTATTTTCACATTTGAAATTTAGTTTAATTTGTTAAAAACGTATTTTATAAGATTGTAATAAGATTAAAAAATATGATTAAAAGTACCTCTTAAAAAAATTAAAACAAGGTACTCCAATCAAGTTTACTTTTAGTTTTTCTTTGATGAAGATTGAACATGTTTCAGTTGTTCAATATAGATTTATTAAAATTTACCAATTTAGATCTGTTACACATTATTCTTTTTTGTCCTATTATCAAATTTTATTTATTTCACCGTATTGAATGGCACGAATATACTGTAGTATTGAAACATATAGAAATTGAAAATTCAAAAAAAAAAAAAATGTAGTTCATATCATTGATAACCTTCTAGAAATAAGATATTCAACTAAGAAGAATGCAATGATAGCCTTAAATTGAGAGATTAAATTTTATATGGTCTCTTAGGAGTAAAGATTTGATTTAAATTTCATGAGATTTTTAAGAGTTTAAACTCTTGTTTTCTTTTAAAAAAATAAACATTAAGAGAGGTCTAAATCTCTTCTCTCCTTTTAACCCCACAAATAAAGAAAAACTCATTTCTCATTCCCACTAATCAAAACCCTTGACCTCTTAGTAAGGATGAAAGTTGCCTACGGTATTGATTTGCTCTACTGAAACTTATATAATTGCCTCAATATAATACCTTCTATTGAAACTTGTATAATTGCCTCAATATAATACCTTCTAAGAGCCTCTCCACTCTTGGTCCTAAGACTTCTCCTTTAGCCTCGCTCTTATTAAGAGATGTTCGCTCCTAGGCTTGGGAGCCTCTTTTCTCAACGTCGAAAATCAAAATCAAGGAAGATGCATTAAGAGATGCTCTTATTATTCTCAAAGAGATGGCTCAGTAAGAGATCACTTCTTTCCATTTGGATTTTGTCCCACATTTAAACTCCGTTTGATAGCAATATGAAAAATGAAAAAAAAAAATAACTAATTTAGATGAGAAGATGAAAATAAGTTGAGGAATGTGGTGAGATTAACTCTTGCTATTTGCTTTTTTTCCATGACAAAATTTTCTTTAGGTAATAGTAGAGAAATTTTTCCACAACATATTAAAGTAGGATGTAGGATATATACTCACAAAAATAAGTATGAGATGGAGAGTATCTTACCATATGCCTAAACTTATTTTCTATCATCTCACTCAAATTAGTTGTTTTTATTTTCATTTTCCATGTTGCTATCAAATGGAGCCTTAGTTTCATAACAAACTCTGGTATCCCTTTGGTTTCCTTGGACTTTGGCTTCATTTTAGGTGGAACTTTGGCAATCAAACGTCAAAAATACTCTTAATATTACATTTTTATTCTTGTCTAGTAATTTCAAGGGTATTCTTCCAGAAATTAGTTTTGTTGGAAACTCTGAACTTGAGAAACTAATATGCTTGGATGACAAAACAAGCACGGAACTATGTCAAAACTTTGAACCAAAGTCGAAACCAAAAATACTGGATAAAAATCAACCAAATTAAAAAAAGGATTTTCGTTGTAAGCAGTGGTTGAATGTCCTGAATCTATGGCAGTGTTGATATTATTCACAATTGAGCTCCTCCACCTTTGAAAACAATTATATCCATCTTCCCTCGCTTTTCTGCGCACAAGATTTTTATTAAACCAGTTCTAACATATTAGTGCAAAAAATTTTTATTGTTGCAGTGTGTTTATTGAGACAAATTGTTTAGAGGAGGTTAATGGTGGATTTCCCATTGTATCATAACTACTTGTATGTACTGGTTGACTGTCTGGAATTTATTGTTACCGGGTGCATCTTCCTCATTTTGTACATAAGTTTTTCATTGAACCAGTTCTAACAGAGAACTGCAGAGATTAGTGTAAGATAGGGAGTGGTAAGTATACTGATACTGTTTGTTTACTGAGACAGATTGTTAAGGTTAATGGTGGATTTGAAATCATCCCCAAATAAGAATCATTACATATGTCCTGGCTGACTGTCTCAAATCTGCAACAGCGTGTTTTAATAGTTCACAAAAAAGAGCTCTTCGAAGGATGGGGATGATTCTTCCTCATTTTTCTATACACTGGTTTTTTTTTTCACAAACCAACCCCTATTTTTACTGCAAATTAGTGCAGAGATTAGCATACGAGATACGAGTAATTAATAATGTTACTGGGAGTTTCTTGGGATAGATTGTTTAGAGAAGGTTAATGGTGGATTTGAAATCATCAAATACACCTGTTACATTATACCTACTTCAAAAATATTTATGATAATTTGAATCCTTGTGATGTTGTACAAACAATAGCAAGGTTTTGTAAATATAAAAGCAAATTTTAATCTAAACCTACTGAATATTAAATTCTAATGAAGCTTAAGACTGATGATTATCACTTCTTCTGTTATATGACCCTTTAGTTTCACTTTTTGAAATCATGTAAAGAAAAGCTTCAGGATTTTATTTACTTCACTTTTACAGTGGCAAGCAAGTACACATCAAGTGGCTTAAAAACTAACAGCCCAGTGTCACAAACCACTCAATTTTGTCCAAGAAAACCGAAAAATTTCGGAATGCTACGGAGGCTTACAGAATTTTCTAGAACTTTATGGAATAATGCAGAAGAGCCTCTAACCTTCTAGAGTATTCTAGAAGGACCTAGATGTAGAACTTTCTAGAATAACCTAATTGTAAATAATCTTAGTAGATTATTCTAGATTATTCTAGTTAGAGATATTTGTATAGAAAGTTCTGGAATGTAAATCTAGACCATTGGATTGGTTTGATCTCGACCGTCCATTCGGGAAGGCCTCACCTATAAATAGATGAGGGATTCATTTGTGTTGGAGTATATAGAGTGAGTTGTATTCTAAGCATTGTAAAGAGTTCTTGAATAATATAAAGTTTCCTGTATAAACTCTTGTGTTCTATCTTGCTTAAGTTTCATTCGGTGTGTTCGTTATTTTAAAGCCATTGTGAGAAGGCTGACTTAGTGTAAATCCGTAAGGACGAAAGTTTGAAAGCACTAAGTGCCGCACATGTCTTGAAGAGGTTCAAGCCCGTGACATCAGGCTACAAATGCTCATTCTGCCCCCAGCCTTTTCTGGAGGCAACCAAATTATGAAGCACATGAAAAAGAGTGTAAGAAGAAGAAGGAAGCCAAAGAAAAAAAGGCTTTGAAGAGATCAAGGGTGACCAAGAAGAGAATGTAATCTGGATTGCTGATTTTCTGGTGAAAAGTTGTCCAAACAAGTTTAATCTTTTACCAAAAAACTAGAATATTCATTTTATTGCCATTTCAATATATATACAATGTAAAAACTAGATTGTTTGTCTCCCACTTGAGCTAAAGCTCTTGGGCACAAATTCAATATTGTCTCTGTTGCTACTCTAGATTGTTCGTTTATTACTATTTCAATATACAAAGTAAAAACTAGATTGTTTGTCTCGCACTTAAGCTAAAGCTCTTGGGCACAAATTCAATATTGTGTCTATTGTTGCTGAAAGCCATTGCTTGCACCTGAAAGCCTAACAGAAACTAGCGAGGTATTCTCCTTCGCTTAAGGGGTCCATATATCTACACTAGCAGGGCGATGCCAAGTTGGCTTTTCAACCAGTTAAGGGACTTGATTAATCATGAAGGATCAGGCCCCCAAGGAAAAAGAAATTAGGATATAGTCCTCAACATTTTAAGTTTTTTTGAAGTGTTGTCCCTGCCACATATAGGTTATCTGCCTCTAGCGAGGACTGATACATAGATAAAGTACCAGTATCTAAATATCTATGTGAAGGACCGCATCCTAAAAATATATTTACTCGGGGACAAGGATTTAACTTAACACTCTAAAATCATCCTTACAAGACACTTCTTTCAATTTAGGGTCACTTAATTTACACCAACAATGTATTTGAGTGCTAGAGGATTTACAGCTGTTTGTATTGAAAAAGAGAGAAGAGAATGAGGGGGGGTTGAAAAGGAAATGATTAATTAGAAAATTTAAGAATAAAATGGTAAGGATTATTTTTTATTTTATTGTCGTTTGGATAGTTAAAAATAGAAAATAAATGAATGGAAAGAACTATTGTTTGATTTCATAGAGAGAATAAAAAAAAGGAATTAATTGGTTTAATATATTATTAACAAGTTAGGATTAAAATCTAGAACGTAGTAAATATTTCATTAAAATCTTTTCATTTCCCTCCCAATCCAATCATCCTAATATTGGAAGGAAAAATATGAAAGGAACAAACAATCCCTCTCATTCCCTCCATTTCCTTTCCTATCCCCTCTACAATCTATCCAAACGAGTGATCCTTCCCTTTGCCCCCTATTTCCAAACGAAAGTAACCAATGGAAGAAGTAGTTATCGTAAGTTGTTATAAGTGAAACGAACGGTTACCCGCAATACCCTATTTAATAAGTCAATATTTTGTTTTTGAAATAATACTGATTAATTATTACGTTAAAAATACATTTTAAAAAATGCAGAGGAACAGAACAATTTCGAAAATGATTAAATCCAAGTGCTTTGATTAATTTTTGAAATAACTCAATTTCGAAAATGATTAGATGAATCAAGCTAGAAAGAGGACAGAGCAAGTCAACATAGTATATAAAGGACAGAACAAGTTGACATAGCAAAAGAGATAGAAAGAGAGATGGAGATAGACAGAGTAGCGTACATGTGAGAAGTCGACGATGGCTAAGACAGGGTTGGGGCTGAAAAGTCGTATATGGCTGAGAGTTAGGGCTAGGGTTTTGTTTCGATGGTAGCTGGGGAATGCGGGCTAGGTTTTACGGGCAAAGAAAGAGATGATATTTGTTACGTTTGTTTTATTATTAAGTTGTATTATTATTATTTTCACCCTACATATATTAGTTAATTATAGATGATGAGTTGGTTCTAAGTCAATTGGGAATCAAATGATGAGTTGATTCTATAATCAGATGAATCAACTCAACTCGGTGAGATCAGAATGCATCATTCTTGTTATTGACTTGGAATCAATTGATTAATTATAGATGATGAATTGATTAAGTTTATTATTGAATTGGGAATCAACTCGTCTATTATCAATTGACTTAGAATCAACTATAATTAATGAACTCGCCTATAATCAAAATGCGTCATTCTTGGAATTGATTAATCATACCTATGGGTTGATTCAACTTAGTAAAGCTCACATTTATGCGACCATAAATGTTTTCAATTGTGAAATCAGATTTTTATAAGTCAATTGTGAACCAAGTTTCTTGTCCTTCATTTTATCATTTCAAAAAAAAAATGCAAGCTTTACTAAGTGGTTATTACTGGGAAAGGAAACGGTAGAAATTGCTCAACTTTGGGTACTATAAAGCGGGTGGGTGTTAACAACAACCATTAAATTAAAGAATAGATAAGAAAAACCATTGCTAAGTGAATCACCACAAGAAAAATTACCCTAGATCATTTGAATATCTGTCAAATTCCATGGAAAGGCTTTTGGTGAAGAAGAGAAAAAATATATATATTTAGATACAAACAATCTCACTGCCATACAAAAAAAAAGGAAAGGAAAGAATGAAGGAAATGTTAGAAAAACATAACACACTACCCAAAATTAACAGAAGTAGAACTCAGCATTAATACTGATAGTGTCAAAATCTAGAAGTAGATAATTAACCAATCAATAAGTGAATATCGATGAATAAAAAATAAATGCGGCACAATAATGAATACATGCCATTTTTTATTTAAGTAGGTTCCCCCGGTAGCGTTTATGCTAGTCTGGCAGTACGTCCTCCTTTCGTATGTACTTGCTTTGTATTAGCTCAAAAGCAATCAACTTTGATGATAATACAAGCTACCAATCTCTCTCTATAATTTTCTTAATTATATTTATTAGTATAGAATTAGGATTACAAATATTTCAAGAAGATGAATAAAATATATATGAGAGAAAGTGTATATTTTGGGTGAGAAGAATTGTGTGTTTTTCTTGGCTTGGCTTATTTTTTTTTGTGTTTTTGTTGTTGTTGGATGAATGAATGAGGAGAGGTATTTATAGGTAAAATCTAGAATGGTAAAAAAGTAAATTTGATGAAGATGATGGGTGAAAAGGTAATTTTACAAAGGTGAGTGGATGTAAGTAAAATTTGAGTGGATGTTAATGGATGTGAGTGGAATTTGAGTGAAGATGAGTGGAATTTTAGTGAAGGGAAAAGTGAAATTTTACCAGAGATAAATGTGGAATTTTACCGGGAGTAAAATTATTGAATTACCTTTGCAGGCCAATGGTAAAGATCAGTATTTAACCCCATCAATTGCCCCCTATCCTTTATTTTTATGCTGAAAGCTGAATGTGAAAGATAAATATTTTTGTCGGTTAAGTGGTCCGGCTCAAAGCAAAGGTGTAAGAGCAGGTACTTTTCAAGGAAGATAATCATGGAGAGAGCTCGAGTAATCGACGTGTAAGGTTTCATTAACCTTTGACCATAAGTTTGTGGAGCTCGAAACATTAATATGTAAAGCTCGCTATACTTTTGGTCATAAATAGTTTGATTATATTCGGGCATTTTTCAACTCTTTATTTTATATATTTTGTGTCACCTTTTTTCCTCGAGACCTGCTTTTGTTGTCGACCCCTTTTCAGCGAGATTTCTTCCCTCGAGATTCTTCCTGTCAGAGGCTCCTCTCCCTTCCTCCTTTTCAGACAACTTTCCCTTCTTTTTCGAACTCGAAATCCGTGCTCTTATCCCTTCTCCCTCTTCATCTTCCTCGAGACTCAATCCATCTTTTCCAACACCATCCATTTCTTCCAACACCATTTTTCTCTTTTGTAATACAAGTTTCTCTTACAAAAGTAAACCGAAATAATGTCGAACACTCACCGTTTTGCAGGTCCTCCATTTGTAGCTTGTGCTTATAGCCACAAAAGATGTCCTCTATCTTGCGAATATGCTAAAAAAATTTCAAATGTGATTGATCGTCAGGATTATTACACAATATTCACTTGTTTTGGAGTAAGGAACGTTGCATCTTTTTTACAAGATGTCCCCGAAGACCAACATTTTGAGACTCTCAGTTCATATCTTCTTGAAGCCAAGGCGAGAATCGAGAATCCCACTAAAAGCTGTACTACTCTCCTTGCTTCTCTTAAACAGAAGATAGAAGAATTACAGGCACGAGTGACGGCATTAGAGGCTCAATTAGAAGGATGATCTTTCCTACGTTAACCTGTTATGCTCCTTTGCTCCTCCTGGAGGTTCTTCGAGATTCCCTTCGTCGGCAGAAAATAACGTGCCTAATGTTATTCCGACTGCCATGAATCTTCCAGAATCTTATTTCAAAAGTTTTTTAAGGCTCCTTATGTCGAAAGAGGGTATATAGGATATCCTTTTGACTACCGCAAATCTTTTAGAAAATGGGGCTCTTCCGAATGAAGTGGATTTGTCGTTATTTTCGAATTTGTCTTATTACTAGACTGCCTCGGGCGCCTATCATCAGGTTACCTTGGACGCCTATCATCAGGCTGCTTCGGACGTTTTTTTATCTCAATCTTCCCAAGCTGATTTTGTTGCGGGGTTTGCCGAACTAACGAGCCTTAACTGGACGACTTTAGGGGATATAGGACATGATTTTTCTTATTATTCTTCTTCTGATTTTAGTACTATTTTGAATTTTGGTGCTGATGATTTTTAAATTCTTCAGCCTTTTTTGAGTGATTATATAATGTGCACCTCTAGTGTGGGCTTTGAACAAACGTTCCGGAGATGTTCCACTTGTGATTATTTAAAGCATGGCTCCTATATGGTGATAGAATTTTTTTTTTCAAAATCCTTGATATCTTAAAAGGAAAATTTGTTCTTTTTGACTAAGTCTTAAGTAGAGTCATGCCCCTTTTTCGACTTAGACAAATTCTGACAATTTTCTGATTTAAGTCATTGATTTTTTAAAAGAAAAATTTGTTCTTTTTGGCTGAGTCTTGAATAGAGTCATGCCCCCTTCTAACTTAGGCAAATTCTGACAATTTTCTCATTTATTACCAGGGAACGTCAAAATTTTGATCTCTGGATCAATGGTGCAATAGTAGATGATCATTTTCAGCCAGATCTCTTTAGGCTGGGGTGGTCTTGCAGTTGTCTGACAGACTTCAAAATCACAATAAGCTTTGTGGAAGTTTAATATCCGCTGAAAATTTCTTTAATTTCTTTTTTATAGTTTGTCGGATGAACTTGATAAAATTTCCATTCAATTGTAATAATTTTCTTTTTTTGAAGTTCGTCGATTTTACCTACAATAAAGATCATTAATCGTAAGAAAATGATACAATTTTAGATATATTAATATAGAGAGAAAAATCATATATGAGTTATTAAAAAATAACTTATCTCTTCTTTTGGGTTTTATCCCATTGGGTTAACCGTAACCGAATTTTTGAATGATTATGCGCCCGTAAATATTGAGCCAGTATAGGCCTGCGGGATTTTCGCATTTTTTGTTGCAGCAATTTTGTATCGCCTTTTTGAACCCCGAGATGGCCAAATTTAAAAAAAGCTTGAACTGAAAAGTTATAACCCCTTGCAATTTTTTCCAAAATGGACTCTAGAATCACATAATTTGGAGTTTTGAGTGCATAGTTATGCGCCCGAGAATATTAAGCTACCGTAGGCCCCCGGAATTTCTGCCTTTTTCATTCCAGAAAGTTTCTATCTCAGTTTTGAACCTCGAGATGGCCGAATTTGAAAACGACTTAAACTGAAAAGTTGTAACTCTTGAAATTTTATCCAAAATGGGATCCAGAATTGCATTATTTGGAGTTCTGAGTAAGAAGTTATGCGCCCGATAATATTGAGCTGCTGTAGGCCCGCGGAATTTTCGCCTTTTTTGTTCTAGAAAATTTGTATTTCAGTTTGAGAAGGGATAAAAGCACGGATTTCGAGTTCAAAAAAGAAGAAAAAACTGTCTGAAAAGGGGGAAGGGATAGGAGCATCCGACAGGGAGAATCTCGAGAGAAGAAATCTCGCTGAAAAGGGGTTGACAACAAAGGCAGGTCTCGAGGAAAAAAGGTGCCACAAAAAATATATATTTATATATTTATATATATATATGTATATATAAAATAAAGAGTTGAAAAATGCCCGAATATAATCAAACTATTTATAACCAAAATATATATATATATATATATATATGTATAGCGAGCTCCACAAACTTATGGTCAAAAGTTAACGAAACCTTACACGTCAATTACTCAAGCTCTCTCCATGATTATCTTCCTTGACAAGTATCCACTCTCACACCTTAGCTTTGAGCATGACCACTTAACTGACAAAAATATTTATCCTTCACATTCAGCTTTTAGCATAAAAATAAAGGATAGGAAGCAATTTATGGAGTTAAATACTGATTTTTACCATTGGCCTACAAAAGTAATTCAATAATTTTACCCCAATAAAATCTCAATTTACCTCCGATAAAATCTCAATTTTACCTCTACTAAAATCCCACTCATCTCCACTCAAATTTCACTCACCTCCATTAACTTCCACTCAAATCCCACTTATATCCACTCACCTTTGTAAAATTATCTTTTCAACCCTCATCTTCATCAAATTTACTTTTTTACTATTCTAAATTTTACCTAAAAATACCTCCCCTCATTCAACCAACAAAAAACAGACCAAAAAATAAGCCAAGCCAAGAAAAATACACAATTCTTCTCACCCAAAATATACACTTTCTCTCCTATATATTTTATTCATCTTCTTGAAATATTTGTAATTCTAATTCTATACTTATAAATAGAATTAAGAAAATTATAGAGAGAAATTGATAATGGTAATCATAATTCTATACTTATAAGTAGAATTAAGAAAATTATAGAGAAAAATTGATAATCCTAATTCTATACTTATAAATAGAATTAAGAAAATTATAGAGAGAGAGATTGGTAACTTGTATTATCATCAAAATTGATTGCCTTTGAACTAATACAAATGAAGCACACACGAAAGGAAGACGCATTGCCGGATTAGCACAAGCGCTACCGGAGGAACCTACCTTAATAAAAAATGTCATGTATTCATCATTGCGCCGCATTTATTTTTTATTCTCCGATATTTACTTATTGATTGGTTAATTATCTACTTCTAGATTTTGACACCATCAAATACTAAACATAAATCTGTAATCAACAAAATAATCACATACCCATAAAGTAAAAACAAAATTAGAATGTAAAAAACCAAAAACCCACATGTAGCGGATGAAGAAATCCTAAATGGGTGTTTGGTTATTGAGAAAATAAACAAAATTTGGATATGGGTTTGTGGGCAAAGTTATAATTTCACTCAACCCAACCAGCAAAAACAAAAATTCTAAATACTTAGAAAAATAAAATAAAATTATGTACTATATAGTTTAAAAAGGCATACAAATATCTAGTAATATACTAGATAATAGAGAACGGATACACAGAAAAGATAAGCTAAGAATCCAAACACCTCTTTTAATATCTAATTTAAAAGCCCTAAATGAGAAAGAACAATATATGGAGAGAGTATACAGATATATATTTATATATATATATATAGAAAGAGAGAGAGAGAGAGAGAGAGAGAGAGAGAGAGAGATAAGGAGTAAACACCTATCGAAGGTTGAGGTTCCGGTGGCAACGTACGACGGCTTCTGTGTTCCGGCTTTCCAGGAGAGAGAAAGAGACGGTGGAAGGATCTATGAAATACCTTGGATCTATCCATCTAATCACAAAGAAAATTTTATTATGCAAAACAAAAGAAAAAAAAGGAGATGATTCAGATCTGAATATAAAATCTTCAGGAAAGCATACATAGATCATCTATGATTAAAAAAGAAAAACAAAAAATATAAAGATATGTAAAGAAATTATTTGTCAACAATAATAAAGAAAGAAAAAAATAGATTAATACAGAAGAAAAGAAAGAAAGAGATCCATGAAGGGCGCCACGCGCGAGAGAAAGAAGAGAGTACAAAATGAGAATGATGAGAATTTAGGGTTTGCCGACACAAGCATTAGAAAAAGTTAAAAGTAAAATTATCACATTCACGTGCTCTCTCTGTCTTCTGACAGACTGAGCCCAACCCCCTTCATTTTTTCTATTTATTTTTACGCCCATTTATTAGCCTCGCTTTAAACAATAAGCCCTTTTTTTATTTATATTTTAGGGTCATTTGGGTTTTGGTCCCCATTTAGTTTTCGTAATAAAGTTTGGTACCCAATTTTGTAAATTGTATGCCTTTGACCCCCATTTTGAACGGATCCGTCCAGTCAACGGGTCAAACCGTTAAAATCTTAACATTGGTTCGTAATGGACCAAAATACCCCTTATGAATTATCCTTCACACTTAGAAATTTTTTTTGCTCACATCTGCACAAAAAGAAATGAAGAGAAAGAAAGAAGAACGGAGGAAAAGAAGAAGGGGAGAGAAGGAAATAACAAAACGACGAAGAAGAAGAGCAGAACGGAGAAGCCATTTCTGCATCTACAGGAATGTATAGATGCATTGTTATTGGTTTTAAATTTTCTAGGGTTTTAAGTTGGTTTTTATAAACCCTAACGTGTGGAAAAAATTAGGGTTTTGGTCATTTTAATTAGCATTTGTATATTATAGTTTGAAATTTGGGTTTTCAGATATTTAAACAGCAAATGCGGGGTTTATGTGTCTTTACACTTGTATTCTAGGGTTTTTTGGTATGCGGAAGGGAAAGAATTAGGGTTTCTGTTGGTTTGTCCTTTTTATTGCTTTTTTCTTTCTTTTTTATGTTGATTCCTCCCATATATTCTTTTGAGTTGTCATATTTGTTGTTTTTTTACTTTGTTGATGTAGAATATTATGTCATTACGGGGTTTGAGGGACTTTGCGGTCCATTATGGGGGTAAGTGGTCAAAAAATTGTCAGAGGTACATAAGGGGAAATGTAATTTACTTAAATGACATTGATGGTGATGAGTTCTGCTTTATTGATTTGGTGAAAGATATTGAAGATGGCTATGGTTTTAAGGGTGGTAGAATTGAGTGGCAATTTGAGGGCTCTTTATCAGTAATTGAGAATGACACCCAACTACTAAACATGTGGGACCATATTGAAAGCAATAGTGGGGTTTATAAGTTATATTACTCCGAATGCACATGTCCCACTTCTGCACCTAATGAAGAAAAGTGTGATAAACCACCCTCAACCAAGAAAGTCTTAACCACTCCCAATAAATTATTGCCAAAAGTTACAAAACCTAGAAGGTCACCTAGGCTAGCTGACAAAACTCAGAAAAAAGTTACCATAAACAATAAATCAGATAATCCAATTGTGTTAGAGGACAGTGGTGATGACTGGGCTTTTGAAAACCTCATTGACTTTGGATCTAAATTAGTTGATGGGGTTGAAACTCAGTCAAGTTGGGTAGAAAATCAGAACATTCAATCAAGTGAGGTTGGAAAAGGAGAGGAAGTAGTCAAAATACATGAGTCACAACAGTTTGATTTCAGTCTTTTTGAGGACTTAAATCCGGAAGAAGGTTATCATTCTGCGGGTGAAGAAGAAGAAGTTGAAGGTGAGATAGAAGAAGTTGAAGAAAAGAAGAAGTTGAAGGTGAGGAAGAAAAAGAAGAAGTTGAAGGTGAGGAAGAAGAACCTGATTTTGTTGTATCTAAAGAAAATAGGGGAAATAAGGAGGTGGATTTGGAAGAGTTCAATGACTTTATTAAAGTGACTGAAAATCTGTATGAAGAGGAAGATGATGGGTGTCATGATAGGGCAAGGCATAAGGACTTGTGTGAACTCAAAAAGAAAATGCAGTGGCCAACAATGGAAAAATGCAGGAAATTCATGAGAAACTACGCTATTTTGAAGAAATTCGAGTATAAGCAAAAGAAGAATGACAACCTTAAAATAATTTTGGTTTGTAAAGATCCCTTATGCTCATGGAGGGTGTATGTTAGGAAACTTCCCAAAGAACACACTGCCATGTTGAGATCATTTCAGGGTGTCCATACATGTAAAGGTGATGACAAGGAGAGGAACTCAATGGCCCATGCTAGATGGGTTGCAAACCATATAGAAGCTACAATAAGAAACCACAAGGAATTCAAGCCTAGAGATGTGCAAGCTGAGATCTGGGAGCAGTTTGGGGTGAAAATTTCCTACCATACAACTTATCAAGCTAAGATCATATGTCATGAGAGGACTTGGGGTAGTTATGCAGATGGTTACAAAATGGTTCCAGAAATTAGAAGGCAGATCTTGTTGAAGAACCCTGGCAGCTTGGTTGAGTGGTTGAGGAACCCTGTTGACCACAGTTTTGTGTCATTGTGTGTTGCATTCAAGGCTTCTTTAGATGGTTTTATCAATGGATGTAGGCCTATCATAGGACTGGATGGTTCTTTTCTAAAGGGAAAATATGGTGGGGCAGTACTTTCAGCAATTTCAGCAATTTCATTAGATGGGAATAATGGGTTATTTCCCATTGCTATATATGTTTGTAGAGGGGAGACTTATGACACCTGGAGCAATTTTCTTTCAATTCTAAAGCCACACATATTAAAACACCCTCTACCACTCACTTTCATTTCTGATAGAGCAAAGGGGCTAAGAACTACTGTGAAGGAAGTGTTCCCATCTAGTAGCCAAAGATTTTGTTTCAGACACATGTACAAGAACTTTAAGGGTGATGGATATAAAGGAGAGCACTTAGAGCATCTAACTTGGGGGGCTGCTAAAGCTTACAAGAAAGAGGAGCATGATAGATGGATGAAACAACTTGAGAAGGATGATAAAGAAGCTTATAAATGGATGTGCAGTGAAGAGAAGGAAGTGTGGGCTAGATCTTACTTTGATACAACATCTAAATGTGAGCACATTACAAACAATTTTTCAGAGTCTTTCAATAAGATGTTGTTAACCTTAAGGGATCTGCCACTTGGGAAATTAGTACAAAAATATCAGCTTTTAGTTATGTCATTGATGTACAATAGAAGGATGAAGGGATTGGAAATGAATGTGGGTTCATTGGTTCCGAGGGTTGATAAAACTATTTCCAAGTTGAAGAAAGATTATAATATGTATACAACTCAAGGTTCAACTGACATGTTGCATGTGGCCATCAACAAATTTGGTGTGACTTGGACTGTGGATCTGAATGCTGGAACTTGTGAATGTTGTGAATGGCAATTGACTGGGATCACATGCATCCATGCCACTGCTGTCATCAATCCTAGGAGGGAAGATTGGGCCAAGTAAATACTTACACTTGTACTTTTTTTTTATAACTGCTAAAATTAATTTTATGTGCCACTTATACTTCTTTGATATTATATAGGTATTGCAGTCCTTTATTTACAATGGAAGCCTATAGAGCTGCATATGAAGGGTTTGTGACACCTATGAATGATTCTCAATATTGGCCAGAGGTATTTCTTTAACTATTTCCAAGTTGTTACAATATTATATGTTTATTGCATTTGAACTTACACATATTTTCACAGGCACAACATCAAGTTATTCCTCCTCCACTCTACAGACCTCTAGGCAGACCAAGGCATAATAGGATCAAGAATAGACATGAGCCAACTACTGAAAAAAGGTCCCAGAAGAAATGTAGCAAATGTGGAGTGCTTGGACATAACAAGAAGAGTTGTAAAGGTGCACCTGCTACTGATCACAATGGAAGGAGAGGTAACAAGTATTTTTCAATGTTCTTGTGTCTTACTTTAATTAAATTTCTTATATTTTGGCTTTATAATACCTAACAGTTATTGTTTGTTTACAGTGAGGCCTAGGATAGATGCAGAGGGGCCTATTTTGCAACAAGAACACTTAGCTCCAAGACCCCACTAATCATTCCCTCCAAGCCAGTAGCAAAAACAACCAACTCAGTGGGAGGAAAGGGTAGCAGTGGCATTGGGGGCAGGGGAGGGAAGAAAAAAAGGAATTTTGTTCCACCAAGCTCAAGCACCCAGTTCAGTGCTGCACAATCAGGGCAGTATAACATGCTTTAAGACTTTGTTTGCAACATGGTTACTTATATTATGCCTGCTAAACTTGTTTTTTTTTTGTTTTCTATTAAGCTGGTTCAAGATTTATGATGTTTATGTTTAGAAATTGCCTTTTTGTTGTTGGTTTTAAAGTGTGTAAACTGTTCTAAAACTTATTTTAGGTTATGTTTATGATGTAAACTTTCCTAAGAAAAGTTTAAATTTTGGCTTATTTTGGCACTTTGGTTGCCTTTTTCCTTTGAGTTTGGATCTGAATTAGTTCATAGGATCATAATTAATTTATAGGATCAGAATTATTTGTACATAATAGTTGCATTACACTTCCTTATTACATCATACTTATTTTAATTTACTATCAAATGCTTTACATAGGTCATCCAAACTTACCTCTAACTTTACCCTAAGATTAACCTTCTTAGACTTATTTATTGCTGTAAATAACCATTCAAAATGTCCACACTTCACACACTTAAGAAACTTCTTTCCATAGCTATGTATTTGCTTTGATGTCCAAAGTTTTCTAGCAACTCCACACCCGGCTGGGCACAGGGTGTCTTTCCTTGGGCAAGCCCTTGCCCAATGACCTATTTCTCCACATTGAAAACAACATTGCATGCACTTCTGCCCGTATATGTCTTGTTCTTGTGATGATGAACAATCCTTCAATCCAATTGCATCTTCTAACCATTGCATTCCTTCACAGTCAGCATATTGGCACTTCAAAAACTTCTTACCATTTGCTTCTTCTCCTTGAGATAACAAAAGCTTCATCAAACCATTGCAATTTGAAACATAGCACTCACTATACACCCATTGACATTCTATAGCTGTGTGTCCTTCACAATCACACATTTGACATACATCAATGCCATTATCAACTTGTGTTTCTGCTTGTGTTTCTTTTCCTTTATTTCCCCCTCCCATGATTGTGAACACAAAATAAAAATGTTGGCTATGAATATGCTATATATCAGTTGTGGTTATTTGTTGATGCCTGTGAATATGCTATATATATAGCCAAATTGTTGCTGGTAATCCCTATGTGGCTGCATTGATTTTTCAACGGCTCTTTGTTTTGCTGTCAAATGGTCACTTTTGTTTGAATGCTGGGGTATTTTGGTCCATTACGAACCAATGTTAAGATTTTAACGGTTTGACCCGTTGACTGGACGGATCCGTTCAAAATGGGGGTCAAAGGCATACAATTTACAAAATTGTGTACCAAACTTTATTATGAAAACTAAATGGGGACCAAAACCCAAATGACCCTATTTTTTAAAATCCATATTTTTATACTCTTACTAAAAAATTAATTTTATTTTACAATTTTCAAAACTTATTCTATTTTACTTTTTTTTTCTTGTAAAATTTTTAAAATACTATAATTTAAAATTTAAAAATCAAAATTAGATATAAAAACAAAAAAAGTACTAAATGCATTAAATGACGCAACGATTTTCATATAAAATCTAATTTATTTTATTTATAGCATACTTAACATCTATACCGGTTAACAATATTCTGTTATAAAATGGGTATGAAAATCACATTTTTCACCATTTTGAGGGTAATTTTGTAATAAGACTTTGCATTCGATTGTGAAAGTTCTTTATATATTCGTTTTCTCCTACGAGAGTCTATCGAAATCGTATAATTACATGTTCAAAATGGTTAAAGGTTGAATGAAAAATTGTCAACCAAAATAAGCAAGTTAAAATGAAAAAATGTAATGAAAGTGGGAAGTCCCACATTAGAAAGAAATGTAAAGTTTAAAGGGTTTATAATTGAACTCTTGAGAGTGCCTTATTGAATGATTCCAGATAAGAGACTCTCTCTCCTACACGCAGGCGTGCAGGGGTTGAACCATTGCGGCTCCGGCACTTGTGGACACGAATGTTGGATCGAAAAAGCTAGCCTTACGGGGGCTACGTTTTGCACCCTGAATATATTTTATTTTTTTTCCAATTCAAATTCGAAATTATCTTACATTGATTGTAATTATTTGCTCCTTAATTGGTAAATACAACCATTTTCAGTTTTGAATCTTCAAAATCTGAAACGTTTTGATTAATTGTCTTTATTAAGATAATTAAAGCTATATCTCCACATTTGGTACAAATTGAGACCTTTGGTTCATTCAAAAAAAAAATATTTTAAAACTCGAAATCTCCTATTTACTAAACCTTCTATACTTGCATTATCTCTGCTCTAGTTCATAGGTTCTTATCCGGTGGTAAGATTCATATAAACTCAGTTCGTTCAATGTATTGAGTTAGTTAGGTAACACTGAAATACCGTTTCATTTTGGAAAACAAACGCCGTTTAGTAGCTTCAAAGCACAACCAAGAGACGGCGTAACTGTTTTAAAGAGACTGTGGTTATCACATGAATCAGCACCGGTTCAATTCAGATTTTAATCAGTCCATAAAACATGATCAAATTTCTAACATATCCAACATAATATCATATGTAAAAGCACTAATTTTTGTGCATGTGCGTTACACGTGTTTTAATATATACTTGAAAAATGTTATTAAACTTATTAATAAATACGTAAATAGTAAGAATTGAATAGTTAGTATGAAATAAAAATAATAACAAATAAACAAAACATAATATCAATTGTAAAATTCAATTGATAATTATAAGAATATCATGGAATCCGTAAACTATAGAAAAATGTTGTAAATACATGATGAAAATTTGTCGCGTTGAATTTTCTCGTACATAGATGGCCAAGTAGACTCTTTATCAGATATATCTATATAAGAGCAATATATTTTTATTGAGTTTTATTACTGGTAAATAGTTAATTCTATTAAAGATATGTGAATTATTATATACAGTACCAAGTAATAATATAAATGATAGACTATATATCATAATGATGTAAATGTTTTACCACAATACTAAACAATAATGTAACATTCATATAAATAATAGACTATATGTCATTAAGTTTATTAATGAATAAGTAACTACTAAGAATTGGTAGATAAGTGGCCAAGTATATATGAATGTAACATTCATATAAATAATAGACTATATATTTTTTAGTACATAAGTGGCCAAGTAGACTCTTTATTAGATATATAAGAGAGCAATATATTTTTACTGAGTTTTAGAATTGGTAGATAGTTAATTCTATTAAACATATGTGGATTATTATAGACATTACAAAATAATAATATAAACAATATATTATACAGCCCAATGATGTGAATGTTTTACCACAGCACCAAATAATAATATAACATTCACGCAGATAATAAATCATAATATAACAGTGAAATATTAAAATAGTGAAAAAAATTAACATAAATGTTTTACTCGGTCACTGCTACATGAATCTTTTGTTTAAAATCAAATGGTGTATTTGTCTTCACAAAAAAAAAAAGAAAAAATATTTAAATTATTCGTACTTGTATGTATAAAGAGATATAGATATAGATTATTACTTTTGTGATTAAAGTCTATCTACTTATAATAGCTCCTGTGAGTATGGAAATATGGCCTAACCGGAAAAATGAACTCAACCCAACTCTGATTAGTCTAAAAGAAATGTCCTAAGATTCAAACCCAATTAATACCCTTGACACCCGAGTTTTTTTTTATTTTTTTTTGAGAAAATTCAATTTTAACTGGTAAACCCCAAAGGGGTTGGCCTAGTGGGGCGGACCTGGAAGTTTGGTTAGGCGCATGTCACAGGTTCGAATTCCCACAATAGCATAATTCCAAGGGGTCAGCCATCACCCACTGTGTGGGGTTTACACTGCTTGGTACGCGGTGGCCGGCCATAGTAAGCAGATGATTAGTTACATCCTAATGTAGAGTGGAGATACCTATGTGGCAGAGTTAAAAAAAAAATTAACTGGTAAAGATAAAAATATTGATCATATAATACATTAATTGTGTAAGTATTAACTTTTTTTTGTATTAAATTGCATGTATTTTAATGGGACACCAAATATTTCAAAAGAAGCATTTCCCTTTCTTTTTTATATCCATTAATGCTCTCTATGAATAACAAAAAAAATTATAAGGCTCCCATCGCCCATTCGTGACAATTGTCTATATATATATGTGTGTGTTTTTTCTTATAGAGAAAAATAAGGATGTTTTAGACTTTGACCTATGTTTATTCTTCGTACTTAGACCTTGGCACCCATTTGTTTTGATATTTAGTGTCTGGGTATCATTTTGGATGAAATTTGTTAGTTGACTAGTCAAACCTTTATTGTTTTCATCTCCCTTTGGTCAAAAGCATTTAAATAAAGATGCAAAGCGAGAATTTGAAGCTTAAACTTAATTCGCATGCAACCATGAATTTTGAAAGGAAATTCACTATGAATTCCAAGAGAAAATAGGAAGAAAAAGTCGCAGACAACCCTTGGACCACGAGCATGAAGTGTGAAGCAAAGTCCCAAAGTCTACCGGATGCCAAAGTGCCTTAAAACCCGTTGAAGCGAAAAAAAGTGGAAGAATGCAAGAAAAAGTTTATAGAAGAAAAAAATAAGGCCAGGATCGATCGCAGCAGGATCAATCCCAGCCCGACTAGGGTCTTTTCAATTAGTATTTAAATTAGGGGTGGAGTAAGTGAAGTTGTAGATAGCATACAAAGGATTGATGTGCTATTTTCCACCAATAGATTATTGAGAAGAACTACGAAACTTTTTACGACCATTTATCTTAGGTTATTCTTTCCAAGTACATTTAAATTAGTATCATTAGTGTGTTTAGAGTTCAAAGAAGGATGGTAATCATATTTGGTGCTCATTATTCAAGTTTTTCAATTCAAATCGCATATTTATTTCGGTAAACCCTAGTTTTTGATTTCTCATAAATTAATCTTTGTTTCTTGTTTAATGTTCTTGATTTTTTCATTATGAATGCATGGTTTAATTTATCTACTGATAAGATCCATGTAGCAAGATTCGTTGGTTGTTTATGGGTCTGTTGTGAAATAATGTAAAATTAGGAATTAAATGCAAGTTGAATGTGCGCTAGTCTCGTTTTTCCAAATGATTCGAGACCAATTACTGATTTTGGTGATAACTTATCTTTGCATGCTTTTGAAACATGTTTTTTGTAAGTTTACACAAAATCTTATATGATAAAGAACAAAAAAGGCCAAATCATGGATTTTTATACTAAAGCCCTAGCTAGGCTAATTTTGGAATAGTCTTTACTCTCTAATTAGTTTAGTTAACTATCCAAATGAATTGGTAAACTTAGGCAATGTTTTGGTACTAAAACCTTGAATTATCGAAAAAGTGCTGGTTTTAACTTTCGACACCCATTTTAAATCAAATTTGCTTTAAAATATTAAAGACTTGGTTTGTTTTTGTCACGCTTAGTAATACTAGGCTTAAAATCTGTGACATTCTGTATTTTTTATTGATGAGATATATATATATATGTGTGTGTGTGTGTGTGTTTATTATTTGATGTATATTAAATATTGGACGTGCACATGTGGAGGGGTTAATATTATGTATGGAGAAAGCTTATTCATTAAGTTGGCCTATTTTTTATATTTGAGTGTGTGTGGTAGAATTTTAGTGGAAAGTTTTGACGAAGTCCGTGGGAATTTTATAATTATGGTGCTGTTTTTGATGTAAGGGGCTATACTTAATATGCATCTACATCTCTAGAGTAATTATTTGTTGTTTTATTCGTTGCTCCTTTTGATGTTGTGACAATTGTTTGACTTTTGGTATTGGTACTGATTATTTGTGATGGCTAAATTGCCATTGGACTGATTGGTACATAGTTAAGTTTACTCGCCAAAATGCGTAATATGCCAATCGTGTAAGGCTTAGAGAGATGTTTTGATGTGGTGAGGTGGGTGAGGCGGGTAATTTTTAACATGTTGCAAAGAAAGATTGGTTTATGAGGCATGAGTATTAGTTTGTTGAAATTGTGGAGTTGATTGGTGGTGTTGTGAATATTTTATAGTTGATAAAATTTTCGATTGCGAGGCTTTCTTTTCTATGTAATATGTACTGCCCCTTTTAATTTACATATATGGTGCAGGATTGAAATGTGATGTTGGATTGGATTAGCAGGTGCGGGTCGGGCACGGTCTAGTTATTTTTTATAAAAAAGAAATATTATATTTTTAATATGGAGAGTGGAGAGATTACAAATTGTATTTTTTATAAATTACTTTGATATATAAATGAAGTTGGATTTTATTTTATTTTCGGACCTAGCCAGGTTGGGCATGGTCTTTACAAAATTACTATTTTAAAAGTCAAAGTTTCATTGTTGAATTTTATCGCTAACTCTTGGCCTATATGGTTTTTGTCACACATGAACTATGCTTTAGTTAGTAATAGAGTGCAATAGCAAGAAAGGTTAAGGGTTGGATTTTAGTGGAAATTCAAGTATAAACCACAATTTGAATCGCCCAATTTGTTTAATTTTCCATTCGCTAGCTACAAATACCTCTAATGTTTATTTTCTTATCGTTTTAACTTCACTTTAACTACTACTGTTTTTGCATGTTAGTATTTTGTTTTTCATTTATTGCTTTAAGTTTATTAGCATGCTCCCATAGTGTATTTTAAAAAGCCTCTCAGGTAGATTACTTGTGATTGTGGTTTTCCCTTTCTTTGCACATTTGGAATATAATAGCATTGCCCCTAGTTAGACAACTTAGTGTGCTAATGTGTCTTCCATTTTCCCAACCTCTTTCATTATATTTTCTTTTATTTTTCTCCATGTCCTTTCAAAAGGAAAACCTCTTTAAGCAAAACCTTGAATGTGGACATAGGCCAACTCGGTTGAGGCCCGCGGCTTGGGCTTAGTTTAGACAAGTGATTCGGCTTTGTTGGGCTTGGCACAAATTGCTGTCTTCAATGGGATAATCTTTAATATAATCATGTTGCTGATTTATGGCTTGCTTCATTCAATTTTCAGATTCGCACCTGGGTTCAATCAATATATTCGGGTCACTTGGTACACTAAATGGCATCCCCAAGAATTCTAGCTAAGTGGGTGAGAAAATATTTGAAGTTTTATTTTTTCCAAGTGAAGACATTTTCAAACTTAATTCAATCGGTAACAACTTCGCCGCATTTGAGAACGGTTAACACTATAGTTTGTGGCTGACGTAGAAAATTTGGTTTGTGGGGAATTAGTCATAAGAGAAATGAAGTTAAAAAAATTCATTTTAATATTAAAATTTATTTGTAATTTAGAGCAAAAGGGGGACCATAATTTTTTATAATGATAAGTTTACAAATCTTCATATTATATAAAGGGGACAAATTTAGTAATACAAATTTAAAAATGGGAATTTAAAGGTGTAATATTAACTTTTTTCCAATTAATCGAAATGCTAATATTATATATTTTTTTCCAAATTTAAATGAACTATAAAATAAAGAAAAACAGTAACGTTAGATGAAAAAAAAAAAAAACTGAAAAAAAGGGGGCTTGTTTTATTAAATACATTAGAAAGAAAAGTGATGAAGGAACGTTTTGCTCTTGGCATGATTTGAACCATAAGTATTTGATGAAAAGATTTATACAAAGCACAAGGGACCGCTACCACCTAGACATGACAAAACAGCATGCAACATCAATTAGTTTTAAGTTTTAATTCAAATGGTATGACTGTCCACTTTTTACAGTAATGATCATGGTTCGAATCTGTCAAGAGTTGTTTGACGGAATAGTTGATTAAGCCCTTAGGAAGAGTGGGCAAGGCTCGAATCCCGACAGCGGCAGTTTGGCGGGTTAGTTGATTAAACCCCTAGGGATGGTGATGCCGGTAAGTAAGGCAAATACAAAACAAAAAAGTTTTCAAAGAAGAGGTTGAAGGTGATACATGCTTCTATTGGGGCAGTTTCAAATCCCTTTAAGGGATGGTTTGATTGGAGAGGACTACCCCCATTTGTGTAGCCTATTATGATTTTTTAATACAATTTTTGCTCTAATCTTTGACTAGAGTTTAAAAAAAATGTGACCAGGTAAAACGACATGTAGTTAAAAGTTAATGGATTAATTGGTATCATTTAAACACATTATGAGTCGTTATGACATGCTAATTATTTATTTAGATACATGTATGATCTTATTTGCGTGTGTCTATACGTATACTTTCTAATATATATATATATATAATTGTATAATATTACATTAATATATTTGTTAATTTTATGTTTTTTTAATTTAATGGGTTTAAATTGCTTGATTCAAAATAAACCGTCATATGTAATGGATAATAAGAGGTCGTATGAGATAATTCGTTAAAATACTAAATCGGATTTGAATTCTATTTTTTTACCCGTTTAGACCTGAACAAACAATACTCGAAATATGATAAAGAAACCAACCACAACACGTTTCAAAGTGCCCCATTGACAAATGCAGCCAAATGATTATCAAATTGATAAGGAAGAGAAAATCCAAATAGGAATTACTCCTCCATTCCTTCCTATATTTTGTTATTATATTTTTTTCCAAACAAGGAAAAAAAAAGTAACACTAGATACAAAGAAAAAAAAAACTAAAAAGAAGTAACATTATATTATTAATCAAATCGAAATTTTCTACTATCTATAAATCGATTCGAATTTGAATATATTAGTATTTAGTCCATATCCAATCCCTTAAGACCCTACATGATCACTAAATTGAGAAGGAAAAAGAAAACAAATAGAAATAGAAAATATATACTCCTCCATTCTTTCTCGTATTTCCTTTTGGATTCCTAATTAGTAATGATAACAATATAAAGAATGATGTTTTGGTCAACAAATTTAAAAGGGTTAATTAATTCTCTCTCCCTCTCTCTCTCGCGCGTGTCTTCATCCTCATCGACGCTCGCTATTCCAAAATATTAATTCTGCACAGGTAATTTCTTCTTCTTTTTATTCTTAGGTATTACCGTGCCATCTGACACTATCAAGATAGTAATCTACGTAAAAAAAAAGTGAACTATTAGATTTCTCTACATAGTTGTAGCATTTAAATTGTTATAGATAGCGGTCAAATCAATGAAAAGTTTTTTTTGATTTGTATTATAGATTATTATTATTATTATTATTATTATAGGTGAAAAGAATCTGTAACTGAAGGATTGGGTAATTAAGTTTGGGAAGTTTGTAAAATAATAAAAAATTAAATTGAATCAAAATTTATAATTGGAGTATCCTTGATGAAAAAATCACTTAAGAAATCTAGAATGGAGTAGTAAATCTAGACCGTTAAACTAGAATTGCGTTGTTCAAATTTTAATGTTTTCCTCCGGCGTTGGCACGGATTCATTCACAGATAAACAATTTGTCGAAATCTAAACTGTTTAATTACGAATCTCACGATTTAAATCTATATATGTTGAGCTAAAGGCTCTTGGGCAATCAAATTCAGATATGTCGTTGGTACATTATTTTTTTCAGACAACTAGTTCTATTTTGCTTACCTTTTTCAATGTCGTCTTTCTGGATTTGGTTAAATGTACAACTTACGGTGGACTTGGTTGCAATGTCTTCATAGTGATTTTTGGATTTCTAAACTTTGATCTTGGCATTTCTTATGGACAACACCGATACTAAGATTGGATAAATACGCATAAATCCATGTAAAATATTTCTATAGAATTGCAACTTTAATATAATTCAATTTTTTTTTACTAAAACACACCCTAAACTAAATCAAAAATAGTTGTAGTCGTAATACATTTAGGATTTGAGTTTTATTATTATTTTAGTGCTAGTCATAACAAGTTTAGGAGTGGTAATCTAAATTAAGGATTATATTAATTCATTAGGAATGAAGAATTCCAAGTCTAGGTTGGATTAGTATTAGTATGGGTTTAGAGCCTTAAAAATAGCCTTGTACGCCATTGGGGAAAAGCAGTTTTCTGGGCAATTGAAATATGACTTTTCAAGAATTAGAATTATTAGCACCATTATGCTTGTTCTACTTTTCACTTCTCTTCTTGTTTGTTTTTCTTTTTCTTTGCTTCTTGCGCAACCTGTAGTGGATCGCCACTGCACAATATATATACATCAATATATATGCATTTGGAAAGAGAGAAAGATAAGTCTCTTCATTGTTAGGACTACTAGAAGTCAAAGGGGACTGATGCAAGTGGAAGGTGAGGGCCAATGCAACTGAAGCTAAAGCTTTTCAGCAATCAAATTTAGATTTGTTGTATGTTGGATGTTTACGCACGTATGAATATTAATTTGCTTCAGAAAACTAGTTGATTTTGTTTATATGGCCCTCACGTTTTCTAAACTTTTGATCTTGGCCTTTTTGTAGGGATGACACAAACTGAGATTGCAGCAACAGATAAATCCATGGAGAATTTTCCTATTGATGTTATAAGTTTGATTGGATCACGTCTCTTGGCTAGAGATTATATTTATTTTCGCGTTGTTTGTAGAACATGGCGATCAGCTATTCCGCCAGTACCTTCACTCGTGCTGTTGACCAAATCTCTAATGTCCTTCGCAACCATTACTCGATTTCCCCTCCTCATGTACTACGGATGTGAGGGATCATTTTGCAGCTTCTATCACCCAATTTACAACACTACCTATCTTATGGACTTGCCAAAAATCTCTAATGCTAAAATTCGATTCTCAAAAAATGGTTGGTTGCTTATGTCGCAAGGTGAAGGAGAAATCTTCTTTTTCAACCCTATGACAAATAAAATAATTGATTTTCCAAATTTACCTGAGGACTATTATGATTTCATAACTATTTCCTTTTCGTCCCTTCCAACTTCAATGGACTGCACGGTTTTTGGTGTTACATGCTGCTCTGAGACTTCCATTTATTTTCGTTTTATTCGTCGCGGTGAAGATACATGGAAAGAATGCACAGTGAAGAACAACATAGAGTTCATTAAGTCTCTCAGTAATCCAGTTTTTCACAATGGGTTTTTCTACTACTTGGATAGAAAGGGGATTTTGGGTACTTTTGACCTTATACAAGAAGGTGGTGAAGATGGTTGGACTGTTCTTGCCAAGCCAAAACAACCTTGTAATTCCATTCACATAAACTATTTGTTTGAGTGTGATGGGGAATTAATATCCGTGTTTTGGGGGCATTTGGGGAAGTGGGTTAAGATTTTCAAGCTTGACGCTCGTACGATGACTTGGAGAAAATTGGAGAGCTTAGGAAATCAAATGTTGTTCGTGAGTCAGACAGCATCTTTGTTGGCAACAAATTCCAAACAAGAAATTACGGGAATGGAGAACATGATATATTTCCCCAGGTTTAATGGGAAGAATGGCGTATTTTACTCTCTCAACACATGCAAGTTTCATACTTTGGGAACGGGTTACAATAGTGATGACTTCTATGGCACAACGTTAAAGCTTCTTTGTACTTGGTATGATCCTAGCTTTGACACATTTGATGATGAAGATTTCCGTTGGTAGTGCACTGAACGAATGTTGCAGCTTTGACACATTCTATGATGAAAATTTACATTGGTAGTGCGTTGAACGAATGTCAAGGTTGTAGAAACTTGACATAGGAAATTGAAGGTCAGCTTTATCCACTTGCATTAATTAGTTATCTAAGACTCAAAATAGATTGGATGCTTGGACAATTGTGGACTCCAACGAATTTAGTTATGCAATTTATAGTTTATTTATGTCTCTTAATCATTGTATAGGTGCTAAAAGTTTTGTATGCGATTGGTTCCAAATTTCTAGTGTGTGTTTTGTGCCCACCTGATTTTCTTCTAAACTGGAAAAAGGTAACAATTTTTCTCTTTATTACTATAAAAGATCTGGCTTGGAAAATAAGGAGGTCTTTCAGATTGTGATTGTTAGTTTTCTAGGAATTTAAATTGAGATTTAGAATTCCAATATCGAAACTGCAATTGGTTCTCAAAAATATGAAAAACACAATGGAAAGAAATAAAGAATTTCTAAAATGTAAAAGTCGGAATTTATAAGCTCTTATGTTGGTTCATCAAGTTTCACTTTGGCCAAATGGCAGAACACTGTAAACCTAGCTCTTAATAGCTTTAGCTGAGCTTTGGTGAAGCTTGGTTCCACATATATTTGAACAACCAATTAGAGTGTGTTTGATAGCCAGCATTGAATTGGGGTGGAAAAACACCCATTAGGAAATTCAATTCTATGGAATATGCATATAGGGTGTTTGGTTGTATTTACTTTTTTGGTGGAAAATATATAATGATATTTTCCAACTTTTGGTGCTTGATTGTACACTTTTTCACCTATAATTGAACTTTTGCCCCTTTAGAGGGTTTCCACCTTACCTAGAATTCGAAATACATGGAGGAAGGGTCGGTATTCATTTATACATAGTACAGAAGTTCTCTAATCTGTGAGTGGACTGTTTTATGTATCTATGCTTCCTAATTTTGTTTATTTCTCAAGAAATGCTTGAGACGTATTGTACTGCGAATTGTTTCAGGTTTAAGTTTGTTCACATATTTTACCTCTCGCCCTTATACAAGGAATTCCCTGCCTATCAGTATACAATATACCATGCAAATGATGGGGAACCGAAGCCCAATCAAAAACAGACCTCACGCTGCTGCTACACCCAAAGTTAGCTAAATAATCAGCAGCACAACTATCCATAAATGTGATAAACCCGACTACTCGGAAGCATAATCAAATCTCTTATCTTTTTGACAAAATAAGCAACCCTCCATGGACACTTATCACTATACAACAGCATAACCAAAGCTTTGGAGTCTAACTCAACATTAACATTCTTCAAATTATTAACCCTAAGAATCCATGTTAGTGCCAAAACTGTAAGAATCTGCCGAAGCCCAAAGCAACTGGACATTACTATCCTTTAACACACAGCACCATCACCACCACCATGACTAATACCCGGATTTCCCTTTGCACATATCACAATTCAATTTAAACCTATTCTCAGCCGGTTTATGCCATTTAGTAACAATCCACTGTTTCCTTTTCAAAGGATTCACTTTCAAACCAAACTCATAAATATCAACTGGTCATCCTTCCGAGCTCTCTTCACCGCACGATAGAAATAACCCACCAAGCATTATCGATCTTCTGTTCATATTTACCCTTATTATGATACTTTCGTAACTCCCAACAAATGCTAGTAGAAACAGCAATAAGAGCAGTTTTATGGAAAGGAGAATTCATACATACAACACCCACACTTTGAGGCCAGCTGGAATCCCAATTTCTGCACTGCATCATCCAGAGGGAGCTTGAAAGAGATATGTCCTACGACTATTCATAGATTATGATTTGTACTTAGATATTTTATGCTTATTGTCATTAATAAAGTTTATTTCATTTTACTTTATATTCTCTTGTAAATAATATATATTAATACTAGTTCATCAAGTACGTGATTTGATTGTGGGTTGCTAGTAATGTTATAATAATATTATTTAGATGTCCCTAATCATATGTCAATAACCTAGGATCACATTGATATAATGATTAGAGTGTGGGTCAACTGATGACTATGTTCCACAAGTCATGGATATAGAGATATCTAGCTGAACACATTGATACTTGTTAGGGAATAAAGTATTGGACCGACCCGCTTTGGGGACACTGCGAAGAGTGTTACATAATGTCATCAGTGATGTTCCTCATTTGTGATATCGTATTATCCTCAGACCTGAGATCGTCATGGTTATCAACATAGGGATTAGTATGTCAGGCATCATCAAACGTTGCTCTTGACCGAATAATTATAAAGATGATGATCAAGCGTACTATAAACTATGTGAATGTATGTGGTTGATCAAGATGGGATTTGTCACTCTCATATAATGAGAGAGATATCTATGGCCCCTTAATAAGTATAATTAATATTTGCACGGCCATGCACAAATGATGTGTCATTTGTATTAGATTAATTATACTTAGAGATTAAGAAATAAAGATTGAACTATACAAGAATGACACTTGCCTAGTCTTGTGTTCAATCTAGATATCGGTTGACAAAAGAAGTTAATATGTGAAATATCAATTTAAAGTTGTGTCGTTTTGACCTTTATACCCTTTGGGTAATAGTAATATTTTACTAGAGACCGCTTACTATTCGTATAATAAAACGGGCTTTTAATTATACTGCCAAAAAGTATAAACCTACAGGGTCGCACACCAAAACGAGTTGGATCAAAAACGAATTAAAATGAACCAAATTGGACTTGGGCCCAATTCGTTTGTTGCTTAGGGTTCTCACTAGGGTTCCCCTTTAAAAGGGAACCTTTGTTCTTCTTGGCCGTCAAGGAAAGTGATAGAGACAAGAAATACGAAATAGCCGAGAGAACCCTAAACGGCGCTAGTACACCAAGTAAGGATTTGATCTCGTTCGTGTGTGCATACCGTAGAGGCATCGTATTTTCTACGCTAGGACGACAACAACTAAAGGATCTAATCCACCGTCTTCGTTGCATTAATTCAAAATCTCATACAAGGTATGTCTTTTGTCGACTTTATTGAACAGTGTAGATCCTAGGGTTTAATGATTAGTGCAGAAATTTTATGTATGCGATGCATGTTTGCTGCCCTAATTACCAACAGAGCTTACATTGAATAGCACGCCAAACCATGATTGACCATTTAAGAGGAATATAAGACTACCATATCCAAGCACTTAAAATCATCATATTTTTCCTCAAGTCTACACACTTCCCAAGCACTAGCAAAAGACTTTTCAATTGACTGAATGCTTCCTTCCATGCACACTGAAATTTATATCTCGAATCTTGTTTGAAACAGATTGCGGAAGAAAATTTCTGGTTTAAAACAGATTGCGGAATAAATTAGATATAATAGAATCAATCCTCCTAATAATTGAGTTAGGATGATCAAAAACATCAATAAAATGAAGAGGGATACTCAAGAGAACGTGACAAATGAGACTAAGGTGGGGTTTAGTAAAAAAACTGAAAAAGCTGTTTGTTTAGTTCTAAAAATTGTATCTGAAAAAATGTTGTTTGTTTGAATATAACACATCTGAAAACTGGATTTTTTTCAGTATGACAATTTTGCCTTCATCTTGAGGGCTCTAATTTTTTATGAATCAATCCAATCACTAACCGAGGACCACCACTAATTCCTTTTTTATGCTTTCAATTTGTATAATTTTTTGTATAATTTTATCAATCCAATTTGTATAATTTTTTCTTCAACATAAACCGTACTCTATTATAAAACAAATTTAATGGAACAAAATCACATCAAATTACTTGAACTATTTGTAGCTAAGTCAATCAAACATGAATACAAAAATTGCAAGATTCAATCAATCTACATGGTCATATTATGTGTGTATGTGTATATGTATATGTATATATTCAAAGTATATGATTTGAATTGAATAGAATATACCTGGTTTATGGTGAAGAAGGTGATTTGGGGGAAGTGCGACTCGACTGCAAATGGCAGTCTCATGGCCATTCTGTGTGTGTGTGTGTGTGTGTGAGAGAGAGAGAGAGAGAGAGAGAGAGAGAGAGAGAGAGGATGGCTGCCTCTATGTGTAGGTATAAGATGGTTGTGTAATTTTGTTAAAAGAAAGAGGGTAAAGTCGACATTTTACACTTTTTAAAATTAAATTTCAAATTTAAGTTGCAAAGTTGCCACTTAAAATTTTAGATAAAAATTTTAAGTTTTAAGTGGTAAAAATTAAGTGACCACTTAATTTTTTGAATAACTAAACAACTTTTTAAATCACTTAAATCTAAAAATTATAAGTTTTCAAATTTAAGTGGCAAATTAAGTGGAAGTGAACAGCCCTAAGCTTAGCACCTGAAGATAGTAAATTGGATTTCCACTCCGCTGACTTTTTATCAATCTTAAACACCAAATCAGAAAAATATTCCTTCTTCTTTCCGCTATATAGCATACACCCCAAGTACTTAATCGGGAGAGATTTCTTAGTGAAACCCGTACTCTAAGCAATAATGCGGCATCTCTACTATCAGACATCCTTGAACTAACAATAAAACAACTCTTACTTTTATTCATAAGATGTCTAGTGCTCTCTTCATAAGCTGATAGAAATTTCATCAAATTAACTAAGGAACTTTGAGTCCCATTATTAAAAATCATCAAGTCATCTGCGAAAGCCAAATGCGAGATAGGGTCACACCCTTGAGGAGTAGATAATGGAATGATTTTATGTCACCAGCAACCAATTCAACCCTCACTCATGACCCCAAGCCGCAATGATGAATAGAAAAAGTACTTGTGCAACATTTGATGCCCCTGGTACTCGATGCATCCATATCTTCGTCGTTCTTATGAATGTTAACGGATATATAGTCTGATATATGTACTATATTCTTATAAATCAAATTAGTCCCTCTTTCTTTGTACGTGAATCCCGAATGTGATTAGTGTGTTAGCTTGGTTTACATGGAAAATGCTTGAATTTCTTGGATTTCTTTTACATAGAAAAGGTTTTCATTGGAAACAAAACTTTGGGTTTTGGTGATTTTTTATATTGCATGAAAGATAAAAATAAATAAATTAGTCTAGAAGAAGCTGTAGCTATCATTTCCCTTACAGGTGTGCTTGGTTAATTTTGTTGCATGGAAAAAATCAAAATTTCATAGTTTCACCTATTGGTGTTTTTACACACAGATGTTCTTTTCACAGACTGGTTGGTTATAACAAATAGAATGCCCTAATTCGACAAAAGGAAAAAAATTAAAATGCAAAGTATAAAAAAGAATGAATTTAGACATATACGTTGCTCGGTCATTCCCAAGCCTTCCTAGAGTTTTTTGCTTATCTGAAAAAAATGAAGATACCAAACAGTTTCTTCTTACCTTCAATTAAGTTTTAAATTGGAATGTGGGATGACAGGAAAGAAAGCTAGAAGGCCTCTTTCCCCTCTTGTATTTATTTTTTTATTTGTACTAAATGTCTACTTTGTAGGGAGTATATATATGCAATGCACTATTTGCCTTCTTAATTCTTGCCTTCTTGCTTAAACAAATTAAGAGAGGCAAGTATTGCGGTCTTTCTCAATGGATGCCTTTAACAATCTCTACTTTGCTTCTTTATGACTTCTAACACCTGCTATGATATGCGCAATTAGAATAAGCTCGGGCGGACGAATCTAGTGAACTATGCCTTCATATGTGGGTTTTTCTTGTACTTTTCTGAATGCTTTGTTTGGTGGCTAAATATGTACATAAGGGAGTTTAAGATCTGTATAGTATCAGTGCAAATCAAATTTACTTTCTCTTCCCCCACCCCCCCCACCCCGCCCCTTCTCTGGGCGGGTTTGATTGGTTTAGAGGGAAAATATTTGAATCCCTCAGAGAACTGTTCTAGATGGAAAATCTCTTAGATCAGAGGCAGTTTTTAAGTTGTACGAGAACAAGATCAAATTAGACTAAAGCAGTTGTACGAATCAAATTGATTCCACAGAGGATTAATGGTTTCAAACCACTAAAGGTGGAAAATATGAATATATTTTGAGCATTTTCTAAGGAAACTAAGTGCAAACAAACAGACACTTATTTCAGTTTTGATGCAATTTTGTAGCCTAATATTGGGTATAGCCGTATAGGCTAGGTTTGTTGTGCACGTGGGAACAATAATCATGTCCCAATCCACAAATAAACTCGAGAAATCCCTTTCGGGAATTTTCACGAACACTTAGCGGACGGAAACTGACAAGCAATAGGATCTTTAACTCAAACCAAGATGAACAACACAATAACAAGCAAATATAGATAAACGATAAAGAGTAATATAACCAAGCGCAAAGCAAAGAGAAAGAACACACTAGACTTTTGTAGAACCCTTCGGGTCTTCCACCAAGAGGGGGCAACTTTATTGATAACCAAGAATTTACACCAATTCTCTCACAATAATCCTTACTCTAGATCAATGGAATAAACCTCCAATAACCAACTCTCAACCTTAGCTAAACCCTAGCTAAGCACAAATCTTTCTTTTCACTCTTGCAAAGTACACTTTTTCAAGTCTTACAAAAATAAAAAAGAACTCCTCTATTTATACCCAGTGAAAAATTAGTGATATCATGAAAAGATGATTAACAATTGGACCTATTTACTTATACTCGCCTAGGTGTAAAACATGTTTTGCACCAATTCCGAGTGCTTACTATCTGGTGCAAAACATGCTTTGCACCAAGTCCGCGGGCACACTGCCTGGTGCAAAAGACTTTATGCACCTTCACTGCTTGCATCAATTACAAGCCAAACACAACAAGGTTGACATTACCAGGTACTTTCCGGTTGAGCTGAGATATGCTCACTATTAAACCTTATTAAATTTCTCCTTCTAGTTTTTGGTTATTAACTTGAAAGCGTGGCAACTAAAGTCTACTCGAGGCCTGGTACATTTATGAATCCTGGTTATTTACTTTTGCACACATACAATGACTTGTCAATTGAAGCTGTTAATCCTGCAGTTACTGTTTCTTGATGAAAAAGGCCAAAGTTGGACAATGGTCATAGAAAAATCTAAAGTACTCAATAGGAAAACAAAAAGAGAGAAAGTGAGAAATAACTAGACCAATTGTAAATTCAAGAACAAGTGATTATGAGATTTAGCAGCCGTCCTACTCATAATGTAGAAATAAAGACCACTAACTCGTATGTACAAGCAGTAAGGTTTCAACTTTTTGTTCACGGTGGAAAGAGGGCTAAAGAAGGGATTCCAATACAAGGAGTTTACTAGCCGATTTTAACTGAAAGGCTTAACTTGCTAAAGTTAAGGATGCAAAGTTTATCTTTATGTAAATTTTCCAGCTAAATTTTAGGGTACATATTATTTTTTTGTAGAAAACTTATACTTGATTTTCGATGGCATTCCATCAAGCTAAGTGGTAGACAAAGCCCATAGTTGTCCTGTTTTGAAGAATTAGGGGCAAGCTCGGTCTTGTAATCCAGATAATCAAACGAGCTTCTTTCTTCACTGTTATTTTTATTTAATCAATTTTTCCTTTAAGAATTTTGACTTTTGAAATGGATACTTGAATTTTGAGAAAGGAGGTAGTATATAAGTTAATCGGAATTAACTTTGATAATATTGAACTATTCTTGCTTCTCTGCAGTTAGTAGTACTACCTGGCTAAATTCTTGGTTGTAAGCCATTCATGAACTTTTAAAAATTCATTTCAATATTGAGAACTCTCTCTCTCTCACTATCTAGTTTTGGTCATTTAACTTCAGTCTACATTTCATTTAACTTCAGTCCACAGTCCTGTTTCATTTGGAAAAGCGGTGTCCCTTCCAAAATCAAGGTCTTTGCATGGCTTGCATCTTTTGGGGAAAGTGAATACTTGTGACATGATCCAAGCGAGGAGGCCTTTCATGTACCTTTCTCCATCGTGGAGCATTTTGTGTAATCGGGCTATAGAAAATGTGGACTACATTATGCCGCATTGCATCTTTGTTAATGATGTGTGGGTTAGGATTTTTGATATGTTTGGATTGGTGGGTGCTTTCCCTAAAAGTTGGGCTGAGTTTATTCTCAGCAAATGGAATTTCAAGCATAATAGTAAGAAGTTGAAGTTAATATGGAGATTTGCAGTTCTGGCCTTGGCATGGTCGATTTGTATGGAACGAAATAAAAGAACGTTTGAGGATAAAAGCAACAGCTCTAATGAAATCTGGGAGCATACACAGTTTCTGATTGGTTTATGGTCTTCAAACATTTTTTATGATACTGAACGTTTTTTGTTTAGTTTGGATTTTGCTAGCTATACGGATGGATATATGGGTTAGAGTTTTTGTTCTTTGTAACCTTTCCATAGGCTTAGGAATTACTTTCTTTTGTTGCTATTAGTTCCGGTGGATGTCTTATCCACTGTTCTTTAGCATTGCTTGTATTGTAATTCCTTTAGCTGTTTAATAAAATTTTCTTTTCTATTGAAAATTTAACTTCAGTGTACGTCAACAAAAATCTACTTGACGCCTGGTACATAAATCATGGTTATTTACTTTATCACATACACACACAACACACAGATATGTTAATGAGAGGTTTAGCCCTGCAGTTACTTTTCCTTGACTATGAAGGTGCCCAAGCTGAACAATGAGAGGTGTTAAGGATTTTCATAGCTTCCGTATTTGGGAAACCAAGGGTTATCAGTCTACCTACATGGTTTGACGGAGTGTGGCTTCGGTTAATACTAGTAACACAGGTTCACTTCTCTTTCTTTCTTCTTTGAATTAACACGATGTTTTCCCTTTTTTATTTTGCTTTCTTAATTCACATAATTATCCCTCTTTTCTGAAACTCTAGGTTTGGTGGGCCAACAAGAAATTGGAACAAAAACCTAGTCCAGCACGAAAATGTACATGCGATGAAGTCACTATTTTTGCTTTATTCGTATCAGATTCACAAACAATTGTACCAAAACTAATGGTACGTGAATATTTCTCTTCTTTGCCTTGTTATCCTAATTAATGTGTTAAAAAATTGTTGCGGTTTACACCTTGAGGCAAAGCCTGGAAATAGTCTTGAGCCTGTATATTGAGTACTTTGTGTATATTTAAATAAGTACTACATATAAGTAAGTGGACTAGCCTGGTTGGGAGAGATCCCAGGTTTGAGTCTCACCCGGGGGGGGGGGATGATTTTCGTTTTCTATAGTTAAAGCGAGAGACTTAGACCTACCTTTGGAAAAATTAAATGCAGTACTTTGCAGAGTACTCCCCTCGTTTCAAATTAAGATTCCACTATTCCTTTAAAAATAAGAAGAATAGTAATTAAAGTTAGCACATTGTTCCAAATGTTCCAAAATAAGCAGAGTACTCCACCATCCCAAATAAGTACACATTTTCCATCTTTTGTCAAGTTTTCCATGGATAAATTTGGCTGCCAAACACATACTGATTATCTAGCTACTAATCTGGCAACCTTGTGCCAAATGTTCACTGATTCTAGTAACTGACACAAATGAAAGCAAAACATTGGGATCATTCAACAAAGATTATATTTCTTTGTGATTTTCGTGTTATTGTTGGAGCGTGTTTGATTGGTTTACATGGAAAAGGTTTCAATTCCTTGGATTTCTTTTACATGCAAAGATTTGCATGGGGACTTAAGACAGAGGTGGTTTTTATATTCCATGAAAAAGATAACATTCCACTAAAACAAGTTGTAGACAACATATATTCCCCCTACGGGTGCGTTTAGTTGAAATTTTTTTTGCATGGAAAACTATCGAAAATTTCATATTTTCACCTGTTGGAGTTTTCAGTCACAAATGTCCTTTTTTCAGAGTTCAGACCGGTTGATTGTAAAAAGTACATGGAGGGCAAATGCCCGAGGTCGTCAAAAGGCCAAAAATATAAAGTATAAGAAAGAATGAATTTAGTATATACTATATACACATTTCTTGGTCACTCCCAAGCATTGCTAGTGTTTTGTGTTTACCTAAAACAATGAAGTCACTATACATTTTTTAAATACCTCGATTTAAGTTTTAAAATAGAATATGGGATTGACAGGAAAGAAAGAAGATTAGTGAAAGGCAGAGGTCAAGGAGATAGAGGATTATGCACTTGGCCATTGCATTTCATTTTCTTGTATGTGTAATGAGGTAAATATAGTGCCCTCTCTCTCTCTCTCTAACACCCCTCTAGTGTTTTAGATTCGAAGAGAGAGAGATCTCGGGTTGGTTTTAAGGGGTTAGATTGGAATATGATTTGTAATGCTAGCAAGGCGTGGCTTGAAAGAGCGTTTGAGGAGGAGGAAGTGAAAGTTACAATTGACTCATGCGAAGGCAATAAGGCACCGGGGCATGATGGACACTGTTCTAAAAATCGGGCCTAGGCACCGCCTAGGCGGAAATAGTTGCCTTCCCACCCAGCCTAGGCCTAATCCTTTGTATTTAGGTGCCGGGGTGATTAGGCGCCAATTAGGCGGGCTAGGCACCGATTTTCCCCTTTTTTTCCTCTAAAAACAACATAGTTTCATGTAAAAAAAACAATTTTATTTGCTAGCCCTCTTTAGAGGACGTAATTCCATTTTCCTCATCCTCCTCCTCTCAGTCTCCGATCGCCATCTCCTCCTCTCCTCTCCTTTCTGGCTATATTTTGGGATGTTCACTTAGGTTTGATTGTTTGAACTTGTTTATTTTGTTTTTGGAATGCATGTTTTATTGGAATATTAATGTTAATTTGAAAGGTATATTATGTTTTGTTAATATTATGTTATTTTAAATAAAACATTGTTTGACCGATTAATCCCCTAGGCGCTAAGTCCCCCCTCCCCGCCCTAGGAACACCTAGTGATTTTTAGAACATTGTTGATGGATATACGATGGAGGTCATTAAGAAGAGGTGGGAGGTGATTAAAGGAGATTTAATACGAAGGTGTTGAAAGAATTTTACGACAATGGGGTGGTGAATGTATGCACAAACTCAACATTACTAAGTCTTATTCCGAAGAAGTTTGCTTCCTTAAAATTGAAGGATTTTAGACCAATTAGACTAGTCACAAGCCTTTACAAAGTTTTGGCTAAGGTGTTATCTCTAAGATTGAAGGAAGTGTTGGGAGAAACGGTGTGGGGTCGGTGCAAGGAGCGTTTGTAGAAGGAAAACAAATTCTTAATTTGGCACTTATTACGAATGAGGGAATGAAGCGTATAGGGAAAGAAAAAAGGAGGGAGTTGTCTTAAAGATTGATTTCGAGAAGGCTTACAACCATATTGAATGGGATTTCGTGGATAATGTTTTGAAAAGGAAGGGGTTTGGTAGTAGATGGAGGAGGTGGATTTGGGGGTGTTTGTCCATGGTTAATTTCTCGATTATGATGAATGGAAAGCCGAGGGGTAATTTCAAGTCTTCTCGGTGACTTAGGCAAGGTGATCCTCTTTCCCCTTTCTTATTTGTGATGGTCGCAGATGTGCTAAATTTATTGGTCGAGAAGGCGAAAAGTAAAGGGTTGGTGGAGGGGTTTTCGATAGGAAAAAAGAGAGTGAGTTTGTCACACTAGCAGTTTGCCGATGATACTATATTTTTTCTTTTTAAAGATGACGATCAAATTGGGAATCTTATTAGCATCTTAGATATATTTTGGTTAACCTCAGGTTTGAAGATAAATTTGGCAAAAAGTGAAGTGGTGGGCATCAACGTGGGAGAGGTAAAGTTGAGCCTAATGGCTAATAGAGTAGGCTGCTCGTTGGGTAGCTGGCCAATGTCTTATTTGGGTTTGCCTTTGGGTGATAATCCGAAGAGGTTGGGTTTTTAGAGGCCCCTTATTGAAAAAGTGGGCAAAAGACTTGAGGGGTAGTCGAGGGGGTGCATTTCGAGGGGAGGAAAATTGACTCTCATACACTCAGTATTGGAGAGTATTCCAACTTATTATATATCGCTTTTCAAGATTCAAGTATCGGTTGCAAAAACCCATTGAAAAATTTATGAGGAATTTCCTTTGGGAAGGGTTTGCGAAAGGGAAGGGTGAACACTTGGTGTGTTGGGAAAAGGCGTCTAGAAGCAAGAAAGCAGAGGGGATGGGTATAGGGCAGTTGATGAAAAGGAATGAGGCACTGTTGGGAAAGTGGTTATGGCGGTTTTCGGGAAAGCAAGAGGCATTTTGGCATAAGATAATAAAAAGTAAATAAGGCTTGCAAGATAACAGGTGGGATTCCAACAAGGTAATTAGAGGGACGAATTGTAATCCTTGGAAGGCGATTTCTGATGGTCTTGTAGAGTTCCAGAAACACATTCGGTTTAAGGTCAGTAATGGCTCTAAAATTCGTTCTGGGGTGATATTCGGGTGGGTGGGTGTCAAAGAGTTCAAATATCAGTTTCCTCGGTTATTTAGGATCGTACTTGATAAGAACGCAACAACTGAGAATTATATAAATTGGGGTGTGAATGATAATTTTGGGTAGGGCATAATGTTTCACACGAACTTTACGGAAGAGGAGGAAATTATTATTTGGAGCTACTGGGCAAAATTAATGGTTCAAAAATAGCTCGTAATAGGTCATATTCCAGAATATAGGAGGGGGGTGAGACGGGAATATTTACGGTCAAGTCGTTCTTTGAGATAATTATGCGTTCTGATGACAATCGAATTTTTGGGCCACGCGATATGGTATGGAAGTTAGGCATTCCTGCAAAGGTTAGACTACTGGCTTGGCTAGCAGCTTTTAGGAAGATTCTCACAACTGATTTATTACAAGAAAGAAGGTTGTATCAACAGTTGTCTCCATTATGGTGCATAATGTGCAAAGGTCGTTTAGAGAATTTAGACCATTTGATGATCCATTGTACGTTTGCACACTCCATTTGATCCAACATTAGGAAGGAATTCAATCCGATCTCAGCTTTCCCGGGTTCGTGGTATGATCTTTTGATTGGAAAGTGGTGTTTGAAAGGCAATAAGAAGAAATCGAAAGTGTTATGGAGGTGCTCATGCTTGGCAGTGATGTGGTGTGTCTGGAAAGAAAGAAATGCTAGGATACTTGAAGATAAGGAGGAAAATGAGGAAAAGGTGTGGCAAAGGGTGAAGTCGTTAGCTTCGCTATGAGCTTTTTCATCTAAGAAACTCGGTATTCTTTCGATATCAGATATTTATCAAGACTGGGAAGCAACTATGGCATAACAGATAGAGCTTTTAGGATTTTCTCGGTGATTGTCTTTTGCAGGGGTTGGGTATTAACAGTTTTACAAGAGAGTTTTCTGCTTGATTTGTTTTGGGCTTGCTTGTTTTGATTCCCTGGTTGTTAGTTTTCTCCGGGCTGTGTTGTAGCCTGTGGTTTTTGAGTTGGGCTGCTGTTGCTTTGTTATGCTTTTCTTGTTAGTTGTTTGTGGACTTCTCGTTCACTTTCAACTCTTTCTCTGCTTGTATTTTTATTTCCATTATATATATAAGCAATTTGTTTCCGATCAAAAAGTGGTGAGTCTTGAGGAGAGGGCATGGCTACAGTTGCTATATATAAGCAATTTGGGTCAAATTTATAGTACCAATAGTAGTGCTAGGGATAAATTTGAATAACATGGGAAGAATGACTCTGAAAATCAGAAAAATGATGAGTAACGATGGGTTTAATTAGGAGGTTCAGGCTGATGTAGTGCTGTGTTCGCAATCCACCTGGCTACAGTGCATGTTTTTTCAAGCAAAGCTGGGATATGGTTGGGTCTTACATTGTTGAATCTGTGTGTCCTCTTTATTCAGAAAGGGGAGAATTCTCAAGGCTGGCAATGCTACTGTAGTTTCTTTCTCTCATTCTTAAGACTCTAAGTGCCTAAAACTAGAATGAGGGATTTTCATCCTATTTCTTCTTGTAATGTCGTTTACAAGTGCATTGCCAAGATTTTGAAGGGAATAGTGAAGCCTGTTTTGTACAGCATTGTAGCTTCTCTCTTGTTCCTTGATGAGATGAGCTACAACATGACGTGCAGAGCAGTTCACCAACTTATTTTTAATGGGTGCCGTCCCAATTTGTCTCATTGGTACCGTATATGTTGTCTCACATATATACTATATATGCCTCTAACGAGGGACTCAGATGCATATAGAGTACCTGAGAATCTATGATTTCTTGGTCACAAGTACAATACATGTGACCAGGAAACCACCACGTCTACAAAATACAAAACTATTTAAACTCATGCATCTGAAACACATTAAAATCATATAATCACAAAAAAAAAAAAAAAAGCAGCAAAACTCAGCAATACAATTTGCAAAATCACATAATAATGAAAAAAGAACCAAGTGAGGATAATAATCTATTTAAAAAAAAAAACATAAATATACCTCGCTGAATAGAATAGCAAAAGTAATCTATCAACAAACAAGAAGATAGAATAAAAATGTAGCTCCAAAGTTAGGGTTTATGCTAAGCTAAATATATATATATATATATAGAGAGAGAGAGAGAGAGATAAAAGCAAAAATGAAATCAAAATCAAACATACCTCCTACAGAACGGGACGACGACGAGAAGAAATCTGAGGGGACGAGCAAGCGAACTAACGCAAAAAAGCAAGGGGATGTCCAGAGAGTGAGTATATATACCGGCTTTGGAGTTCTGATAGTGAAATCCCCTATATTTTTGGAGTTGTTTTTGCGGGACCTAGTAATGTTTTCTCGATATATAATAGTGACCGTTTGGTTCATTAAGTTTTTGAGAATGCTGAAAATCGGTGAAAAAAAACAGAAAATTTAATTTTTGCTAAAAAAAAAATTAATCAATTCAAAAAATTTGTGAAAAAAATTAATTTTAATGGATCTTATTTTATAGATCTCGATTATTAAGTTTCAAATATATTTTTTTATCTAATTTTAATTTTTAAATTTAAAGTTATAGTGTTTTAAAATTTAAAGTGAAATAAATTTTAGAATGTGCGAAACAAAATTAACTTTTCGAAAGAAAACTAAAAATATAGGTTTTTTTAAAATCAACCAAACAGGGGCTATATAGCTCGGATAGTAATTTTTCTTTCCCTCGTTGCATCTTTATATTTGATCCAGAATATAAATAAAATACGGGTAAATTAGTAAAATAATTTTTATTTTATAAAATTAAAAGATAAGTACTAATAATTTTATAAAAGCTAAATTTAACTCTTTTTTTGTTAAAGACTTTGATAAGTCATTGTATGTATTTAATAATAAATAAAAAGGCTTATAGCAAAAAAAAAAAATTAAATAATATAAATTAAAAAAAAATGTCTCTAATTAAAGGGGTTATTTTGGTGTTACATGAAAAAATTTATGACAAAATCTTAAATACAATACCTAAGAGAGAGAGTTTTGATCGAATGCTCTATTCTTGGATTGATACATTCCTAACTCAAAACTCGAATTAAATATCATAATATTTTCTGAAATAGAATAGAATTCTTAAGAATTATTTAAAACTTAAACCAAACGAGCCCTAAAAGTGTTAAAAGTATTAATGATATATACTAGTTTGTAACTTGTATCAACTACTAAAAGTTTTAGGGGATGTGTTTAATTTAGAGAGTAGGTATATATATTGGCTTGTAGCTTCTCTCTTGCTCCTGATGTTTGCTTTTTTTGTTGATCATAGATTGTTTTGTTCTATGGGGAGAGGGGTTTTTTTAAATCTAACGGTAACTAGTTATTTTAAACGAATATATACTATATATAGAGTGTGGTTCCTATGCGCACCAGCCCGTAAAGACCGGAACTTTTGTTGATGTTTTTTTGTCGCTAAATCATTGAGGAAATGTTTTTAGCAACAAAAACTAAAGGTCCGGTCCATACATACCGATCTACATAGAAACATGTCTGTATATATATATATAATCCAAAAAAAAGAGAGCAATGTAACAAAAACCCATTCACTTTGTTGGAGAATATAAATCTAATAAAATACTTGAATGAATTCCTTTAATTGGCTTCAGGGAAACAATTTTCACCTTGTTCAAAATTGTTGTAGGAACAAGTTTCTCTAGTGATAGAATAGATTGGGCCTTGATTCTAAAGCTTTCTCAAGTCTTTGAACGTTTGGAATTTAGTGAGTTGAGATAGATATACCAGATGATATATATATATATATATATTATAACAATAAAGTATAATCGTTTTTGAACCCAATAAATTAATAAAATATCTCACCGAAACCTCTAAGCAATCTCCATCGTCCGAATTTTGGGAAATTGGTGGCCTTTGACATTGGATTGGATTGGTTTGAAACTAATATTGTGACGCTCCGAATCCCATTATGAGATTTTCACCTCCGGGACTCGGTTAATCACGGATGACGTGTGGACAGCGGGTTTAAAATGTAAATTTCAACTTACAAAAACTTTTCTTGAATAAAGTTTAATCAAAATAAAAACTCGTTTCATAAAAAATTTGGCATGTGGTGTTCATTTAAACAATAAACTGGCCTGTACAAACGAAGCCATTTTCATACAAATGTGTTTATAGCCAACAACAATCAAATCCACTCCACATTTTTTTTTGTTTTGTTTTTTTTAAAATTAAGGGAGGTCTAAATCTCTCCCTTAATCCTACAAATAAAGAAACCCCTCCACCCACCCCATGAGTGGAACCCTTGACCTAAAGATAAAGGTGAAAGTTGTCTACCACTGGGACAACCCCTCTCCTCATATATGAAAACCATTTAATAAAATCTCATTACACCTCCTTAATACAATATAATGAAACCAAAGGTCTAATTTATAACATAGTCCTTCTCATAAGGATAGTAATGTTTCATGGTCAACAAAGGCTTCTATAGACATACACCACACGCACCACCCAAGAAGTTTATCCTGCAAAACTATTAAAAAACAGGATGAGTCAAATCTAGGCTCAATGGGAACTATATAGGTTTTGTATTGAAAATAGAGTAAATACCATCAATGGCCATTGAACTATTGTCAAATTTTACCAGTAGTCACTGAACTTCATTTTGTTACACTTTGACCATTAAACGTTTAAAATGTACTACCACTGGCCACTCCGTCAAATCCCTCCGTTAAATTTTGGCGGGAACCAGTCATGTGCTTGTCACGTGACCTAATTAAGGGTATTTTCGTCAACCACCTTTTCCATTTTCTTTTTCTTTTTTCCTTTTCTTTTCTTTTCTTTCTTCTTCTTCTTTCCATTTTCTTTTTCTTTTCTTTTTTCTTCTTCTTCCCTTTTCTCATCCTCTTTTTTCTCCGATCTACTTCTTCTTCTCTGATATTCTAATTCTCCTCCTCTTCCGACGACTCCGACTCCTCCGACTCCGACTCCGACTTCGACTCCTCCGACTCCGACTCCGACTTCGACTCCTCCGACTCCAACTCCGACTCCGACTCCTCTGAATTTCTTTTCCGATTTTCTTCTTTTATTTCTTCTCTTTTCTCCAAATTTCTTCCCCTCCAACTCCGACACCTCCGACTCCTCCAAATTTCTTCTTCGATTTTTTTTTTTTTTTATGAATCCACAGACCAAATTATTTCCATGATTAATTCAGATCCTTGTTCAAGTTCTATTTTTTTGACAAAAAGATCTCAGTTCAGGACCTTCAGGTTCAGTATGTAATTCTTGCCACAAGTGAAAACGAAAGAAAAAAGTGAAAATGCAAGAAAACTGAGCTGAAACCCCCACCATTAGCAAGGTTAATGAGAACATTGAGAAAATTTTCTCCAACTCTGCAAGAAGACTTGCAGCACTATAGAGAGTGCGTGCAAACCAGACTGAAGCTCGTCGGCGAGTAGGTCGTAGACCATTCGGTGTCGTTTGACGAGGCTTTGGCCGTCGAATTTGGTGGAAACGATTTTCAGATTGAAATGAGTCTCGTTGGCGGTGCTGTCTCTGACGGCGGCGTGGCCGCCGTGCTGGTAGGATACATCTTCCACTTCCAAAACGCTGGCCTCTAAGGCCGATTGAAGTTTCGTTTTAATTCTGTTTGCCCTAGTTAGCAATACGCTTGCTCCTCGCGAACCCATTCCGAACTTCGCCTTCCTCCCAAATTTCTTCCGCTTTCTCCTTCTTCTTCTTCTTCTTCTTCTTCTTCTTCTTCTTCCTCTGAATTTCTTCCCCTCCGAAACTTCTCTGAATTTCGCCTTCCTCTGAAATTGTGTGTGTGTGTGTGTGTAAAATCAAGATGCCCTGGACTTCAATGGAAAAAGACTGAGAAGAAAGAGGAGAAAGGTGAAATCGAAGAAGAAGAAGAAATTCGTCTGTGAAGAAAGAGGAGGAGAAAGTGGAAGAAGAAGAAGAAGAAGAAAGAAAAGAAAAGAAAAGGAAAAAAGACTAAAATGCCCCTTCTATTGCACATGAAAATCATGTGATATTGATTCCGTCAAAAATTAACGGTGAGATTTAACGGAGTGGCCAATGGTAGTACGTTTTAAAAGTTTAATGGTCAAAGTGTAACAAAATGAAGTTCAGTGGCTACTGGTAGAATTTGACAATAGTTCAGTGGTCATTGATGATATTTACTCTTGAAAATACACATTGCAAAAACATACACATGCATCTTTATATTGAAAAAACTTTCTTAATGCAATAGTTGAAACCATGCAAATGCAATGTAATTCATACACAAATGCGTGCGAACCCCGCTAGGGCTACTATCCTAGCCACCCGAAAGCTAAATATCCAACCAACTGATCTATCCTCTAGCCATTCCGTAAAATAAACCTCCAAGGAATTTTCACAACTCGTGGAGATCACTAGTCTAAAGCCACCTCGTATCAAACTCTAGCTTCCTAAGATTCGACAAGCTACAAATTATCCATTCTCAAATATAACCCCACGCTCGACTATGATACCAAGCATACTTACTAACTTATCTTCCTGTTCAGTTGAAAGTTCAAATGAAATTATCACCGAAAAAGTTTCTGAAGTATCTAAAAAAACGTACTTCAAATTACTTGGTAATGGCTTTAATTCCATTATTCCATCAATTGGTTTGGATGGTTCTGGTTCACCTTCCTTCTTTTAAACCTATTTTTCATTCAAATAACACACTTGCATACAATTATCGGGTTCCTCAAGAGTGGTTAGAATATCTCCCAACGATTTTGATTCAAAAATATACTCAAAGTGTTCATCAACCACTGACTCTATTATGCTAACGTGTTCATTTTCATCTTCAAAATCACGTGTTTGCTTACTTACTGAAAACGCATTTAGCTCAAGAGTCATATTTTCAAATGTTAATTTAACAATACTATTTTTGTAATTGATTATCGCATTCGACGTTGCAAGCAATGGTCTTTCTAAAATAACCGGAATTTGATTAGTAGGGTTCACAACAGGTTGCGTATCAATGACAGTAAAATCAACTGGGAAGAAGAACTTGTCAACTTGTACAAGCACATCTTCCATAATACCTCTTAGAACCTTAACAAACCGTTCCGCTAATTAAATTGTAACTTTGGTAGGCTTTAACTCTCCCAAACCCAATTGTTCATAAATTGAAAATGGAAGAACATTCAAACTTGCTCCTAAATTAAGTAAAGCTTGTTTGATTCGACAGTTTCCTATCATACATGAAATCGTTGGACAACCGGGATCCTTGTATTTAAGAATTCTTGTATTTTGTAAAATTGTGCTTACTTGTTTGGCCATAAAAGCTTTCTTTTTGACATTCAACCTTCTTTTTATGGTACACATGTCTTTCAAAAAAATTCATAAGAAATAATTTGTTTGACCGTATCAAGCAATGGAATATTAATTTTTACTTGTTTAAAAACTTCCAAAATTTCAACATTTTGATTTGATTTTGAGGACTATTGTAACCGTTAAGGAAAAGGAATTTTCACACTCTCTTTAATTTTTTCAATGTCCTCATTTCCTCTCACTTCCTCATCATTCTTTTCGACTTTTTTTTCTACCACCTCGGTTTCTTTTTATTGAACTACTTCCTTTGGATTTTGGACCTTAGGGTGAGTAATTTTATCAATAATTTTTTCACCTTGAAGAGTGATGATAGACTTTATATGTTCCAAGGTATCTTGTGAAGAAGTTCCCTTTTCAACCATCATAGTTTGCCCGTGAGGATTCGCAAGAAGTTGGGCTGGAAATTTACCCTTCTCTTGATTTGAAAAATCGGGAGCCATTTTTGACAAAAAAAAATCTCATATCGTTCATGGAACAATCATTGCTTTGGAAGTATTGCTCACACCTTTGAACATGTTGATCAAACTTTTAAAAATTTTGATCGAATTTTTGAATAAATTGTGTAAGCATGTCTTCTAAATTTCCTTTCGGTGGGGGAAGATATGATGATTGAGATTTTTAAAAATTCGGATGTTGATTGGTTTGAATGTTTGAATTACCCCAACAAAAATTAGGATGATTCCTCCAGTCACTATTGTAAATTTTCGAATATGGAGAATTTTGCAGCCTTTTGTAATTATTCATTATGTTCACTTGGGCTGAGTCAAGCAAAACTTGCTGACGGTTGGTATAGTATGATATTTTTTCATTAGATGCCCATCATATCACATATACTACACATAGTTTTTTCTTCCATCAAATTAACCTGTCTTGGTTTTGAAAATTCTAAAACCTCAATTTTTTTGGTCCATTGGATGTCTTGTGCAGCCAAATCATCATTCTCCTTTAATTGATGGTAATCACCCTGATTAGGTATATTGTTTCTTTCAGAAAAATTATAAGTATCCCATGTTTCGTTACTTTCATCTATATAATCAAAGAAATCAAATGCCTCGTCGGAATTTTTACTTAGAAATGTGCCGTTACACATCATTTCTACAAATTTTCTCATTTCAGGAGTGAGTGATTGGTAGAAGAAACTAACCAAATTTCAATTTTCATATCCATGGTGGGGAAATCATTTACAAGCTCTTTATATCTTTCTCAACATTCATAGATTGTTTCTTAATATTTGAGTGCAAAATTTGAAATTTGACGCCTTAGAGCGTTTGTTCTATGAATAGGAAAAAAAATTCTTCAAAAATTCAATTTGTTATAACTTGCCACGTTATAATGGAACATGGTCTTTGTGCATTCAGTCAAGTTTTTGCTTTGTCTTTTAATGAAAATAGAAAAATTTGAAGTCTTACTACATCTTCAATCACATTAGGGTCGTGAAAAGTGGAACAGACTTCTTCAAACTCCTTGAGGTGTAAGTATGGATTTTCATACTCCATTATGTGAAATATTGGCAAAAGTGGTATCATTCCCGGCTTGATTGCGAAATGGTTTGCTGCTGGTCGGAGAATGATACATGATGGAATCGCGCTCCTTCTTGGTTGAAGATAATCTCTCATGGATGCGATTGGTGGTTTCGGAATGGGCTAAATTTGTACATTAGCATGATTTCCACCGTTTCCACCATTTTCACCTCGTGCTTCCTCATGGTGATCCATTATAACTTATGTTTCTATTTCAAAAAGATTATAGAAAAATGAATCTGAAAATTGATCTCTTTCTACACGTCCTTTGGTATTTCTTAACCAATGAATCATATACCAAAGAAGGTGTACAAGAAAAAGAAGTCATAAAGTTACAACGATACAGCCAATTATCTATATATACTAAACCTGTGATTGACTTTCGTCGCCTCGAGCAACAGCGTCAAAAACTTGACTCGCGTGAAATAGTGCAATCGAATACACCCAAGTGTAAGCGGTCAAGTTGTAGTATAGTATTTCGGAAGTCCGATTGTCGAACAACAGGGAAGGGGCTTAAAGCTTTGTGTATTACAAGTTTATATAATAAATATTGATTAATTAAAAGTGGATTTTGATTTGTCTTGTATAAATGAGAGAACAAATCTAAAGTTAAAAGATTTTTCTTATATTTAAGGAAAGCAAGGCTTTTGGGAATTATTTATTATTAGTTAGAAACCATGGTTTGTGAATTCAATTCGGCTCATTCATTCTCTTTATTGTATTACATATTATACTTTTCATTATGAGTCCTAGACGTTGGCTTTAAAAGATTTCGAGGAAATACAACTAATCCAACTTTACTAGGTCACCTTATGAGAGAAGACAAACACCACATTTAAGGAAAAAAATAAGCAATTAGAGAGTTCTCAAATATAGGCACAAGGTATGGTTAAGTCTTGTAGGTGATAAAGGAAAATAAAACCTTACTTTACACTTAACCACAAGATGTAACCATATTTGAAATAAATCTCTCAAATTTTATATAAATAGCATAGCCATCCATTTATAATGGTGTTTGTTGAATAATATATGCTTACTTGAACTACTTTGTTTATATATAAATGATTTAACTAGTACTAACCATACATGACATGAAAAGTCTATGTATCATTTACGTACTAAACATGTCTATTAATCACCAAAGAACTCCATATACATGGCTTAAGAAGGCAAAAGAGATTAAAATGGAAGTTCCATAATATTTATGGTGTTTTAAGCTATCAAATATTATGGAATATTATCAATAGATGAGAGGCATAATTATTTAACAATACTAGGCACAGAGCTTTTAAAGAATTGAAAACTTGACCATGTTTTCCTTTTACAACAAACTCATCCCCTAGCCTTAGCTAGGTGATTTACCCTTCCATAAATGTTAAGAACATATTAAAGATGAAGTGGAATCAAGAGAACACTTGTATTAATAGATATATAATGAGTCTATTACAAGTGAAAGAGAATACAAGAAGAAGAAGAAGAAGAATATTTCACTTTAATTTTCTCTCTTTATTTTCTCTCAATTACAAGAAAATTAATCTTCAAAACTAGATATCTTCGATGCTTGGTTCTTGCTCTCTATTTATAGATACACATGGGATGGGAGTAGGTGGAAGGTAAGTGGCCAAGTTGTTTTAATGCATTGAATTTGAGTGGGAAAGCTTTGCCATGTGTTCTTTGACAAATTGGTGCAAGGAGGCAATTTAAACTAAAGACTTAGAATTTTTCCAAACTTGCTTAATGGTCAACAAATGCTTTAGTGTAAATGGGAAAGCTTGGCAAGTAGGAAGAAAAATCATAAGCTCATTCTTCAAATTCTTTCAAGCTTTCTTGCTTCATTCACGCTTTGTTCAAACTTTTTCAACTCTTCCAACACATTTTTTATTAATCTTTTTTAAGACTTTCTTGGTCATTCTTCACACAATAATTATGCATAATCTTTCATACACATTTAAGGTCACAACAATCAAGTTAGTAACCTTATTTGCTATTGAACTAACAATGTGTAATTTGGAGTTTATTTAGTGTGTTTTGCAACATAAGTGTATTATAATGCACATGTATAAGCCTTTACAAGTGCATTATATTGTACTTATCACTCCTATTACTAGATTTTTTTTCTCTTTCCTTGTACATCCTTATCTCCCCTGTTACTTTGGGAAAAGGTTAACCTATGTGTATAAGTTAAAATCTTTCCAATTTTTTATGCCAAGTGTCATTGCCCCCCCCCCCCCCCCCTTCTTAAGACTCATGTACTTTTTTTCCATCTCTGCATATTACTTTCTTCCATCTCTCTTATTTTAATTCTTAGAAGAGTACTAGGTAGGGTGTACTTGCACCTTATTTTATTGACTTATGGAAGATTTATTATTTACCTAGTGATCTAGACTTCCAATTCTACAAAATTAATTACTAAACTATTTTATATATATATATATATATTATTTGCTTTTAAGAGGGGCACTACCGCAGCCACCTATTATTATATATATATTTTATTATTTTCTTTCAATGTGTCCGCATAGAAGTTAAGTTAGAGCATTTTAAATGGTTATGTCAAAATTAATGTGTATATCATATGTGTCAAGTAATTTTTACACAAAACATGAAGTCTAAAAAAAAGGGTGGTGTTATTTACACCCCTATATTTGTCACAAACACCCCTTTTGTCATAAACACCTTTAAAAGGTAAATTTTTAATCACTAACACCCCCTAAGACTCTCCTAATGAGAGGTGAGTACAGTTACACACACTCACTTCACTTGGATAGAGTTTGTTTGTAAGAACTCGCATAATATCATGCAATATATTATTGGCGTGCTTTCCAAATAAGTCCTGCATGATGAGAGGTGAATGCACTTACATAAATCCGCTTCGCATGAGGAGAGTGTGTTGGTAATCACTCACCTAACATCAGACAATGGAGGGCGGTGTTTGTGATAAATAAAGGATGTTAAAATGTGTTTTTAGTTAAATTTTGGAGGGTGATTATGACACATTTAAAGGGTGTAAATAACACCACCCAAAAAAAATATGCTCAAATAAGAATTTTGTAAAACTTTTGTATAAAATTGAAAATAACCAACAAAATACAATGAGAATATTACTACATCATTGTATCCTTTTAGGCCTCGTTTGATTCGGGTATTAAAAAGTGGGATGAGATTATTAATACCATTTTTTTTTATAATACCTTGTTTGGTTCATACAAAATGTGCTGGGATTATTAATACCAGGACTAACTTAATCCCACTCTTTGTGATATAATTTAATACCAAGGGAGAGGTGGTATTGTTTATCCGGGATTAAGAAAAATGAACCATATATTTTCAAAAATGCCATTATTACTATAATATTTTCAAAAATGCCAATAGCCCCACCCCCACCACCCCCACCCCACCCCCCACCCCCACCACCACCACTACTTCTACTACTATGATAATAATAATAATAATAATAATAATAATAATAATAATAATAATAATAATAATAATTTTTTGTTAATCCAAAATATAATCCCGTATACGTGTTACAAAACCAAACATTGTATTAACATTAGCATAGGATATTTCAGTATTAATACCGCATAAATCAAACAGGGTATTGGTATTAAATTAATACCAGGATTAATAATCCAATACTATTATTACTGGTATTATTAATCCCACTTACCCTAATACCTGAATCAAACGAGGCCTTAGTGAATAACAGACTAATTGATACTCATATCCATAGAATTATTAATAATAATCATTATATCCTTTTAATGAATATTAGATAAAGTGGTACACATAGGTATAATCAGTGATACTTTGATCAATATATTATGAGTAGTTCTTTTACCCCAAATTTCAAATACTTCAATTAATTTCCTGATATTTCATGTACCCCCCCCCCCCCCTCCCATTCCAAAGAAGTTAGATCAACATTTTTAATTAATTTATCCAAATGTCATATATTGATAATATAATGTGTGTTTCCCCCACAAGTTCTAGGGTAACAATGAATTAACTACACCAAAATTTGCTAATTCACTATTTTCTTTGCCGTAACAATGAATTCACTACACCAAAATACTGCCTAGCTAGCCAAATATTTTCAAACAGTCAATAACCGTGCGAAAAGTGTACTCAGTTTTGGTCAAATCGTACCGAATTTTAGTTTTTGGTATGGCTATGGATCGTGCAAGAATAGGGACATTGTTAATTCTATTTTTGTTGGCATTATTCTCTCGACAAAAACACAATTTTTATTTTGTAAAGTGTTCAAGTTGTTCGTGTTCACACTAGATAAAATATAAGTTTCTAGAAGCCGTACATTCAAGCACATATTTGCATTGATTCGGTAAGCTTTGAAAAGTTTTGTCATATGTGGTGTTTTTTCATTGGTTCAAAAAAAATAATTCAAATTAGAATACTCTTTTTTTTATTGGTCCAAAGAAGAAATTCAAATTAGAATTCTCTTTGACAACTTTTCAAATACAATGTATTACATCTCATTATGAGTCATTTACAATTCATAATGAGTTGGATTAAAGCTTGCTTCTCATATATATATATATATATATATATGAGCTTTAATCCTAAATTTTTAAGTAAACTTTTCCTTGAGAATAATTTCATATATCTTCATTTTGAAAAACAAAAATCCTCCACCATCTAGAGATAGATTTTTCATGCCAATCTTTTGATTTCTTCAACAAAAGAACATAAAATCCCAAGCTTTGTTTTGAATTCTGAGAATGGTATGACACTGTGGCTAGTGATTTGTTGTGAGCCTATTCGTGTGATTTGGATAGAAGGATTATACGCATCGGAGGTGGAGACTGCAACGAGTCTTGGGTGACTTAAATTTGTAAGTTTGTATTTTTGATTAATCGAGTTTATAAACTTTTGTACATGTAATGGATTACTGAGGATTAGTTCTACACTGCAGGGATACCTCGTTAATTCTGGTATTTGCTTATCTGTTTAATTGCTTTATTAATTATTGCATCTGTGAACACCTCATTTTGCAACCCTTGTAAAATCCTGATCTCCAAGAAAATGAACACGCATACATGGACGAGCATTCATAAATGCATACATACTAAATACATGTGATACAGGTCAAGGACGAAAGCCAAAAGGACACCTGGATGAGAAGTTACGAGAATTATCGAAAGTTGCCTGAACCGAAAACCGTCAAATCTTGTGAGTATTTGCATAATGAGATTTCTTGATTTCTAATTATCCTTAAACTTTTAAGGTTGTTAGACAATGCCATAAGGAGTAGCATACATGAAAATCAGCTCTATCTAATGGCCGGATCTCTAAGACTGCAGAAAATTATGAGTTCACTTCGGGTAATCAAACGGTAGCCATCCCGAAGTCCAAATGCATTAAAATTTGGTCAGTAAACAGGTTGTATCATAGGGAATAATATAATATAAAATCAAATCAATCCGATGTTTCATTTGTCCGAAATAGCAAAAACTGTTGCCGATGAATAACGTATGTCTGCTAGACAAACATTCATACTTTTGTTTGCCAAATAAACAATTCCTGGCCTAACCCGTTTCATTTGTTAAATATAAATACACCTGCACTGACCCCATTTGAGGCATCAATCAGCTCTGGGACTTCGGGAACAATGCTCTAAAATAGTATTCTATTATTTTCAAGGCTCTCAGGTATTTTTTTTATCGTAGTCTACTTTTAACTTTTTATCTGTCCTTATTTTATTAGTTATAATTGATCAATCACATATAAAAATTATTGTTTATCTCAAAATCAGTCCAGATTTCATATTTAAACCCCATTTTCAAAACCAGAGGCGTGGAATGAGTTTTAACAATTTTTAAACATATTTTTATCGGTTAATTTTATAAAATCTCAATTTTACCAGTCTCGATTCACAAAGGAATCAATAAGTGTTTGTACACGGTTTAATCTATAAATCATGGTGCTTACCTAAATATTCAATATAAAAGTATGGGATTCGTCAATACCAGTTTAAATTATTAAACTGTGGTACACTATTGACGAATAAATCTCGAGGATTGCCGAATATCCGATTCTAAATCAAATTAGCTTTCGAAAATCCCTGAATTTTACCAAAGACACTTGTTTTGTTATCTGTCATTATAAAAATTATTTTTCAAATCACATATACACTAATTTCAAAAATTAAAGGGGCGAAATACGAAGCACGTGCTTTCCATCCTCATCCCAAATCCTATTTTTTTAAAACTATGGATTGATACGTGATAACATCAATAAGCATGCAAATTTTCAATTATAATTACTCGCATATTCTACTTAGAAATCGAAAGGACGAATTGGGTGCCTAACACCTTCTCGATTCATAACTTAATCCCCGAACATTTGAATTAATTGTATTTAAGAAGTCGTTTAATCAATAAATGTTCCTTTTCAACACAAACTTTTGTTTGTTTAGTAAAACAAACTGGTGACTCTGATTTCCTTTACAAACCATCACCTTTCTTTAATGTAAAATGAATCATTTTTCAAATAAATCGAGAACTCAAAGGAATCGCCGCCCACGGGAGCCAGCGTCAAAAGTGCGGATTCTCACAGCATGTTATAAAATGTTTAACATGCTTCCTATAATTAAAATCCATAGAATTTTAGAGTTTACTTTCTAATTCAATTAAAATTAGTTTTTAAAGATCAAACCATCAAATAATAAATCTCTGGTTAATTTGTTAATTTGCTTCCGCGTGCGCAAGTGATTGAGCCCAGAAATTGCATTTCTAATCCCTTAAATAAGGCTCAATTAGCTTCTAGTTACTGTCTAAAACTGAAAACTGCATGTAAATTCAGTTTAAGTATGAAAAGAAGTCATTGTATTATATTTTTGTGTTACTAAGCCATTTTGTAGGCCTAAAATGGTTAATCAACTGAGGTTGTGTGCAAGAAAAAAGGTTGAATGCGAGAAAGTATAAGAAAAAGGCCCGAAGAAGAAGTCAATATCCATTCCGAGACCCGAGGCAAGGAAAACTCCGCAAACTACCCCCAAGAATCACCAAGAAGAGAATAGCAAGTCCCTAAGCATGAATGAAGGGAATGTAAGTGTCCAAGAGTTATTCCAAGAGGAAGAAGCTCAATCGAATCGATTCTGAAAGTTTCTGAGCAAAACCGATAACTGTCATAAAAAGTCCGAAATTATTGCTGGTCAACGATTTTATCCCTTAAGAATTTAAAGAAATCTCTAGAAATAAAAGTTTTAAATATTTAAATTACCTAGGCGTAAGCAAAAATGGTGTGTCAATCAAAATTTGGAGTAAAAAGTTATGAATAAAAGAAGAAGCAGCCAAAAGAAAAAAGGAGAAAAAATATGAGGATCGATCCCCACACCAGGATTAATCCCCACATGGTGTAGATCTATCCCCACTTTAAATTTTGGCCCGTTGTCGATTTTAAGCTCTTTTTGGCTCATTTCTTCAAGGGTTATTTAAGCCATGACCTGAGACACTTGTTGTAAACAACCTATTTTGCGACTCTTTTAAACAAGACGCAGCTTGCTTTTCGATAAAGCAAAATCAAACTTGGCGATAGAGAATTTTAAAAGATACATACTCGAACAAGATAAAATTCGACTTGGCCAACGCAAAGTTAAAGATCATCATATGCCTATACAGGTGAGCCTCACACAGAGTCAGAACACTCTGAATGCCAAAAAATAAATTATTGATTCCCAATTATCACTATTTTTCAAGATCATATTCTGGATCATGTGTAATCAAACAGTAAGATGAGGGCCTTCTTGAACTCAAATCGCCCTCAAATTTATAGAAGAGTTACAAGACATTCTGTGAAACATCATGTCCAAAATTCAGCTTTATCCAATAGTGGGATCCCTGATTGTTCGTACGGACAATCCGTAAGCTCGTGATTTTGACCGACATTCGATCGTGCTCAAATTTTTATAAAAATTAGATAATATATGTGGGGACCACATATCCAAAAATCAGATTCAGCCAACTGTTGGACATCCGATTTTCCGTCCGGACAAGACAAATTCCCCGTATGGGTAATCTGCCCAAACAAGCAATCCGGATTAACCGAACGGTTAATCGACTTTCCTGATGTTCATTCATGCTCAAATTTGGATAACAACTAGCTAAAATCTTAAGGGAAAACATATCCAAAAATCAACTTCATCCAACGGTTAGAAACCGATTGACTGTCTAAGAAATCTCATTGACCGTCCGGGCAATCTCATTCCTCGTACGGGCAATCTGATTTTATGACTAAAACGGGTTATAAGGCGACCAAAACGGTTTATCGGATAATCTGTACGGGTAATTTAATTGTGATGCCCTGAATCCCATTAAAGAGGTTTTCACCTTCGGGACCCGGTTAATCACGGGTGTCGTACGCCGACGGCGGGTTAGCAAGATATAACCTATAAAAAACTTAAAAATGTGTACTCTAATAGGTAAAAACATTTTCATTCCAAGCAATCCGTTCATATGACAAAAGAAGAACTATTATCAATCTGCTAGCCTCCAATGAGATCCCAAGTATAGAAGATGCAATCTTCACAAACTATACAATGAACATTAATACAAGCTCCATACATATGCAATTAAAACCATTACAAACTTTAGTTCTATACAAGAATCCAGTATACATTTTATAGATAAACTCCAAGAACTAAGGTATAGAGGCAGACTAAGGAATGCGTCCTGCCTCTATATACTTTACCCCGAACGAACCTGCAAAAGAAACTAGGCGGAGAAGATGTGGGGTGATCGAATGACTCAGTGGGAATCATATAGAAAATTTAGTATGAAATTCAGGTTTAGAAACCCATTTTGTAAAGTCTTGGAAAAACCCTTTTTGTATTAAAATATGAAGTGGTTTATATATAAAAGTGCATGTGTAACAGTTTAGAAAGAAACCTTTTCTAACTTTAAAACATTGATAAGATTTTGAGAAAATATCCTTTTAAGGCTTTATGTAAAATCAACCCTGTCTCGATTAAAGTTCAAAGCACAATGTATTTCTTTTATCTCATAAACCTTAAGCTGTATTTTTTTAAAATTCCGCACTATCCAAGCATATAGCCTGGTCTGCATTTTGTGGCCTTTCAACCACGCGGCAGTGGGGCCTACCGTTTTTTTCTTACTCGTATAATCAGAATGGTCGTCTAAGTGTACAACCGGTCTGTGTTTTGTGGCCTTTCAACCACATGGCTGCAGTGCCTACCGTTCTTTTCTTACTCGTATAATCAGAATGGTCGTCTAAGTGTACAATCGGTCTGTGTTTTGTGGCCTTTCAACCGCATGGCTGCAGTGCCTCCCATTCTTTTCCGTGCACAATTTCGGGTCTTGCACCCAAGAGACTGTGTTCAAACTTCCGGCCTCAATCGTTAGAGACCAAACCCGGGACCTATCATGGACTAATGCTAACATAAATGCTTAACCATATATCAATCAACTCGTACAAGAAACAATTGTGCCATTTCAATGTTTGTCATAAATCAAATATAATTCTAACTTGCAACCGACAGGTAATATTATCATGTAAGCCATTCTTATATATTCAATAACTCATAAACGATCATTTTATAACATAAAAACCACCATTTGAACCTTTAAAGGTAAACTTCCACTTTCATAGTAAGAATCATCAACATTCGTATAGGTTCCAAGTGGATTTTTGTGTAAATAGAGAAACCAGCTACAATATCTCGTTTAAACATGTATTTTAAAATATATGAAGGCTATCTAAACCATTAATGTAATTATTAATGCCAAACATATCTTATATTGAAAACCCATTTCTTAGAAAGCTAGGTTCATGCGTAAAACATATGAATAGGTAAAATCTCAAGGTTACTCATGTAATAGAAATGATATTGAGGTCATTTAAACCATTAAATTTAACGGAGATAGGAAATATCAACATATACCAAAAATCCCCTTTTATATGAGTAGGTTTCTAAGCATTCAAGAGATGAAATCATGATCTCATAGTATTAAGTTGGAAAATCAAGGTTTAGAGTTAGATTCCCACCTCTATGAAGCTTATTCCTCGAGTTTGAAAGGTTGAATCGAGCTAGAAGTCACCAATTCGCCAAATCCCCAATTTCTTCCTTTGAGCCCTAGCCATAGAGTTAAAGAGGATGATGATGATGATGAATAGTGATGTGAGATGGTGATTCGGTGTTGGTTTAATGTTGATTTTGTGTTGTGAAAATGTATCGGTGAAAATCTATTTAAATCTCTCTTAAAATGGCCCTCTTTCTCTCTCTAGATGGTTCCAAGGTTGGTAGGTCAAAATTGGGACAAAAGGGGTCAACAAAACACTTAAAAATGCTCAAAACCGACTTAGTTCCGCTACTGGACTGGTCTAGAAAAAGACCAGACCGGTTCGCGCTTCAGTTTGTAACTCCAGACCTGTCTGCGTGAAATTTTTGTGCCCTGATGCACTGTTTGTATTTTGCTTATAACTTTTCACTTTGCACTCCGATTTAAGTGATCTGTATGTCTACGGAAAGCTAGTTCAAAGCTCTATAACTTTATAAGAGGAAGTATCTTCAAATTATGGATGGATAATTCTCACAAACTTGATATACCTACTATGATGTGGTAGGGGTGTTGGATCAACTAACAAGGGTCCAAAAGCAAAAGTTCATGCCCTAACGGAGATTAAGCATTAACCGGGCTTAAGAAAAGGATTAACTTGAGAATGGAATATTACACTGATCCTCCGTACGAGCAATTGAGTACCGAAGGCTAAATGAAGTGCTATATAAGCCATAGCCAATTTCTTAACAGGGGTTCGCGATTATTGGGCAAAAACGCCTATTGCAAAGGTAGAGAAGAGGGAAAAACTTGTATTTTTATTATATATATCTTCATTTCTAGACTAGCAAAAGCTTAGTGTAGAGAGATAAAACACTATAATAGAATAGGTACCCGAGTAAAAACTTCGTAACTCGTTTATAGTGTTGGTATTATGACTGATCGACGAACCAAAGCTTGTAACACATATATATTCTTCTAAAACAAAGTTCTGTATTCGCGATGTAGATATCCTACAAATAAAGAGTATATGTATATAATTATTCATATCCTGTATATAATTGTATAAACTGTCAACGCACGCCTAAAATGGTTCCATGCCGTGATTTTGCCTAAACTGTGCTAAAGCTTGATAACTGGAATTGTGCCTTGATTTCCTGTATGGACAATCTAATTGACCGTACGGTTAATCCCATTCCCCGTACGGGTAATTTGCCTTCATGGCAATTTTCGCATGCCAAATACAATATACTTATTGTAACATATTTAGCAATTCGTATATATAATTTTTAGGCCAAAACAATATGAAAAAGATAAATGCAAGCATGTCCATTTAGAAACGGAAAGGGCGACGCGGATGCCTAACACCTTCCCGCGTCGCAACATAATTTACGAAACCAATCTAATTGCACAGACCGCGTTGTACCCTAAAAAGGGTACAAAACACACTTTTGTTCGTTTTTCCAGAAAATGTACTGGCGACTTTAAAATCGTTCACGAAACGAGCCACGAGCCAAGTGCCGTCGGGGGGTTCTAATAGGGTCACAGTGGCGACTTTGCTATGGACTATCTAAGCGAACTAGATTCTATGACATGTATATGCTTGCAATCATGCTTTATCTGCTTTTTATTCATCGTACACATATGTTTTATACTCTTTTTGCATGCTATGTATTGATTTTGGCCTTTACGTGATAACTTAGACATATGTTAAGATTCCCCCGTGAACATAGAAACATGTTAGGTTGATTCCATGTACATATTCTTGCCTAAGAACAAACAAATAAAAAAATTCTTCCTCTTTTTTAAAATAAAATTGAGCAAAATTGCCAACATTTTACACATCTGCACAGAATACATATATCATATCTTCTCGAACCCAAGGGCCGAATGTAGAAGCATACCGACTTGACGGGTGGCAAACGTTAAAGAATAAGCCCTCACTTCTTCTCGGTCTCGTACCCTCTGAGTATATCGTAATTATTCAACACAATACTAACGATAACCCTGACGGGTAAGAGGTATATCGTGGGACCTGTTATAGTACTATGCGTATATTGAACTAAACACCACGCGTACGGATCATTCCTCAGAATGTGAAGTATTTAGTGAGTCGAAGGCATAAAGGCCAATCCATGTATAATTAGGGTATATCAAATGGTCATTCACACATACATTCAGTGTATATCGTGAAACCATACTAATGACAAGTCGTACCAATTTTCAACCAAGATTGCATCACCACATCATACATAGGACAAACGAAGCCTATAATCCCCAGGTTTTTAAAATCTCTACCGGTTCATCTGATGTTTCATAATTTTGATATTAGGATAAAGAAAGATACATTCATAAATAAAAATAATTTATGTGCAAACTGTACATTTCTTTTGCACGCTCCATATGTGTTATAGCATTCATTTCTTTTCAAAAAAAATAAATGACATTTACTTGTATATAGTCACATTTTTTCTAAAAAAAATAAAAATCGAATCAAAATCAATCAATTTTTGTGGACAAATTTTTCTACCATTCTTTTTAATTCAATTAAATTCAGATAAATAGATTCCACAATTCTAGAATCAAATCATTCTTTTAAAAAAATATCGTTCTACTTTGATAAAATCAATCATTCTTCGAAACTGAGATTGTGATTCAACTCTCATTTTTTATAAAACAAAAATATCGTTTAACCATGGCACGGTTAAAATTGCATCTTTTTATCCGATAAAGCAAAATCGCAATGTTAAAGATTTTTCTCTAATTCCGTTCTTTTAACCAAAAATGAACCGCTTATTCAAGCATTTTAAAAAAAATATATAACACAACACTATCACACTTATTTTTTTCTCAGCAATTTTTGTGTGTTATAAAGTTGATATAATGCGATCACCTGTACATAAATAGTCATTGAAAACTGGGAGGAGATTACTTTCCCATTTAGAAAGTGATGAATAAATGGTTGCACCCAGCACGTACAAAGAAAAAAATGAAACAGTTAAAAAGAAACCGGGTGATGAAACCAAAAGAAAGAAAAAGACTCTTAGCCGCAATTCTGGCTAGTGTTGTCCGAGGGGACGAAATGAAAAAAAATTATGAGGGCTAATAAAAAAAACAAATAATAAAAAAAAGTCATTTCTTATTTCCAAAAAAAAAAGGAGAAATATAGAAACGGAGGAATTAAATATGGGATAATCTCTACTTTAGTTTTAACACTGTATCGTGTCATTTGATCAAAATGCATACGTAACAATAATTTTATCAAGTTTTTGAAAATAATGAATGTAATACAACAATGACGCACGACATGCTTTAATAAGAAGTAGTTCAAATACCGTCAAAATTGATTGATGCATGACATAACTTCTTTCCTTCCCCTAAGTAAAATTTAAAAATGGAAAATCACGGCATTGCCATATACGAGAAAGAGTTTGCTCCATCGCTGTCTTTAATCGACAATTTTTAAAAATCATAATTCAGAATTAAATCACGAATTCGTTTCTTAAATAATCAAATCATTTCAAGAGTAAAATTTAACGACAATTCGCGTGCTTAAATAAAATCAAATTCTTTCAAACTTTTATCACGCACAATTCACGTGCTTTAACAAATAATCAAATTCTTTCAAAACGAAGTTTCACGTCAATTCACGTGCTCTAATAAAATCAAATTCTTTCAAACTTTTCTCATGTGCAATTTGCGTACTTTGATAAATAATCAAATTCTTTCAAAAGGAAGATTCACGTTAATTCACGTGTCCAAATAAATTCGAATTCTTTCAAAAATTAATCACGCCAATTCGCGTGTGATAAATAATCGAATTCTTTCAAACATCCGTCACGCCCATTTGCGTGCGATAAATAATTGAATTCTTGCAAATAATAAAATCTGAATCAAACATTTCACAATTTCATTCTTTCAAGAGGCATGAGATTTTTATTGAACTTCAACAGAAGTAATCGGCATATGATTCCGACAATCATTTGCAAATGTGATTTTTTTGTCTTGTTATTATTGCTATTGCATGTGAACGTGTTCTTTTTCACCAGGGTGTTTCACTAGTAGCGCATAACTACTCCGCGAGCGCATTGGGTTTCTTATACTTCACGGGTAAGTGCAGGTAAATACGCAACTCTCGTTTACCTTATTCGCCAGCACATGGCATTGTCACTAACACACTGGGCTAATCGCCACGTCATTCATTTATTCAACAAACCAGGCTAGTCGCCACATTATACACTGGGCTAATCGCCACATCATTCTTTGATACATTAATACATGGGCTACTCTCCACGTTATTCATACATTCATTATACTGGCTAACCGCCAATTCATTCATTCACTGGGCTAATCGCCAAATCTCCATTCATCTATTACACTAGCGAATCGCCAAAAAATTTATTCATTACACTTGGCTAATTGTCAAATCATTCCCACACAATATACTGGCCAATCGCCAAATCATTCATTGATCACTACACTCAGCTAATCGCCAATTCATTCAATATATCAACTAATCGCCAAATCATTCATTCACACAACGCACTAGGTTAATCGCCACATCATCCTTTAATTCATTACATTGGCAAATCGCTGCCTGTCATCATTCATTGATTAGTACACTGCTATTAGTCACATGACATCATCATTAATACACTGGGATAATCGCTACATCATTCATTGGAGTAATCACTAAATTATATATTTGTTCAATACAATGGCTAATAACCAATTCATTCATCCATTTAATACACTGGTTAATCTCCAAATCTTCATTCACTCATTACACTGGGCAAATCGCCACATCATTCATTCATTCAATAAACTAGGCTAATAGCCACGTTATTTATTCATTCAATACATCGGGCTAATCACCGCATCATAAATTCATTAATACATGGGGTTAATCGCCACAATATTCATTTATTCAATAAACTGAGTTGATTGCCATAAGCATCATTCATCAAAACATTGGCTAATCGCCATCCCATTCATCGATTTAAATATACTGGCTAATTGCCAAATCATTCTTTAAAGTATTACACCTCGGCTAATCGCCAATTCATTTAATATACTGGGCTAATCACCACATCATTCTTTCATTAATACATTAGGCTAATCTCCAATTAATTCAATACATGGGCTAATCGCCACATCATTCATTCACTAATACATTGGCTAATCGCTCCATTATTCAATTATTCATTCATCAATCGCATGCTAAAGCACTACATCGGGCTTTACCGCACCATTCATTCATCAATTGCATGTTAAAGTACTACACCAGGCTCCACTGCCTCATTCTTCATAATTGCATGCTGCACCAGTTCTATCGCCCCTTTTATTCATAATTGCATGCCAAATGCATTACACCGGGCTCTATCGCCCCATTCATTCATAATTGCATACTAAAGAACTGCACCGGGCTCTATCGCCCCATTCATTCATAACTACATGCTAAAGTATCGTACCGAGTTCTAACGTCCCATTCATTCATAATTGCATGTTAAAGTATCGCACCAGGCTTTATCTACATATTCATTCATAATTGCATGCCAAAAGCATCACACCGGGCTCTGATGCCACATTCATTCATAATTGTATGCTAAAGAATCGCACTGGGCTTTATTGCCCTATTCATTCATAATTGCATGCCAAATGCACTACACCTGGCTCTAACGACCCTTTTATTCATAATTGCATGCTAAAGTATCGCACTATACTCTAACACTCCATTCATTCATAATTGCATGCTAAAGCATCCATCGGGCTCTATCGCCCCATTGATTCATAATTGTATGCCAAATGCACTGCATCGAGCTCTAATGTCCCTTTTATTCATAATTGCATGCTAAAGTATCGCACTGGGCTCTAACGTCCCATTCATTCATAATTGCATGCTAAAGCACATCACCGGCCTCTATCGCCCTATTTATTCATAATTCCATGCCAAATGCACTGCACCGGGCTCTATCGCCTCACTCATTCATAATTGCATGTTAAAGTATCGCACCAGGCTCTATTACCCCATTCATTCATAATTGCATGGCAAATGCACTGCAACAGGCTCTAACATCCCTTTTATTCAAAATTGCATGCTAAAGTATCGTACTGGGCTCTAACACCCCATTCATTCATAATTGCATGCTAAATGCACTACATCGGGATCTATCCCCCATTCATTCATAATTGCATGGTAAAGTATCGCACCGGGCTCTATCGTCCCATTCATTCATAATTGTATGCTAAAGCATCGCATCGGGTTCTAACACCCCATTCATTCATAATTGCATGCTAAAGCATCGCACAGGGCTTTATCGCCCCCATTCATTCACAATTGCATGCCAAATGCACTGCACTGGGCTCTATCGCCCCATTCATTCATAGTTGCATTCTAACGCATCGCACCGGCTCTAACGCCCCATACATTCACCGTTTGCGTGTCAAAGCATCGCATCGGGCTCTAACGCCCCATTCATTCATAATTTCATACTAAATGCACTACACAGAGCTCTACCGCTCTATTCATTCATTAATTGCATGTCAATTGTACTGCACTGGACTCTATCGCCCTATTCATTCGTAATTGCATGCTAAAGTATCGTACCGGGCTCTAACACTCTATTCATTCACTGTTTGCGTATCAAAGCATCGCACCGGGCTTTGTCGTTCTATTCATTCATAATTGCATGCCAGATGCACTGCACTGGGCTTTAATGCCTCATTCATTCATTAATCGCATGCTAAAGCATCACACCGGGCTCTATCACTCCATTCATTCATAATTGCATGCCAAATGCACTACACCGGGCTCTAACACCCTATTCGTTCATAATTGCATGTTAACGCATCGTATCGATTTCTAACTCCCCATTCATTCGTCAAGTGCATGCTAAAGCACTGCACGGACTCTATTGCCCTCATAAATACATTTGTTGCAGGCCAGACACTGCACCAGGGTCTATCGTCCTCACTCATACACTTGTTGCGAGTTAAATGACGTGCCAGGCTCCTTTGCCCTCATACATACAATGGTTGTAGGTCAAACACCGCACCGAGCTCTATTGCCCCCATTCAAACACTTGCTACGAGTCAAGAACCAAACCAGGCTCAATCGCCCCATGGATTCTTCGTTTGCGTTCCCAAGCACCAAACCTGGCTTAATTGGCCCATCCATTCATAGTTTGTGTGTCAAAACATCAAACTAGGCTCAATCGCCCCATTCATTCATTTTTTGCGTACTAACGCACAAATTGGGATCCATCAACCTATTCATTCATTTTATGCATGCTAAAGCACTACATTGGGCTCCATCGCCCTATTTATTCATTTTTGCAGGTCATGCAACCTCAATCGAGCTCCAACACCCCTTTCTAACATCTTTCGCAGGCCATAATTCTGTGCCAATCAACGTGCCAGTCAGACACTGCACCAAGTCAATCACCAATTACTATGCCAATCAGACACCGCATATGTAGCAAATGAAAGAATCATAATTTCTCTCATTCTAATGTGACCTACTGCGATGACAACAGCTCTGTAAGCACCAGCGACTTGGTTCACTAGAGGCAATGTAGTAGCCACAGTCACAGCTAATTCAGACGATAAAGAAGAGAACTCTTCAACTAAAACTCTTAGAAAGCATCACAGAAAATTGCATCATGGAGGCCCAAATATTGTCATTGACTGTGATACCACACCGTGCCAATCAAACGATGTACCAGACTCAATTGCAAAGCACCGTGCCAGTCAAACACTGCACCAGCTCAATTGCCAATCACCAAGCCAGTCAGACGCTGTACTCGACTCAATTGCCAAGCACCGTGACAGCCAGACGCTGCACCGGACTTAATTGCCGAATCACCGAGCGGTAAGACACTGCATCGGGCTAAATCGCTAATCATTTGTACTAGTTAGACACTATACCAGGCCAATTAACCACACTGCGGCCTCGAACCCCATCTTCCTGTAACTATGATAAATCATTGTAATAATCAGGTAATATGCATATGTTAAGTGAATAAGTTAACACTGACTTTCGAAAGATAAACTTATATGTTCATGTACCGAAGAAAAGGTAAAATCATACATATATTTATACTAACATTATCTTTCAGGGATATCTTATCTTTCTATCGAACAAGTAGCCACATGTATTAACTTTGTCTTTCAAGGGTATTTTAGTGATTTTCTACCGAACAGGTAGCCGCATATACTAACATTGTCTTTTAGGGAAATTGTAGTAAATTTTTTTACCTAATAGATAGCCACATGTACTAACATTGTCTTTCAGGGGTATTTTAGTAATTTTTTTACCAAATAGGTAACCGTTCGTACTAACTTTGTCTTTCAGGGGAATTTTAGTAATTTTTTACTTAAACTGTAGCCATTTGTACTAACTCTGTCCTTCAGGGGTATTTTAGTAATTTCTTCTCAAAGACAAACACAATCTCTCAAAACGTCAAGACAAAATAACTCAGTCTCCCAAAACGGTAAGATAAAACCACCCAGTCTCCCAAAAAAGGCAAGAAGAACAAATAGTCTCCTGAAAAGGCAGGACGAACCACCAAGTCTCCTGAAAAGGCAGGACGAACAAATAGTCTCTCAAAAAGGCAGGACGTATTACCAAATCTCCCGAAAAGGTAGGAAGAACAAATAGTCTTTCGAAAAGGCAAGACGAACAAACAGTCTCCCAAAAAGGCAGGACGAACCACTAAGTCCCCCAAAATGGTAGGATGAGTTTTCACCAATCAAAAATGAAAGTCCCCCGAAATGACAGGACGAGTTTTTCAATTAAAGATGAAAGTCCCCCGAAATGGTAGGACAAGTTTTCACCAATCAAAAATGAAAGTCCCCCGAATGGTAGGACGAGTTTTTCTAAATTCCAAGATGAACGGTCAGCTAAAATGGCAAGATTAGTCTTCACCCAAATTTGAAGACAAAATGTCTGCCGATAGCAAGACCAGTTTCTTCCCCCAATCCGAAGACAAACGGCCGCCGAAATGGCCAGACTAGTCTTCCCCCATTCCCTTTTATTATCATTGTTATTATTATATATAGCTTGTTCTATTACTAAATTGTCTTTCTGGGGCAATCACGTCATTTTACAACTAGTACACTATATCGAATCGGCCTTCAAAGGCACTCAAATGACATTTGACAGTTCGAGTAGTAGTTCAACGAACAAGAGTCGCAAAATGCATATCTCACCTAAACTTTTATTTTCTCGACATTACACATTTTTGCGAAATGTACAAATACCGAAGGGCTTCTGTAGACACCCCATTTTGCGAATCTTTTAAAGAAGACACAACTCGCTTTTCGATATAGCAAAATCAAACTTGGCGATACAAAATTTCAAGAGATACGTGCTCGAACAAGATAAAATTGGACTTGACCAATACAAGGTTAAAGATCATCATACGCCTATACAAATGAGCCTCACACAGAGTCAGAACACTCCGAGTGCCGAAAAATAAATTATTGATTCCCAATTATCACTGTTTTTCAAGATCATATTTTGAATCACGTATAGTCAAATAGTAAGATGAAGGCCTTCCTGCACTCAGATCTCCCTCAAATTTGAAGAGGAACTAAAAGACATTCCATAAAACATCATGTCCATAATTTAGCTTGATCCAACGATGGGATCCTCGACTATCTGTACGGACAATTTGTAAACTCGTGATTTTGACCAAGTGTAATCAATAAACCAAATGGAGGCCTTCCTGTCATCCGATTGTGCTCGAATTTTTATAAAAACTAGATAACATCTTGGGGGATAACATATCCAAAAATTGGCTTCATCCAACTATTGGACATCTGATTGTCCATACGAACAATATAAATTCCCCATACGAGTAATCCTGATTAACCGTAAGGTTAATTGGTTTTTTCGACGTTCAATTGTGCTCAAATTTGGACATAAACTATATAATATTTTGGGAGACAACATATCCAAAAATTAGCTTCATCTAACGATTGTGAATAGATTGACCGTCCGGGCAATCTCATTCCCCGTACGGGCAATCTAATCCTCTGTATGGGCAATTGAGTACTGAAGGCTAAATGAAGTACTATTTAAGCCAGGGCCAACTTCTTAACAGGGGTTCGCGATTATTGGGCAAAAACACCCACTGCAAAGGCAAAGAAGAGGGAAAAACTTGTATTTTTATTATATCTTCATTTCTAGACTAATAAAAGCTTAGTGTAGAGAGAAAAAGCACTGTAATAAAATAGGTACGCGAGTAAAAACTCTGTAACTCATTTATAATGTTTGTATCCTAATTGATCGACGAACCAAAGCTTGTAACACATATATATTCTTCCGAAACAAAGTTCTGTATTCGTGAAGGTATCATTTAAATTTTAATACTATGTAAATATCCTGCAAATAAAGAGTATGTATATAGAATTATTCATATTCTGTATATAATTGTATAAACTGTCAAAGCATGCCTAAAATGGTTCCATGCCGTGATTCTGCCTGAACTGTGCTAAAGCTTGATAATTGGAATTGTGCCTTGATTCCCCGTACGGACAATCTAATTAACCGTACGGTTAATCCTATTCCCCATACGGGTAATCTGTCTTCAAGAAAATTTTTGCATGCCGAATACAGTAGACTTATTGTATCATAATTAGCAATCCGTATATATAATTTTTGGGCCAGAACAATATGAAAATGAAAAAGATAAAAGCAAGTATGTCCATTTAGAAGCCGAAAGGGCGACGCGGATGCTTAACACCTTTCCGCGTCGTAACATAGTTTCAGAACCCAATCTAATTGCGCAGACCGTGTTGTACTCCAAAAAGGGTACAAAACACACTTTTGTCCATTTTCTCGTAAAACGTACTGGCGACTCTAAAACAGTTCACGAAACGAGCCACGCACCGCGCACCGTTGGGGGGTTCTAATATAGATTCTCATAGTTGTGTACTATATAAATGGCAATATATCTCATATTTTAGGATACGCAGCAATTTAGAATCCATTAACATAGAGGCTAAGAGCACCGTGACTTTCTTGGAAGCTTTTATGCTGTATCTAAACATTCTGAAGATCGAACTTTGAGAGTTTTTTTATTTAATTATTTTTTAAAAAATTTAGTTTAGTTTATTTATGATCTTTTATAGCTGGAACATCGCTGTAATCAACATTTAATTTCATCGTTCAATTCAAGTCTCAATTGCATACTGGGTAAATCCCAATTTTTTGTTTTCTTTCAATTCGATTATTTTTTATTGTTTGTTTACTTTTTTATTCATAGATTAGTTAATTTAGATCATATGTATTCTAGAATCAACCTTAAACCCACATTTTTTTGGCTGGTTCTAGGATTTATAGGTCTAGTTTTTCGGTTTTTCAGTTTTTCATCGATTTGTGCTCGATTCTTGTCTTATATTCAAATAGGATCATTAAGAATCTGATTTTTTTTTTGAGAATTATTAGAGTTTAGTTCAATATTGTTCAATTTTTGTCAATTTTGAGTTTGTTTACCGTTTCTGATGTAAAATCTTCGTTTTAAATTGACATTGCAAAATTTCAAAACTAAAAGTTTTCAAATATGATTTTATACATTATCAGGCATGTTCCTACTAATTTCCTACTATTTTTCATGATTTTTAAGATTATTTTCATATTTTCTTTGATTATGTTTAGCTAAATCCTTTGTTATGGGTTCATAGTGAAATATGCGAAATTAATCTTTGAATGTAATTCAGTCCAGGTTTAAATTTGATATTTTTTATTGGTTATAGATCACATACTAAAGGAATGATTATTTTATTTTCTTTTCATGTGTTAAAAACATGTTTTTATAAGTCAGCTCAAAAATTTTATTTGATTAAGAACCGTACAAATGTTGATTTACGAATTTTTCCTAACGTGGCTGATTTGAGGTTGGTCTTTATCCTCTAATTAGTTGAGTTGTTTTCTTAAGTGAATTGGCTGATTTGACACTATTTTTGTATTTATTCACATAAGTGCCGAGAAAGTGCTAGTTTTGACTTTCAGCATTCTTTTAAAGCGGATTTGTTTTGAATTACATTCAAACCATATAGGAGTCTTAAACTACTGATTTTTGAGAAATTTAATTAACTTAAATTGAATTATTTTTGTCACATACTAGCAATACTAGGTTTTAAATTACGCTTTTTAAAAGTCAAAAGCTTCACTGTCAAATTTTATTACTCAGAGCTGGTCTATATAGTCTTTGTCGTGCATGAGCTATCATATACTTGTAGTAATAATATAATTTCATGGTTGGAGAGTCTAGGAGTTGAATTTTAGAGAAAAATCTTATTTGAACTTATATTTAGATTACCTAATTAGACTAGTTTTGTATTCCCTAACTACATATACCCCTAACGTTTATTTTCCATCATTTTAATTTCATTTAATTTTTTATTTTATTTAATTAGTGAGCTATTTTATTTATTTTTAGTTGAATTGCATGTTCCTTTAGTGCATTTAAAAAGTCTTTTAGGTAGATAACTTGCGCTTGTAGATTCCCTTTACTTTTGCCCCCTAGGATTATATTTTCCTTTAATTTTAGTTTAGTTAATTAGTAGTTTTAATTTAGTTGAATTTCTTTTCATTTTTCTTGATTCTATCATGTTTTCCTTTTTCCCTATGAGAATCATTGCCATCCATGTGGTTCGGCCTTGGACTTTCTCAAGTATACTATAACTTGACCGCCTACACTTGGGTGTATCAACTTGTTATGTTTGGGCGTTATTAGCTAGCCTACTTGCTTTTTCAGCCACATGGCGCTCTCAATTTGATTAAATTGCTCCTAAATGGATAATGGGGCACGTATTTGGCACTACTTTGAACCATACCATATTATTTTAAATTATTAAAAACAAATTACATCGGTCTAAATTGTATATGCAACAAAAGAAAAGAAATTCAACCAAATTTAAATTGAAGCATGGCCTTCATTCCAAATCAAACTACACATTTAAAACGAGTTTTTATTCATAAAATATAAAGTGTACAGTTTATGTGCTTGTACAATAAAGGTTTAAATACTAAACTCAGAGATGGAACAAAGTACTTTGGCTATCTTCTAATGATCTTCCACTTCTAGTATTCCAAATTATTAATAATCTTACGTAGCTACAAGCTAATATCTACCAAAAGAAAAACTAAAAAAATAGAGTTGACAGATATGTTCCATAAATGTCAACGCATAAATATAGAAGTAGAGTTTTAAACGCATTTCACTTAACTAAATTTACATATGAATTTCGAGGACGTTGATATAAGATAACTTTGGTTGTACATAACAATCAAATTCAATGGATAAATTACTAAATTTGATAAATGAACTTACTTTGTGTACTTAACAAAATCAAGGGTAATTTTTGTTTCAAAAGCCAAAGTCTTCATAAACAAGAGTGAAATCAGGTGTTGTATGATTTATAACAACCTAGTCTTCAAACAAAGTAGTTTCAATAATAGAAGTAAGCATTTGTTTAATTTATTTATAGGGGTAGTCATTAAAATTTTTACTTATTCAATCACACATAAATAACAGGATTGTAGAAGAGGAATTTGATATTAAAACCTTTGCGAATTATATAAAGGATTTGTTTGAGGAGATTAGGGTTTGACATCACCAAATTGCTCTTCCGACAGATTGTCCAAATCCTGCTAGACTGCAAAAATTGATAATTTTCGCCATTGAAACGGCCTTTAATGATCCTAAATTTTTGCGCGATCATAGTAAGTTTGCGTTTTAAACAACATATCTAATAATCACCATGATCCAAAAACTCATTTTAAAAAGAGCCAAGTACTCCTTTCTATATCTCGTTTGACCCCCCCTTCTCTCTCTCCATATAGATCACCTCTTTAACTTTTAAGTTTTTAAGAGCCTCCATACCATAATTATTAAATAACTCCATCACAACCATAAATATAAAGAATCCCTAATCCTAGTCTAATGAGAGATATAAATGTATCGTAATCCCCTAATAAAAATAAGGACTCTTCCTTTGTTTACATAGGGATCTTCCATCTCTAAGCCATGCAAAGTAGCGAGCAATTGAATTACTTATGGTTACAATTCAAAATGAGTGGTAGTAATGGTTAGTAAAACAATGCTCGAGGGAAGATTATTAGATATGGGAACAAAATATTCTTTCAAATTTATATTATCTTCAGTTTCCGCCATCTTTAATTCTTCTTCAAATAAATGTTTAATCCTTAAATTTTCTATCCTATTAAGTCTTAGTTTTTCTCGTTTCTAACAACGCTCATAAGTTAAACAATTTTTTAAAACATATTGTTTAATATAATAATAATAATAATAATAATAATAATAATAATAATAATAATAATAACAATAATAATTAATAATAATAATAATAATAATAATAATAATAATAATAATAATAATAATAATAATAATAATAATAATAATAATAATAGTGGTGGTGTTGGTAGTGTAGTAATAATTTTTAGAATTAATTCCCACTTTATGATCTTGGACAAAAGATTAAAGAGTTAAGCATATTATAGGCTTAAATCAAAAGGTTCAAATAAGTTATTAATGATAAAAAACTTGTTACGATAAATTTTAATATAATATAGAGCAAGAAAAGTCAATTTCACATAGACTTAAATAATATGTTTTATAATTGCCTTGACCTCTTAGAAAGCAAAATGACACTCTACCAATTAGGACATAATGCCTTAAGTGAAATATTCTACATATACAATATATATTGCTTTGCTAGATCCTTTATTTATCCCAAAAATTAAACTTTTTTCTTATAAATATAAATATATATATATATATATTGAGAGAAAACTAATATAATGAATGTAATTACTAAATTAATAAGATTAAATTAGAGTCCCTGGTAACGACGTCAAAAGCTTGTTGTAATAAATTTTAATACGCACAAGTGCACGGATTAGATCATAATATAACGTGCAAGATCAAGAAATGTCGATCTCGCAGAGACTCAAATAATACGTTTTATAATTGCATTATCAAATTTTCACTAAATTCCTAATCTAACCAAGAATAATGGTAGAATAAAACAAAATAAGTAAAACAAAGTAGGGCAAGGTAATGAAAGTAAATTACATAATATTAAGCAAGATAACAAAATCAATGAATTAATTTACTAGAATTTCGGAGTCATATATTTAATATCATCTTTCTAAGTATACATGCATGTAAACTCTACTCTCATCCAGCAATAATTTAGTCTCTCCACTCTATTATTTGCAAAATATAAAAGTATTCAAGTTTAATTAATTTCAAAAATTCAATTATAATTCTTTCACAGCCAAACTTACTTATAAGATCAAAACACTTACTATATCCGTCAAAACACACCATATATCAGCTCCCAACAAGTCATAAAGTGAATCCAACGAATCATTATGAGAATTTAACTTAATTTTTACTAATTATAAAAGGCATCCAATATGAAGAATTGTATTTAATATTGAAGTATTAAATTGACAGAATCAAATAACATGAATATGTACAATTAAATCAATTAAATATATTCATTTTAACCCTAACACAAATTTAGGCTAGCATGTAAGGAATTTATTTTTATCAAATTTACACAAATTGTACTTATCCTAACCCTAGTGCAAATTTACGCTAGCATGTAAGGAATTAAATAATAAATAAAATAAAAATAAAACTTGCATGGCATGAACTAATTGATGGATAAAATTAAAAATCCAAATCTTTAAAGTATTTAATTTGGTCAAACAAAACAAAATAAAAAAAATTAAAGAGGAGACGAATAAATAGTTCTCGACACTCGACGCTATCTATACTATGTAGTATTATGGGGGAAGTAGATACATTAATTACTCATTAATTTTTATTCTTATATTCGTAATTGTAGTAACATTAATCACTTATTAATAACTTTTTTATATTCTTAATGCATAATAAAATAATAATCTATCTATCTATACTATACAATGTTACGGAGGAAACTGATACATTAATTACTCATTAATTATTTTTTTTATATTCTAAATTGTAGTAACATTAATTACTTTTTTATATTCTTAATGCATAGTAATATAATAACCTATCTATATGTGGTATGGTATATAGTATCATGGAGGAAGTAAATACATTAATTATTTTCTTATATTTAACATTATTTACTTTTTAATATTCTTAATGCATAATAAAATAATAATTATTATCATAATATTGGAAGTAGCATAATTTATTATACTATTTTTTAAAATTGTGTTAAAATTTTATAATTTATGGATGGATGTTTCTAGGGCTTAAAATTAAAAGGGTTTTGAAAATTTTCTTGTTAGGCCTAGATTGAGAGTTATTTGGGCTGTCACTCTAAAGCCAACTTACTTAGTATGAAACTAATTGATTGATAAAATTAAAACTTCAAATGTTTAAAATCTTCAATTTAATTGAGCAAAAAAAAAAATTAAAGAGGAGAAGACGAAATAGTTCTCGGCACTGGACTAAACCACTTCTTGTTTAGTATGTTGTTTTTTTATTTCTTAACAAAGAATGCTGATGTACTTCTTGTTTAAGGAAATTACACATAGTGTGCTATCGTCTAGATATAATATGTATTAGGAATTTTACTGTATAAATTGTGTATTATGGGCCATAATGGACTTCCTTGTAAACCATATTTACTATTGTATTTGTACCCTATTTAAAGGTTTCATCTAATAAAGAATTGAGTAGAGTTATTCCTATAACACGTTATCAGCACGCTCAGAGCTAATAACCCTAATTCTAAGAAAACTCTAGCCGCCAACCATCATCACTGATGAGCCTGAGGATAGCATAAGAGCTGGATCATGGAGTGAAGACTATGCAGATCCCATCCGGGTTCCAAGTGGTCCAATCACCCGAGCTAGAGCCAAGAAAATCAAGGAAGCACTCATGATCGTGGTCCAAGAGTTGATGAATAAAGCTGGAGCTTGGAGAAGTATTCATGGAGATGGAGAACAAGAATGGAGAATAATGCTTAGCCAAGAAGACGTAGAATAATTAAGGCATTTTTATTATTGTTTTTATTTATTTACAGCCCAAGGATTATGTATAATTAGTATTTAGAGTGACGGGCCTGCTAAGAGTGTTTTTGGGCTTATTTAGAGTGTTCCATTATTTTTGTTGCCTTAGAATTGGGCTTATTTTGTTATTTTCGTTTTTAGGGTTGTTTAGGGTTTCATTAGGGTTTTCTCTTCTCCTCCTAGTTAAAGGAGGCAACTCTATTGTTTGGAGGCAGCTTTGTTTTAATACGAAATTGGAGAGTTTTTCACCTCTTGTGTTCTAAGATCACATCGAGCAGCCAGAATTTAATTCTTGTTGTTCTTCGACTTATCAATCAATTAACCCATCAATTGATTGTTTGTCTTCGACTATACCAATGTTCATTCTCATTTTAGGGATTGGGTCGAGGTTCCACCTCCATCATCTTCGCGTGATTCCAAGGTTCTTACGTATTCAATGTCAAGGGTCGCGGATTCGTCATATTGGATAGAAATACGGTCGCGATTCACATCATTGGTATCAGAGCGATTCTTTCTATCCAGGTTTTATTTTTTTTTCGTGTTCTTGCTATTATGAATCTGTTCCTGTTACTGCAGATCTGTTCTTGATATTTACGGATCTGTTCTTGTTCTTAAGAATCTATTCCTACTTTTGATAATCTGTTCTTCGAATCTACGGATCTGTTCTTGTTCTTAAGAATCTGTTCCTACTTTTGATAATCTGTTCTTCGAATCTGCTTATATATCTACATATTACGGATCTGCTTATTTTGTTTCATCTGAGTTATTCAAAGTCGAAATCTTCAATTTTTCGTTGCTGAAACATATTAGCGAATCTGTCCATTCATAATCTATTTGATTTTGTATATCAGTACGAATTGCTGAACCAAAGTAGTGCTCGATTTGTTGTTTGCGAAAAATCTCTAGTTGTGATTCTCTTGATTCCTAGTTAACTTGATATTGAGGCAGCTATTGATAGTTGTGGTGGCTGGTATTGCAAACATCATAAAACCCTAGACTTGTGATTCTAGGTCAAAACAAAAAAAGAGTACAAAAAATTCCGAAATTTGACTTTATTTCTTTTAGCATTCAGATTCTATAGGTTCCAAGGGTTCCAAAAATCACTTTTTCACGAGACTAAATTTTTGCTCATTTTTTTTCGAAATTTAGCTTCGTATTTTGTCCATATTTCATTGGGATTCCTGTTTCTTGAGTTCTTGGTGAACACGTACTTGTCCTAGCATACAATTGATCTATTTGGATTATGATTGGTTTGTTTGGGCAGCCAAGAAAAGGGTTCTTGCTTTTCGATTCGTTTGAAGTTCCAAAAGGTGAAAATTGAGAGGAATATCAATACATTGAGAACTAAACACGAGTGGTAAAATCAGAGTGATATTATTTTGAGCGAAACATGTAAGGGAGTGCAGTGAGGAAAATTTATTTCTTTATATTGTGCTAACCTCTGTTTTGCAGCAATATGTCGAGTTTCGATCCTAGGCTATTCCAAGAAGCCATGACGAGCACCTTACAAAAAATGATGAGAGAAGAGTTGGGTGTTTTTAAAGAGCAGGTGGACGAGATGAGTGAGGAATTGAGGAGAATGCGGGTGAAGGTAGATAGAGTTGAGAGCACTCAAATTGAGCAGTCCGGCAAATCACATAGTGCTCAAAGAAGTGGGAGACCGCAGCCTAGGGAACGGAGGGCTGATTTTGATAATTATTACCGAGATAGCTTTGACGATGGGGATAGCGATGTGGATTCGGTAATCGCTAGCCGACGGAATGGTAGACGGTTTGGTAGAGGATCTAATCGGGAGGACGACAACATGAATGGGATCAAAATGAGGATTCCATCCTTCCAAGGAAAAAATGACCCCGAGGCCTATCTTGAGTGGGTCAAGAAAGTCAAATTAGTATTTGCTTGCCATAATTACTCCGAGTCCAAGAAGGTGAAATTGGCGGCTATTGAATTTTTCGATTATGCACTTGTTTGGTGGGATCGCTTGATGATAGAGCGAATGCGTAGTGATGAAGGGCCCGTTGAGACTTGGGATGAGATGAAGCGGTTGATGAAGAAGCGGTTTGTACCCGATTATTATTATCGGGAATTGTACCAAAAATTACAGGGGCTTACGCAAGGAAATCGTAGTGTTGACGAATATTATAAGGAGATGGAAGTAGCCATGATTCAGGCCAAGGTTGATGAAAATAGAGAAGCTACCATGGCGCGGTTCTTGAGTGGGTTAAACCGGGAAATTGCCAACGGGGTTGAATTGCAGCCACATGTTGAAATTGAAGACATGGTGAACACGGCAATTAAAATAGAAAGGCAGCTCAAGAGGAGGGGTAGTTTTAAGCCAAGCCAAAGCTCTTACTCTACTCCATGGAAACAAAGTCCGTGGAAGAAGGATGACAAAGCAAGCACTCCGAAACCGAAAGTTGAATCGAAATCGGAAGCCCATGGTGGAAGCCAAACTAAGGCAGCCCCTAATACTGCTAATACTCCTACGACTAGAAACCGGGACATTATTTGTTAGAAGTGTCAAGGAAGGGGCCATATTGCACTCAGTGCCCAAACAAGCGAGTAATGATGCTTCTGGATAATGGGGAATACGAGACTGAAGAAGAAGGCACTGAAGCTATGCCACCTTTGGAAGATATCGAAGAAGAGGAGAGCGCCATCTAGGGTGAGTTATTAGTTGCAAGAAGAGCGCTTAGCATGCAAGCAAAGGAGGATGAGGAGCAGCGCGAGAATATTTTCCACACTAGGTGCCTAGTGCTAGGCAAGGTGTGTAGTTTGGTGATAGACGGAGGTAGTTGCACTAATGTGGCTAGCACGACGATGGTGGAAAAGCTAGCATTGCACACGACTAAGCACCCAAGGCCTTACAAACTGCAGTGGACTGAATGATAGCGGTGAAGTGAGGGTGAACAATCAGGTTTTGGTGTCCTTTAGCATTGGTAAGTACGAGGATCAAGTGCTTTGTGACGTGGTTCCCATGCAAGCCGGCCATATGTTATTGGGGAGACCATGGCAATATGATAGGAGAGTTAAACATGATGGCTTCACCAATAAATATTCATTTGAGATGAACAAGAGAACAATCATTCTTACACCTTTACCGCCACAGCAAGCCTATGTCGATCAGTTGAAGTTGCAAAGTGAGGAGGAACAACGGAGAGCTGAAAAGAAAAAAGAGATAATGGTGAGGAAAAGAAAGAGAATGAGGGAAAAAGAAAAGAACTTGAGAAAAAAGAGAGTAGAGTGGAAGAGACCAGTGACTATTGAGAGCAAGTTTGAGAGGAGGCAAAAGAATTTCTATGCGAGAGCTAGTGAAGTGAAAAGAGCGATGCTTTGTAATAAACTTCTTGTACTTATATACAAAGAAGCGCTTTTGAATACTAACGAGCTAAATTCTTCTTTGCCTAGTGTTATTGTCTCTTTGTTGCAGGATTTTGGTGACGTCTTCCCAGAGGATACGCCAAGCGGTTTACCACCCATCCGAGGAATAGAACACCAAATTGATTTTGTACCCGGAGCCTCCATTCCAAACCGGCCAGCCTATAGGAGTAATCCAGAGGAAACGAAGGAACTTCAAAGGCAAGTTACGGAGCTGTTGGAGAAAGGGTATGTGAGAGAGAGTATGAGCCCATGTGCGGTGCCAGTTTTGCTAGTGCCGAAGAAGGATGGAACGTGGAGAATGTGCGTGGACTGCCGAGCCATAAATAATATCACAGTAAAATATCGTCATCCCATTCCACGTTTAGATGATATGCTTGATGAGTTGCACGGGTCTAGTATATTCTCTAAAATTGATTTGAAAAGTGGATATCATCAAATTAGGATGAAAGAAGGAGATGAATGGAAAACAGCCTTTAAAACAAAATATGGTTTATATGAATGGTTAGTTATGCCTTTTGGTTTGACTAATGCACCTAACACTTTCATGAGATTAATGAACCATGTTTTGAGACCTTTTATAGGCAGATTTGTTGTAGTCTATTTTGATGATATTCTTATCTATAGCAAGAGTCTAGATGACCATGTAATCCAATTAAAATCTGTTTTGGATGTCTTGCAAAAGGAGAAGTTATATGCTAACCTGAAAAAGTGCACCTTTTGCACGGATAAGCTTGTATTTCTTGGTTTTGTTGTGAGTGCACAAGGGATTCAGGTTGATAAAGAAAAGGTGAAGGCGATTCAAGAATGGCAAAGTCCTACAAGTGTTGGGCAAGTGCGGAGTTTCCATAGACTTGCTAGTTTCTATCGGCGGTTTGTGAAGGACTTTAGTACTATTGCGGCGCCATTGACTGAAGTGATCAAAAAGAATGTGGGATTTAAATGGGGGGAGGAGCAAGAGAAGGCATTCGAATTACTAAAAAGCAAGCTAAGTAACGCCCCTTTGTTATCTTTGCCTAACTTTGCAAAGACTTTTGAAATTGAATGCGATGCTTTCAGGAAATGGAATTGGTGCTGTTCTTATGCAGGAAGGAAGGCCAATAGCATATTTTAGTGAGAAGATAGGTGGGGCGACCTTAAATTACCCTACCTACGATAAGGAGCTTTATGCGTTGGTGAGAGCGTTGGATACCTGGCAGCACTATCTTTGGCCAAAGGAGTTCGTGATTCACACGGATCATGAATCATTGAAGCACTTGAAGGGGCAGCAAAAGCTAAACAAGCGCCATGCCAAGTGGGTGGAGTTCATAGAGACATTTCCATATGTGATCAAGTACAAGCAAGGTAAAGAGAATGTTGTAGCGGATGCTTTATCACGCAGGTATATTTTAATTGCTACTTTAGATGCTAAATTTCTTGGGTTTGAATACATCAAGGATTTGTATTGTGAGGATGCTGATTTTCGAGATATATTAAATGCATGTGAAAAATTAGCATTTGATAAGTACTATAGGCATGATGGATTTCTAATGCGTGAAAACAAACTTTGTGTGCCTAAATGTTCATTGCGCGACTTGCTTGTGAAAGAAGCGCATGGTGGGAGTTTAATGGGACACTTTGGTATAGCTAAGACTTTAGGAGTATTGCAAGAACACTTCTTTTGGCCTCACATGAAAAGAGATGTTGAAAGAATGTGTGAGAGATGTGTTACTTGTAAGAAGGCAAAGTCTAAGTTAAACCCCCATGGTTTATATACTCCATTACCCATTCCTAGTGACCCTTGGGTTGATATTTCTATGGATTTTGTGTTGGGTTTGCCTAGGACTAAACATGGGAATGATTCTGTTTTCGTGGTAGTTGATAGATTTTCTAAAATGTGTCATTTCATTGCCTGTCATAAAACTGATGAAGCACCACGAATTGCTAATTTGTTCTTCAAAGAAATTGTGCGTTTGCATGGCATGCCTAGAACCATAGTTTCTGATAGGGATGCAAAGTTTTTGAGCTACTTTTGGAAGACTTTGTGGGGAAAGTTGGGTACTAAATTATTGTTTTCTACTACATGTCACCCCCAAACTGATGGTCAAACGGAAGTAGTAAATAGAACTTTATCCACTTTGTTGCGTGCCATAATTAAGAAGAACTTGAAAGAGTGGGAAGAATGTTTGCCTCATGTTGAGTTTGCATATAATCGATCTGTTCATTCTGCATCTAAGTTTTCTCCTTTTGAGATTGTGTATGGTTTTAATCCGTTGGCTCCTTTGGATTTATTACCATTACCTGTTGAGCATGCTAACCTAGATGGCAGGAAGAAAGCTGAGTTTGTTAGACAGATTCATGAGAAGGCAAGGCAAAACATTGAGAGAAGAACCGAGAAATATGTGCGACAAGCCAACAAAGGAAGGAAGAAAATGGTTTTCGAAACGGGAGATTGGGTTTGGTTGCACTTGAGGAAGGAACGCTTTCCAGTTCAACGGCGTTCTAAGCTTTTACCGAGAGGAGATGGACCGTTTTAAGTTGTGCAAAGGATCAATGACAATGCATATAAACTTGATCTACCAGGTGAGTATAATGTAAGTGCTACATTTAATGTCGCTGACCTAAGTCCATTTAGTACAGGTGACGAATTGAGGACAATTCCTTTTCAAGAGGAGGGGAATGATGAACCTAAGGATAGCACAAGAGCTGGATCATGGAGTGAAGACTATGCAGATCCCATCCGGGTTTCAAGTGGTCCAATCACCCGAGCTAGAGCCAAGAAGATCAAGGAATCACTCATGATCGTGGTCCAAGAGTTGATGAATAAAGCTGGAGCTTGGAGAAGTATTCATGGAGATGGAGAACAAGAATGGAGAATAATGCTTAGCCAAGAAGACGTAGAATAATTAGGGCGTTTTTATTATTGTTTTTATTTATTTGCAGCCCAAGGATTATGTATAATTAGTATTTAGAGTGACGGGCCTGCTAAGAGTGTTTTTGGGCTTATTTAGAGTGTTCCATTATGTTTGTTGCCTTAGAATTGGGCTTATTTTGTTATTTTCGTTTTTAGGGTTGTTTAGGGTTTCATTAGGGTTTTCTCTTCTCCTCCTATTTAAAGGAGGCAACTCTATTGTTTGGAGGCAGTTTTGTTTTAATACGAAATTGGAGAGTTTTTCACCTCTTGTGTTCTAAGAACACATCGAGCAGCCATAATTTAATTCTTGTTGTTCTTCGACTTATCAATCAATTAACCCATCAATTGATTGTTTGTCTTCGACTATACCAAGGTTCATTCTCATTTTAGGGATTGGGTCGAGGTTCCACCTCCATCATCTTCGCGTGATTCCAAGGTTCTTACGAATTCAACGTCAAGGATCACGGATTCGTCATATTGGATAGAAATACGGTCGCGATTCACATCAATCACCACCGGTCTCCTCTCTTGATGCCCAACCTTCAAGAGATTAAAGTTTATTGAATACATTTCGAAGATTAAAGTGCTGCTGTGTGATCTACTGTGCACACTTGGTTGTGCTGTGTTGATTGCTGCTGTGACCTGCCGTGAATATTCAAGTTTGCTGTGCATTTTTTTTGGATCTGTTTTTGCGTGGGATTTCATCTTAATTTCGGGTATTATTGTCCTTAACTTTTCTTGATTTATTTTTTGTTGTGTTATACTCGAGATCTGCTATCCTTCTAGATGTATTTTTCTTGCTTTTAATCTTGAGATCTATTATACTTTGACATACATATTTGCAGTTGTATTTATTGATTTAGCTGAGTGATTCAATTTGCTGATACTCGGAATTAATGTGTTGGACAAACAACCATACTACCCCGTATAATATATATATATATATACATGCATTATTTAGGCCTTGATTCTCACTATGTATGACTTCACAGATTTTTTTTAATCTTTCCACCATGGTCAAAATTAATTTTCTATATACATCTTTTTATATATATATATATATGTAATCTATAGTCCATCTCTATATTTATATATATATGTGTGTTATATGATTTGGCCGAATATCTATATAATAACTTTACATGCATATACATCCTTATACATATATATATATATATATAGGTACCCATCTTTGAATTTTATTGTTTTGGCAGGTTGTGCCATTATTTATATATATGATTTATGTTAATATACATGTGTATATATATATGTAACTGTTTGTTTGTTTGTTTGAATTAATATATATATATATATATATGTATATACTACTTTTTGCGTAATTAGTACTACTGTCTCTCTGCTGCGAATTTTTCTTTTTTTTTCTTCTATGCACAATTTTTTTTTTGATAAGTAAACTGTTATCGAGAAGCCCTTAATTTTTATGTACCAAAAATTATTATCGGCAACACAGTTTTCTTCTATGCACCGAAACTCTTAATTTTTTTTATTATATGTTGTTATCGGAAAGTATGGACAACTTTCAAGGAATTTTAAGAAATTTTATTTATTTTAGTAACTTTCATCTTTTGTTGCGAAAATTTTATTTAATTAAATTTTTGTTTTACTTAAAAACAGTTTTTATGTAATTAATATATATATGAATTTCTTTCTAATGCAAAAGAACAGTTTGATTTAATGTGGTTTTGAATTCCACCATCAGATACTGACCACTCTGTAGCCAAAATTTATACAATATTATGCATACTATATTTGGGATGGCCTATTTAAATTTATAATTACTATAATTGTGGACAATCAACATGCTAAGAAAATTAGAATATTTCGTATATTGTTAATTGTCTTATTTAGCATGTCATAAATTTGTAAGTTGCCATGATGATGAAAGTTCATGCGCATTATAAATACTATGATAAAGTATTTTCATATAGCATCGAAAATGTGACCATTACGAATCTTGGTTTTGAAATCTAATTCATATTCCTGAAAAATAATTAACATGGATGTACTCATAACTGTGTAATATCTTCTTCATTGTTTATTAAGATGGCCGACCCAACTCGACCCGAATTTGACATTTTGGACTCAGAAGGACTTGAGTACTATCGGTGGGTTTCTGATGTAGCAACCGCTTTCGTGGCCAAAGAATATTCTGCCACACTTGCTAACCCCAAAGACCCCACAGACAATGGACCGTCTGACAAGGTGAAAGCAAATGCATTAATGTTTCTAAGAAAACATATTGACCCCAGCTTACGTAGAGAGTATCTTCAGTTGAAGACACCTAAAGAATTATGGGATGCCCTTAAGGGACGTTTTGGGAACATTCATGACACTTTGCTCCCAGAATTGACCGTTCAGTGGAATGAAATCCGCTTGCTTGATTATAAAACGGTTAATGACTTCAACAATGACATGCTACGCCTAAAGGCACGTTTTAACTTCTGTGGAAAGGATCTCACAGAAGATGATATGATTCAGAAGATACTTTCCACTTTTCCTACTTCAGCACTTATATTAGCGAACCAATATAGGCTCGAGTATGATAACAAAAGAATCATAACATTGAATAACCTGATCAACCTACTGCAAGTGGCTGAAAGGCATAATGAGGTTCTTTTGAATAATAATGTCAGGCTCGTCGGGACAAAGAAAATTCCTGAGGCTAACTACGGTAAGATGAACAGTGGAAAAGAACCCCAATGCAAAAGGGGTTGGACGTGTTGATCCCTACCCACGTGGCAACAAGGCACAACGTGGAAAGGGACGTGGGAGTCGTGGTGCGGGTCGTGGAGGTTCTTCCAAAGTATGGAGAAGAAATGATAATATTGGACCTAGTGGTCAAGAAAACAAGGTGAAAAATGCACCTAACAATCCTCCGGTCAAAAAGGAAAGAGTTGGCGACGAGCCATGTTATAGGTGTGGAGTTGCTGGGCATTGGTACAAGAACTGCCATGCAAGCGCTAAAGTAGCAGCCAGTTACAAAAGATATCGAGAATATAAAGAACAAGAATCTCACTTTATGAATGAAGAAGACAATGACACTTATGTCAATTTCACAATCGCAGACATTAGTGGCAAGAAAGACTTTGCTCAGTCAATGGATGCACCCGATTTTGACTGATCTACTTTATTCACTTTATTTTTCAGAAGTAGTTGAACAGGCATATTGCCTAATTTTTAATTAGACTATGGTTTTGTCTTAAAGTTTATGTTGATTTGATGAATTAGATTTCTAAACAAGATACTGGATTGATTACTGTTAGTTTTATTTGAATTTTATTCTAAAGTAATTAAATTTGTTTATTTTATTACTACATAGTTCGGAATTTATACTCGATTTCATTACTGTAAAAATGAATCGATGATAACTTTAATGATTGGTTGATAGTGAGAACACTATAGCCATCTAATGAAATAGAAAATTAATAACCTATAATACCTATGTGACTATGATGATTAAACCATCATAATAGCGAAGAACTGCTCAACCATTTCAATTGCTAAAATGGTGTTTAAAGTCCCATACGCTCTATATGCACCTAAAGCGACCCGAACATTGTTAATGATATTCATACCAATAGTAATCATACAAAAATCAAATGTAAGAATGGAACAAAAATATTTTTATTTTACCTCTAAACAAATGTGCAAAGAAACGCATTTTAAAGAAATTTATGAGTTATTTTAGTGGAATGTACCCCACTAAGATAAGGATCGTCAAATCCTATGATGTCACCAATAATGTACCGTGAGACATAGACTCATACAGGCTTTGGCATGCTTGCCTAGTATACCTTGGTCATGATGATTCATGCGTTAAAGTACTTACACGGATATCCCTTATTTTTAGTGATAAATAAATGGGACAAAAATTCAACACATTGCAACGTGTTGATACTAGTAATGCTCAAAAGTAATTCTTGATTTTCGAAGTATTGAAAGCCATATCCCCCTTCCCATTATGCCTAATTGACCATGTCAAAGGAACGACAACCCATTTTTCAAAGCCTGCTCTTTAGCAAAAATAAGATCGAGACCTTCTTATGCTAAAGATACAAAATAAAATATACCGTTCTTACAATATATATTTGTAGATAAATCCATCCAGAGTGCGGAACCATTCAAAGTACTTTATGGATCTGATGGATAATTCGACATTCTGGTCACATGTCGAATAATTGTCTATAAGAAATACTGCATTTACAAACCTCTTAGCACATATTACACGCTTAAAGGCTCACCACCCTGATTACTGTACCATGTCTATAAGACTTGATAAAGCTGGAGGGTTTACATCAAAAGTACTTGATGATCATTGCATAAAGTCGAAGTAAAGAATCCCGTTCTCCATGTGCATACGCAAAAAGGTCTCACAAAAACAACCATCAAAAGAATATAAATGGCAGATAAGGCATTGGTTATGCGCACTGTATTGCCTATGTATGTCCAGGATTTATGCAATATTGTATGCAGCTTTACTTATTTGTTTCAAAGTCTAATATTAGACAACTATTATATGCATACCAGTTGGTAACTGGATATTAGCCTGATATTCTATGCATATGTGCCGATTGCGCCCCCATAGCGCACCAAACTGGGCTCGCTGAAACAATTAAGTATTAACGTTGGATATGAATTCTCAACGATAATCCGCTATTTGAAATCCTTGTCAGGTGATCTCTTTACCGCTAAGAATTGCGGATTGTCACTTTGATGAGACAGTCTTCCCGTCGTTAGGGGGAGATAAGAAAAGAAATTTTCAAGGGAACAACAGGAATTGTCGTGGTCTCCACTATGTCTCATCTAAATCCCCACGCACATCACAATGTATAGTGAAGTGAAAAAGAATAATCGATCTTGAAAATGTAACAGATTCGATGCCTGATACATTTAATGATATCGAAAAGTGACGAGATCAAACATACCAGCTGTAATATGCCTGCAAGGTTATAAGTCCCCAACAAGGGCACAGTGTCGCAAAAAGAGACGATGCAACTACACTTAGTGGAGGTGTGTTTGAGGCCATGGCTCTTTAAAGAAATAAAAGGAGGCCATTTGGTTCGACAAACACTCACACCAAAGAAGAGGTGGAGTAAGGCACAAATTAATCAATTAACCATTAATGTAAAAGTCCCTTTTATGAGATTATTTCTGATTATGCTTATGTCCATGAATCAATACTGGGGGACGTCCCGAAGTTATAATGATTCCAGAGAATAAATAAATCTCAATGGGTTAAGGGATGGCATATGAATTAATGGATGCATTAATGATACACTGTTGCTCAAGAAGTCAAAGAGCACGATGATGTCGAACCTCGTTCTGTTGCAAAATGTTAACAAAGGGAAAAATTGGCCTAAATGAAAATAAGCAATCCATATAAAATTAGATTCTATGGCAACGAGACAGGTATTTGGTCCGGTAGTGCTAACCGCGCCAAGTGTAAAGCCTATAGGACATAAACAATTATTTGCCATAAAGCGTAAATGAGAAAAAAGAAGTTCTGAAGTAAAAGGCTCACCTTGTGGCGCAAGATTCCACACAGACGCTTTGGAATTGCTTAAACATTATAACATTCCGCTAATTAGTTAGTTTGGTAGTTTTCGAAGGACTGAAAATGCAACTCATGGATGTGGTTACTGCATATATCTAAGGGGATCTTGATTCAGAGATATATACGAAAGTGCCTGATGGCCTTACATTACCCAAGTCAAGTGACTCTAAACCACGGAGTGCGTTTGCAATTAGGTTGAAACGCTCACTTTACAGATTAAAATAATTCGGACGGATGTGGTATACCCGTTTAAGTGACTACTTGATTGGGAAGGGATATAAGAACGATGAATTATGCCCATGCGTATTCATAAAGAAAACAAGTTCCGGATTCGTAATTGTAGCTGTATATGTCGATGATATGAACATAATAGGTACTCTTGATGAAATAAGAGAAACCGCAAGTTACTTGAAATCCAAATTTGAGATAAAGAATATTGGGAAAGCTCGAATTTTTGTTTAGATCTTAATCTAAAATATCGAGTTTGTGGAATACTAATCCACTAGTCTGCGTACGTTCAAAAGATAATCAGGCAATTTAACCTGGACAAAACGCATTCTACTAGCACTCCCATGGTCGGTCGAAATTTAGATCAAAGGAAAGATCAATTTCGTACAAAGTAAGATTACGAAAATATGTTGGGAGATAGGAGATGAAACTTTCTATTTAAATGCAATATGCGCATTATTGCACTTAATACAAAATACTCGACTAGACATAATATTCGCATTGAACTTGTTAGCTAGATTTAGCTTAGCGCCAACGCAGCATAATTGAACACCTAAAAAGAACCATTGGCTTAGGATTGTTCTTTTCCTACAGAGAAGAAAAAGTGTATAATAGCAACATCTAAAGTAAATGATTATGCTAAAATGGCCACCCCCCCACATTGAAATCCCAAACAAAATCTTGATTGATTTTGTTGGTGTTGGGTATCTCTCTGGCCCATACAAAATTCTAAAGAGAGTATGGTAAACTTGTTCACTAAGTTTTTTTTCTAAGGCCATATTTGAAAAGTATGTGAAAAATATATGGGTGCTTAGGCTTTCTAAACTCTCATGATCGAAGTAATGATCAAGGGAATGTGTGAAATATGATGAAATTTTCACACATACATTGTACTCTTTTCCTTAGACCAAGGTTTATTTTTCCCACTGAGTTTTGTTACTTGGTAAGGTTTTTAACGAGGCAACGATATATGCATAAGCTTTTCAAATTCCTTGATTAATGTAAATATCAGGGGGAGGTGTAGACTTGAGGGGGAGTCTAATATCCATCCGACGTTACGTTATACTCTTTTCCTTAAACCAAGATTTATTTTTCCCACTGGGTTTTGTTACTTGGTAAGGTTTTTAACGAGGTAACGATACGTGCAAACTCTATTGATCGAAGTAAGGATCAAATGAAAATATAGACTCAATGGAGGAAGTCTAACATGATTGTCATAATGTTGTACTCTTTTTCCTTCGATCAAGGTTATTTTTTCCCACAGGATTTTTGTTACTTGACAAGGTTTTAATGAGGCAACAAGACATGTACCATTCTATCTCCGATTCAGCACAAGGGGGAGTGTTTAAGGAAATTACACATAGTGTGCTATCGTCTAGATAGAATATGTATTAGGGATTTTACTGTATAAATTGTGTATTATGGGCGATAATGGGCTTCCTTATAAACCATATTTACTATTGTATTTGTACCCTATTTAAAGGGCTCATCTAATAAAGAATGAGTAGAGTTATTCCTACAACATTCTCCATTTTTTCAAATATTCTTTTCTTCGTATTTTTTTTTATTTTAATTCGAAATTGATTCTCTCAAAAGCCAATTTCTCGATTCTTTCTTTAGTTCCTGAAAAACACTAAAAACATAAACTTAGTAATAATATACACACTCTAAAATATAAATTAGTATGATAAATAAATTATACGAATTTCTTGATACATCACTTGTGTATCTTATTCCTTTTCTTTTGTTATGAGTTCCGATAATTCGGTGGTGCTCTTACTAGATATACTTTGTCAATTCAAAGATTTTACTGTGGTTGGAAGATCCTCCTACGTTGTTAGAGGAGTCGTTCTATTTCAATGTTTCTAGTTGAATTAATAAACGGTTTAATGATTTCTCAATAAATAAATAAATTCAACGTGGTTTTAATAGTTCTATTAATTCTATTTACACCCCACATTTTGATTTTACATTTTTGCATTTTTTTAGCAGTTTATTTTTATAATATTTTTCATTGTGAAATGTACCAAAACCTTTGATTTTCGCTTAATATATAGTAAGTATAAAAGTTAACGATCGAGTGGTTCATTTGTGGCTTTTAACAATTTTTCTTTTTTTAAAATGCGTTTACAAATTATAAAATGATGCTGGTAAAGGCACCTTTAAATTCTTATTTTAACACTCATTCTTTAAGAACCCAAATTTTTAATTTTGAAAGAGCACCCTAATAAAACTGGAAAAAAGAAAGAATTCTTATTCCTTTGCCCATTTTTCTAGCAAAGAGTGATATGATTAAGTTTTTCCTTTTTTGAATTAGTTAATAGTTAAGTTACTAGCTATACATGGTTTGCAACGACCCAACCCGATTGGGTCCAAAAACTCGATAAAATAAATAAATAAAATCTAACTCCATTTTATAAATCAAATTAACTTATAAAAATATAATCTTTACAATCTCATCACTATACAAATCAAAATATACACTGCTCTCCTCTAATCAACAAAAATAATATTCTACACCGTGCACGACTCGCTATTCAAAAACTGTCTCGAGTTACCTGCGACATAAAAAAAGACAAAAAGGGAGCAGTACATAACACACAGGAGTGAAAATATCTCGACATGATATTTTATCAAAAATAAAGTATTCTAAACCACAATCTCGGTAATTCAATAATACTAAAAATTTCAAAAAATATCAACTAGCCTCATACACGAGTCCTTCTCGATAACATGTTAAAAACTACCCGCCTCACCCATCTCACCACATCGAAACTTATCTCCAAAGCCTTATATGACTGGTTTATTAGGACTGATTGTCACACCCGAACAACAAAAATAATACTTACTTAAAAATACAATTAAATTAAGAGAACATAATAAGGTTATCATTTCCAAAATCAACATCATCGCATATCCATGTTTTTTTTTTAAACAACGTTGTCTAGAAAAGTAATACTAGCAAATATTTACAATTCACACACATAAGGATGTCTAGTCAAAATACACAAAACAAGACTAATACATATTTACAACTCAAACTCGTCTTAAGTTTGTATTTAACTTATTGACGAAATATACAATAAACAAAAATGATGTAGTATCTTTTTCTATAAACCTTCCCACCCATCCTAGATCTGGCAGTGGACATTCCTTCTTGATACATGTAAAGGAAAACATATATAAAGGTATGAGCTATAGGCTCAGTGAATGCACCACTTACCTCAAGAGTAATCTGTAAAAGTATATATAAATATATATACACACATATACTATATAATCACATTCAACTCCCATCCTTTAGCCATCATATAAAGTATCAGATGTACCACACACATAACCGCTCTATAGCCCCAATTATTAGGCATCAAGCATCCATTCCATATACACATCATCTAGCCCTATAAATACTGGGCATCAGATGTATCACATACATAACCGCTCTATAGCCTTAATTAGTAGGCATCAAGCATCCATTCCATATACACATCCTTCTAGCCCTATATATAATGGGCATCAGATGTATCACATACATAACCGCTCTATAGCCTTAATTAGTAGGCATCAAGCATCCATTCCATATACACATCCTCTAGCCTTATATATACTGGGCATCAGATGTATCGCATACATAACCGCTCTATAGCCTTAATTATTAGGCATCAAGCATCCATTCCATACACACATCCTCTAGCCCTATATATAATTAGCCCTATATATAATGGGCATCAGATGTATCACATACATAACCGCTCTATAGCCTTAATTAGTAGGCATCAAGCATCCATTCCATACACACATCCTCTGGCCCTATATATACTGGGCATCAGATGTATCATATACATAACCGCTCTATAGCCTTAATTATTAGGCATCAAGCATCCATTCCATATACACATCCTCTATCTCTATATATACTGGGCATCAGATGTATCATAATATCAATATACATATTCCACACCACCCTTCACATTTATACATTCAAATGTATATAAATTTCAAGTGAGTACACTCACCTCAAGTCCACACCAACGCAGTTTCAAGTTCTATTTTCTCGGTGCGTTAAAAGTATCCGTTCATTCACCTTAATCACTTCTGGACAGAAATGGAGAGTCTCAAAACGACCACCTACAGCCACCGATCGAGAAAACTGAGCTAGGAAATGGACTCACCACCCAAAAACTTGAGAAATCCACAATAACAATTCAATTATTACTTATGTTTACAAATAAAACAACTATAATATATTCTTCCAAGAATTATAACTTAATGAACATCTTAAATTCTCAAATTCCATCATAAAAGTGATCTAGTTCACTAGTCAAAATAATTAATCCAAACGTTGGAGAATAATATGAGACATAATACAAAAAAAAAAATTAATATTCCCGCATAGAAATCGTTATCGTCCACCAAACTTGCGAAATTCATCAAAAATTCATTTTTCATCATTTTTGAGTGATTCCAAAGCCTTATGCTAGATATTGAACCATATTTTGAAATACATACTTGATATCTAACATCACTCATCAATAACCAGCTCGAAATATACCAAAACAGTAGCAAAAATCCATTTTTGCTTACTTAAACATTCTAGTAAACTCATGGTGTGTATAATTCCATATTTTAAATCCATAACTTCCATAATTCATTTAAAACACACATACTTCTCCAAGTATTAACTTAAACGCAAATACCAATAATTATCAAACCCAAATCATACTAAGAAAATTCCAAATTCACCAAAATTTATCCAAAATCAAGATAAGTTAAATGCTTACCTCATGGCATCAAAATATTAACAAAAAGTGATGATGAATCGAGACTCGATGACGGAACTCTAAAATTCTTGTACTTCTGCGTAGCTCTCAAAGTGTAGAACAACTTTCTCTGAAGGACCGTCGCGATTCGGCGGAGTTTGCTAAGTAAAATCTAGAAAGAGAAAGCTTGAAAATTAAATAAAAATGGAATCTATTTACTCTCTCTATTGCCCGGCCAAAAATGGAGAAAGAAGGCAAGAAAAGAAGTGGGTGGAGATGTCTAGAAAATTCCATCATTTGGGTAAATTACAACAATTTATCCCATACTTTCCACATCTTATTATTTTAATCCCAACTTTTTGTAACTTTACATTTCAGTCCACACTAAACTTACACTTAATTAAGGCCCATACATATTTTGACAAATTAAATTATGGGGTATTACACTGATTTGTGAATAAATTTAACCATGCACTAATTGGTTCCACCGTAATTTGGCCAACATCAATAAATAATATCAATTAATGAGACTAAATATATATACCGAATTCAATCAACGTAATGAATTCAAGAGGAATACAACGTGCAGGACAATAAATAAATACTTTAGAGATTTATATGCATGTTAGGTACAGCCCTTTATCTCAAAATAGCATTGAAAATTGTCACCATTTTAATCAACCAAAAACTCCATGTTCTTCCCCCAAAAACTGTCCTTGGCAACTCATTTCTTCTGGTGTATTGTTTCTCCTCTTAATAATATCATCACTCTCCTCAAGCTAAAATCAACATAAATGAACAAATTACGTAGGACCCATTATACACAAAAACGGCCATGTGACCCCTATAAGGTGACTAACCCTTTAAATTTCTTATCCACTCATATTTGGAACCTTGTCCATAATCTAAGGCACCTAATAAAATTACTAATCCTACTAGCACACCAAAAGCAAACACCTCCATTTCCACGTGGAAAGGTGTAAATATATATATATATATACAGAGCCTTTCCCCCACGGTCCAGTACTTACGGACTGTGGGTATTTTAAGTCAACAATTGTTTTAAACAAATTGACTAGAGCCCGTAACCAAATAACAGCCAAATAATAAAAAAAAAAACCACATAACTCTCCTTATCATTTTGCAAGTGCAAGCTCTCAGTATCTTTCATTTTGCACTCTCAGTATCTCTCTCCTCCCCTGCACCTCCTCCCTCTCACGGACTCTCACTTCCGTCACCACTCCACCGCCCATTGCTCGAAACCACCGTCCATCACTCCACCATCCAACGCACTCCTCTGCCCCGTCTCTTTTCCTTTGTCGCCATGCTTTCTCCTCTACCTTGTCTTTTCTCCTCCATTTATCACTTCAAGTAAGGTTATCTCTTCTCTTCTCTATCTATTTTGATTGTTGGTTTCCATTTAGGGCTTGTTATTATTACATGTGATTGTGCTTTCGATTTTTAGGGCTTGATTTGGACCCATTGTTGGTTTCGATTTCTAGGCTTTATTATTTCATAAATTTATGTAGTGTTTGAACTTTATATTTACAAAATTTTTATATAGTTTGTATAGGTCCAATGCAACCGTTTATGAGAAATGGAAAATTTTGACAATGAAGAAGGGGGGAGTTGCGAAAATTCAATATTCGATATTGATAATCAACCTAGTCTAGAGTTGGATAATATTTGTGGTTCTAATAGAAGGATATACAATCCTCAAGTATCAAAAAAGGGCAACAATTTGATATGTTAGATGAAGTTATCTTGTTTTATAATGCTTATACTAAAGAATGTGGGTCTAGTGTACGGAGTTGGACTACTAAGAGAGATCCAGGATGTGAGGAGATTAGAAGGAAGGGATATGTATGTTTTAAACAAGGAGTAAGTTCAAAAATTACTGATGTTGGAAGGAAAAGGCGGGGAAGCTTAGGCGAGGGTTGTAATACCAATCTTGCAGTTTTAAAAGCAAATACCAAAAAATGCGTTGTTACTGTTTTCAATGAGGGCCACACCCACCCGTTATCAACCCCAATAAAGACTCACCTTTTAAGGTCCTATCGCAATGTTTCGGCCGCGACAAAGTCTTTAACTAAACAATTGTCCATGGTTAATGTAGCCCTGCATAAGTAATTTAGTTTTTTTGAAGTGCAATATGGAGGTATAGAAAATGTTAGGTGCACACAAAGAGATTTGTACAATCATGGAAGGGATATGCGTGCTGATATAAAGAGGCATGACGGTGATACGTTCTTTAAGTATTTAAAATTGGAACAAGTAAAGAATCTTTCTTTCACTTTTAAAATTGAGGCCGACGATGAACAAAAAATTACTCGTTATTTTTGGTCTGATGCAACTTCAAGGTGGGCTTATTCCTTTTATGGTGATATTGTAATCTTTGATACAACTTATAATACTAATCGATACGGGTTGATATTTGTTCCAATAATAGGGGTTAATAATCATGGTCAAACAATTATTTTTGCTTATGAATTCTTAAATCATGAGACTATTAAAGATTTTGTATGGCTATTTACCCAATTTTTGAAAAGTATGCCCGGTGGTGCTCCAAAGATGATTATTATCGACCAAGACTCGGCTATGATTACGGTTCGCACTTGTTCTTCCAAATACTTTTCACATGTATTGTAATTGTATATATTAATAAAATATTTATGTCTCCCTATATATACGTAGCCTTTCTTAATACTAATTAATTTAATTATTCTTCACAGGTATTGTAGTTGGCATATACTAATAATTTTAAAAAAAATTACAAAAATGAGTTCTCGGGTGCTATTTGGAAATCAGAAAATCCTAAAGAGTTTGATTTGCAATGGAAAAATCTTATTAAGAAAAGTAGGTTAGGAGGAAATAAATGGCTGCATGACATGTACCAAATTCGTCCAAGATGGATTCCTGCATACGTTAATCATATTACTGTGCTTATCATATTCAAAGAAGTAAAGCAAGTAAAGTCCGTGAAATCATTTATGATAAGGACTTGGATTTTGTTTCTTGTGTTTGTAAAATGTTAGATTGTGCAGGAATACCATGTAGGCATATCATAGCATATTTGTGTAAATTTGATGATTTTGGTAAATTACCCGATAAATACAGTTTGAAGAGGCGGACAAACTCGGCAAAATCTGTGATGGTTGTCAACTGGTTGTGGATCGTAACGACGTGGAAGTTGTCAATGATAGCTTGCACTCTCAAAGAAAAGTCGACTTATCCAATTGTCTTTAGATGTAATTTAGAAGGCCTTACTATATGAAAAAACAACGAACATATTTACCGATGGATTGCATGGCATTAATGAGCAAACTGACCAATTTGTTAGTACCTGCACAAGTGCCGAGGTAGCGCCCGAGAAAAGTAATAAAATAGGCCACCGTGTTATTAGTGCACATGATTCTTGTAATGCTCCTACTACTTACAATGAACCTAATCTAGTACGAGCAAAAGGGTGCGGGAAAAGGCTTAAAGAAGGAAAGGACTAAGGAGAAGGCACTAGCAAGGGCCAAAAATCAAAAAAGTTAGACGTTGCCATGGATATGGTAAAGTGGGCCAATCACATGATAAAAGAAATTGTCCGGCACTTACAAATCAGTAAGTGATAAAATATTTAATATTTAATTTATAAATAAATTTTGTTATTTAAGTATGATTAATGATTTTTGTTATTTTTCTTTAATGTAGGTCATCCCCGTGCAAGAACGATGCAAACTTAGAAGAGGGTAATGATTCTTCAATGGAAGATGATGATGATATAAGTCTAGATTGTTAGTTTTTAATGATTTTGTGGAATTTTCAATGATTGTGTGGATTTTGGGATGAAATTGTGGATATTGTGGATTTTGGGATAAAATTGTGGATTTTTGAATGATTTTGTGGATTTTTGAATGAAATTATGGATATTTGATTGAAATTGTGGATTTTGTGACTTTATGAATGATTTTGTGAATTTTTGAATGATATTGTGAATTTTTGAACAAAATTGTGGATATTTGATTGAAATTGTGGATTTTGTGGCTTTATGAATGATTTTGTGAATTTTTGAATGAAATTGTGGATATTTGATTGAAATTGTCAATTTTTGAATGAAATTAGTCTAATACCACAACAAGGGTTGTAAAATACAAGCATTTTGAATCAAGTGGAGCCATTCCATTACAACAAGTGAGTATAATGCCACAAAATGATTCCAACGATATTCCATTACAAAAAGTCATTATAACAATGCAAAATTGTTCCAAAGATATTCCATTACAAAAAGTCATTATAACAATACAAAATTGTCAATTCCATTACAAAAAGTTACTTTATCATGACCTTTTTCACTAAGTAAATAAAAAGACATTATCAAAGTTATAACAACCAATATCTTCCACAAGAGAAATTCATGGTTCGTGTTGACTTCAGGAATAATCGACTCCGCCGATGTACCACATTCTGGAAGTGTAATGGTGTTCGATGCTTGTTGAATGGAGGAGATCTTGCACAACCCAAGAAACTACCGCACTTTTGCTTTTTGCACGCGTAATAAATTCTAACACGATTCTTGTTCTTATTTGAGAGTATTATTTTTACATCCACTAATTCTCCGCATAAACATTTTTTAACCACGAACCGAATGTCCATTTCAATGCTTCTGTCACCCTTTATGGTTGATGAAGAAGCCATTTAAATCTACACCAAGCAAGCAAGTAACAAGTTTAACAAAACTAAAAATTCAAGTAGAAACAATGAAAAGTATAAACAAAAAAATTTACATATTTCTCTCTTGCCAAATTAAAGCCTACATACGACTACATTGAAGCTAAATTTTTCATTAATATTAAATAAATATTCAACAGAAAACTTGTCTGCGAATGCTAAATGCTGAATTTTAACCCAATTCAACATTTAGATAGGATAAAAAAGTAACACTAGGTCTAAGCAAAAGAGTTGGGGTTTTTAATTTGTGTGTGTTTATTATAACAGGTTCCAGTTGGAGGATGCTACAGACTTATAGACATCCCAATGAGCAACTGCATAAACAGCATCATAAACAGGATATATGTTCTGGCTCAGTTTAATTCAGCCTCATTGAATTGTCATATTGCTCGTACATATTTCGGAAATGGGGTCAACTTTGGGGATGGTTTTGTGGAGGTAATAATAACTCATAACTCATATATTCTATAAATAGAGAACAAAATCTTGAATACATCCCCTCGGTTTACTTATAAAAAGTTCACACATACGTGCGGCATGAATAATGAATCGTACTATCTCTCTAGTCTAGACTCTAGGTTTCTTGGGTTAGAGTTTCTTTAGATAAATTGTAAATAAATGGAGCACATGTTTTCAAATTTCTTTTAGTAGTTCTAATCACTTAGTTCTTTGGTTGCTTAATGCAAACCTTCATGTGAGGCAGGTGTTAGCTGCCACACAAACACCGGGGGAGGCAGGAATGAATTGGTTCCAAGGAACTGCAGATGTTGTGAGGCAATTACATGGGTATTTGAGGTGGGTGTTTAATCCTCTATATTGGATCTTATATAAGATATGTATTAATTGTGGAATTCTGGAAAAGAGAATTCTTTCCACAAACTCTATTTGCTTCTTGTGATATTTTATTATTGTTTTTGTTCTCAAAATTAGGTGGATACTTGTAGGATGCCAGGAATAAGGACATTGACAATATAGTGATCTTGTCTGGGGATCACCTCTATCGAATGGACTATAAGGACTTTGTGCAGGTATATATACATACACACTACGCCTTAATTCAACATGGTTTGGCACTAACAGTGTGTTTGGCAACCCAATTATGAGCTTCAAAATTAGAATTGAAGTAAAAATTAGCCTACGCAATTGTGCTCCGAGCCAAAAAAAAAAAAAAAAATAGCCTTCACAAGAATTTTGTATTTCCTTAATGAAACAATGGGTCTTTTTTTCTTCTTTCAATAAATAAGATTCTGACTACTCCACTAGAACCAAGTAAAAACAAAATGTCCTTTTTCCAATCGATATATATCCCAATAATAACTAACCATGCTTCATAAATCGAAACCAACCAAATCAAGGAAATAAATCGAAACCAACAATCTTCACAAATAAAGCCTAGAAATCGAAACCAACAATGGGTCCAAATCAAGCCCTAGAAATCAAAAGCACAATCACATGTAATAATAATAAGCCCTAAATGGAAGCCAACAATCAAAATAGATAAAGAAGAGAAGATATAACCTTACCTGAAGTGATGGACGGAGGAGAAGAAACAGAGTGGAGGAGAAAGCGCGGTGAGAAAGGAAAAGAGATGGGGCGGAGGAGTAAGTTGGACGGTGGTTTCGAGCGGTGGGCGGTGGAGTGGCGACATAAGTGAGAGTCCGTGAGAGGGAGGAGGTGCAGGGTATGAGTGAGATATTGAGAGTGCAAAATGAGAGATACCGAGAGCATATTGAGAGTGCAAAATGAGAGATACTGAGAGCTTGCACTTACAAAATGAGAGGGAGAGTTATGTGGGTTTTTTTATTATTTGGCTGCTGTTTGGTTACGGGCTCTAGTCAATTTGTTTAAAACAATTGTTGACTTAAAATACCCATAGTCCGTAAGTATTGGACTGTGGGGGAAAGGCTCTGTATATATATATATATATAAAATTAATAATAATAAAAAAAGAATACAAGATGTCACATAGTTTGATCGACACGTGTTGGAGAAAACCAAATTAAATGATTGAATTAAGAAATAAAGAACATGTTCATTATCCTCATTAATTAAAAAAGAAAAATATAAAATAAAATCTATATGGTTTTGCTGTATATATACACATTCCCAATCATTATATACATGTTGATAGCTTTTGCTTTTTCAAAATAGTTATAACAAGAGAATTTTTTTAGTTCAAAGGTTAGATCTTCATTAAGGAGTGTGTGTGAATTAGATGTAGTTAGTTTTCTAAGAGTTGTATTATGCTAACAAGAGAATAATTTAGTTTTCTTTTTAGGGTGCTTAAATTAAGGGTGTATTTTTAAAATTAAAAACTAATTTAAGTATTTATGAGTATTAAAACTAAAAATAAAAAATGCTTTTGCAAGCACCTATTATAAAGTTATAAAACACATAAACAAATGATATAGAAAAAAAATATTGAACACCGAAAGTTCCTCTCTTACGCCTCCGAGATAGGGAGGCAAAAAATAATTAATTAAATGATGTAGAAATAAAAATAATTTTTTTAATAAAAATAAAAACAAAAACAAAAAATTTATGAAATATTAATAACACCGTCTTTTATTAATAAAAAATTAAATTAAATTAAATTAAATGACCTCGCTAGTATATAATTCAATACGCTCAAAACTCACGACGCACTCCTCTTCTCTACCCGCAGCTCCTCTCTCTCTTCTGCCCGGAGCTCGTCATCCATACCCGCAGCTCGTCCCTCTCACAGACGCCGGAGGTACTCTAACTTCTCTCCCTCCGTTTTTCTTCTTGATTAATTTGGGTGTTTGATTCATCATGGTTCATTTGTGTTTTTGATTCTACATGGTTTTTAGTTAACCATTAGGCAACTGATGTTAGAGTAGGCAGATGTTCTTAAGAAAGACACAGCTGATCTTCTTTTCATAGTTAGTTCAAGGGCAAGGACACATATACATGTATAATGTCATTTTTCCATGTAAGCAATGCAATTTCTTCTCATCTTTACAGAAAAAAGCATCGTTAATTAATAGAAGCCTCTAAAATCTGATTCATAGACCTCTTTTTATACTCCGGCATTGGGTATACTGGTTGAAAAGTTTAAATTATATGGTCTTTTTTATTTTTATTTAGAATCATGTGATTTAAATAAACTAATAAGTGTAAAATTGTTATTAAAAAAATCAATTTTCAGATGTGTTACATTCAAACAAACAACATTTTTTCAGATACAGTTTTTAGAACTAAACAAATAGTTTTTAGTTTCAGTTTTTTTATCAAACGCCACCTTAGTTTATTTTTTATCCTTCTTATTGTGCATGGTCATTGTGATTCAAATTTTTTTTTCCCCTCATCTATACTATTAATAAATGTAAGGATCATCCAGACACTTATAATTATTTCAGACTCGGATTCATAGAAGGGGAGGGGGGAGATTATAGGTGAGAATACAGGGATTATAGAGAGGCTTTATGAGAGTTTTGATAGAGAAATAGAGAGATTGAGAAGAAGATCAGAGGAGATAGAGAAAATAGGGAGAAATTTGATTTGAGAGAGAACATATCTGATATATTTCATTGATTCCTCCACAGTACAAATCTAGCACTGTTATATGGGTGGTGCTAATTACACACACCAAAACACTCTTAACTCCACTAACACTCTAACATTGGCTCTGCCTTATTTGCACATTACCTCGGTACAATATGACCGACTAAATGAGTGAATGAGACGGAGTGCTACTGAGTAAAATGTTGTCTGTAATTAGTGCTCCTCCTATTATATAGTGCTCCTCCGATCCTGGCACTTCTCTTTGATTGTTCTTCCTGTCTCGGTCACAGGTGAATTCAGTCAAGTAATCAACTCATTCATTCGAAAGAGAAGAAAAGGCTCTGTTTTTAAAGCAAGGGTTTTCTGCTTTAGGGTTTTTGCTTTCTAGTGCTTGTACTGACATATACGCTGTAATTTGCCTAAAGTGAATTAGTTTTTTTTTTTCTTCCTGTCTATCTCTATCTCACTTTTGCGGTTCCTGATTTGTTCACCCTTTTTTATCCCTTATCACATTGTTAGGATTTAAAACTCATCCTGCATTATTATATGGATCAGTTAAGAATGAAGAATTAAGCTTAGAAATTCAAGTGCAAGGAAAAACCTGCTTTTGGTAGGTATAAGAAGATACTTGTTATTTTTAATAAATGGATTTAAATTTTGCACAATACTATACAATATTACAATTCGAAAATTTACTGCAAAGTTAACATTCACTCCTTTTAGTGTTTGGTTAAATATAGGCTCTTAATTTATAAAAATATTATTTTTTGATTCTTTTGCAATTTTTTTTTTAACAAAAACCCAACTTTTTTAATATGCTGCCACACATCACCTGCTAATTTATGCAGTTGCGTTTGATTGAAAGTAAAAATAATCCACATTCGTTAAAAATTCAGCCAAAAAAATAAAAAAAATACAAACCAAGATCTACAATTACGTTACAATTGAGCAAATATTTAATGAGTGCACCCGATCCGTGTATAGTTAATTGACATTTTCCAGTAACATCCAGATTCGGAAACGACCAAAAAATATACCTTTGACATGTATCGGAGACTTTTGGGAGAAAAATCTTATGCCCAGTGATCAGCGTCTTCAGCAGCTCAGGTCAACCACTCGGATTCGGAAGTAGACTACAGTACCTTCGTCTATATCGGAAACCTAGCGGCCTTGCTGCACGAACGATTGTTTGTAAAGCTTTTATCATCAGGTAATATCTAACCTTAGGAATGGGTTAGATATTACCCTCACTCCTTTTCAGTTTTGCATCTAAAGCTTTCTTATTTTCCGCTGGTTTTGTTTCAGTTGATTATTCAAATATGTTGCTTGACTATCGTACGCGAGAAGAAAAAATGAGTAGTTTTAGCCCATGGAAACGAAGACGTGATGATGTTTGGTGTAGAGGTAGCTAAAATAATATATATATATATATATATTTATTTTTTTTACAATAATGGGTTTTGAAACCCTTGATGCCAGCCAGCACTACCAGTGTGCTATAAGATTTGATTGTTTTTTCGTGAATGGTGATATGTAACAGGTTGCACGTCGATTTCCATAAACAGTTTTAATGTGATGTTTTACAATAGTTCAAATGCTAACATTGACTTGGATATTGATACTAAGATAAATGCATTGAAAGTTTCGGCATCTGTGGTTAGTGTCGTCTCTATAAAAGGTAGGCATTTTAAATCTCTTTTATTCTATACATGTCTTGTCCTTTATAGTTGTTAGTGCCCTGAATATATTTCATACTGTTTATTTTGGTTGTAACCTTGCTTTCATTTCTATACGATAATATATTCAATTATGTGGATTCTATTCCCCAGGTGAGAGGCCCTTCTTTACGGGTTCTGGTACTATCATAGCTTGTGAGGATGTTGATGGAGCATATGTTAGTACCATCCTAACATCAGGTAGTATATTGAAATCTCGTGCAGTAGCCGATGATATTAAGGTTTGTGACAATTATCTTTCTGGCACCGTACAACACCTGCTCATGTTGAAATAAATCAAACAAATTAATATAAGTTTTATTGTCATCTCAGGTGTTTGTTTACTCATTTGGTGGTAAATTATTTGAGGGCACAGTCGTCTTTTATGATTGTCATTATAATATTTCTACAGTCAAGATTGAGTCTGATTCACCACTGCCAACTGCAAGTCTAAGACTTGTAGACGACTCCACAAGTGTTGATCTAAGTGATTTTCCTTGCCCCCGGGAAAAGGATGTGGTTTCAGAATCATATCAATTTTGTCAACTTTCTCCAGGCGACTTGGTAATAGCCGTGGGTCGTTATTTTAAAGACGACTTTGAGCTTATGGCTGCACCTGGTATATTCAGGTTTGTACATTGTATGGTTTGAACTGATTAGAATTTTGAGTTGTATGTTGCTTTTAACAGTGTGATTTGTTTACGACCCTAATGTTGCTTTTGTTTGCATTAATCATAGTGCATAAAAGATACACCGGTAGGCTTAATGCATTTATTGTAGCAAGCTACACTAATAGCTTTTTAAGTGCCTTTTTCAACTACTTATCTTCGCTCTCTTTTCTTTCTCAGTCTTAATGCCTGCAATTTTGACTGTAAAGAGCTTTTCAGAGCAAGTTGCAAAATTTCAAAAGTAATCATTCTATTCTCTCCCTCTCTCTCTCTTCCCTCCCTAATGTATAGAATAGGTTTATGATTTTGAGATCAATGATGATAAGAGTTTTTGGCTTCTAACATTTTTGAATTTGAGGCATGCTTTTCATCTTGGCAAGATTTATATGACATAAATGTTTGTAGATCATGCAAGATGAAGTGCTGTTTCTGGAACAATTGATTTATGCATGTGTAATTGGACATAAATGGTATCATATGTATTTACTCTTTTTTTCTTTTGTGACAAAATATGTATTTACTAGACTAATGATTCTTTTCATTTCTCCAGTGTGGGATTGGGGGCCCCCTTATCAATCGTTTTGGAGAAGTAATCGGAGTCAATTTTTATGATCAGCTATACACTCCTTTTCTACCAATCAACATAGCTCTCAAATGCTTGGAGTATTTTGAAAAATATAGGTATGTCCCAAGTCACTGTATGTATGCCATGTAAAAAAAATACAACTTTTTTATTAAATAGTCCGTCATACCACAACACAGGTCTCCTTCTTCCATCTCTCTTCATCTTCTTCTTTCATCTCTCTTCATCTTCTTCTTTCATACGCCCCTTTCTCTTTCTTTCTCGTTCTCGTTTTGTGTTGTTTGGCTTCTTCCAAGGCTATGCGCGTGAGAGAGAGGAACGACGGCGAGGCAAGTAGAGAGAGAAACGGCAAGGCAAGTTGCGTGTGGGTAAAAAAAAATATTCAATTTATCGTTGTTGGGTAGTTTATCATGAAGTGAACTGGAATATGAACGTCTGAACATAAGATCATCATTATCTTGAGAGTTGAATATCATATGATGAAGAAGGTGTGCTTGAAGGACAATTAAAAAACAAAACAAAACTTGTGAGCTTTTTTTTCCCCTTACACGTACAAATCATTGCCCTAACTCACAAATCACAAACACCTTAATTTAGTTTGAAATGGGCACCTTCTTCTTGTTTTTTTATTTATTTTTATGGGAAATTGATGTTATTTTGGAAATTATTTGTCTTGTGGGAATGAAAATGTTATTATATTATTTAATTCCCAAATTATGGTTTTTTGTTAAAGTTAACAATGTAGGCCTTCCCAATGGTTATTTTTTCTCCATACCCAAATTTGTAGGGTCCATTACGTTGATTGGCCACAATTAATCAATGTAATGGGGAAGATTATCTAAATTTGAAAAGATTCTCTTTTAGCTAATAGAATTAGTGGGTCCCTTATTTTGATTATTGAAGAAGGTTGTTAACTTTTATTATAAAGGGGGTAGATTTGGTTATGGGTTAAATGGTTGCTAAAATTTGATTATGCCATTGGGGTAGTCTTTTAGCCAACATTGTTAAAATTGATTATAATTGTTATTTGATTATACAATCGGAGATACTCTTAGGATTGTGCTATTGAACTATTTATCAAGGGTATTTTGGTGTTTTATGCTATATTAAGGTTTTCTAACATCTCCTTAGTGGATTTTAACGAATGTGTTAATCATGGTTTCTTATTAGTTGAATATGAATTGATTAAGCATGCATGTGTCAAGGCAGCGGCGGCGGCTTCATTCTTCTTCTTCTTCTTCAATTCTTCTTCTTCAATTCTTCCATATATATATATTTTAATAAAAGGGAAGGTCTAAGTCTCTTTCCTTTAGTACAATAATAACGAAAATCCTCCCCCGCCTCATATGAGACTTGAACTCAAAGACCTCTCTTGAATTCGGGTGGGTGCTTTAACAACTAGGCTAGCACACTTGTTCTTCTTCTATATTCTTGTGCATCACTTTTACTTTTTGAATTCCTTTGGTTTCTGCTGTAGTTTCATGGTGAGAATCGTGACCACTCGCTATCTTCTAAATGAATGTTAGAGTGAGCAAGCGAGGCCTGTTAGCTCACCATCTCACCCAAAAACTTGAGCTGTTAGGTTGTCAGATAGCAATGTATATCATGCTCTCCAACACTACTACTAACGTGTGACCTTGCTTGCACGTGGAGAGACAAACCAACGTGCACTAAGTAACAATGCAATTGTACTTTTTGATTAGAAACATTAAATCATCAAAAAAAGTACGGACAACAAGGAAATTGTACAAGGCAGAGGGAACCAAATGCATACCATGCTCTCCAACAAAGCCTTCCATTTAGTTGCTTCCCCCCTTGTTCCCTCATCCTACTCTTCTGTTTTCGCTTAAAACATATTCTAATGTCAGTGCCTGCTTAACCCAAATCATAACCATCCGTTGTAGTCGTTTTTTTTTTAATCTCTTTATTCACTTTATCAACATAACTTTTAATACTTGCATGAAAAAATTGAGGCTGTTGCAAATTGTTGGTAAATTCCCTTTTCCCCTCCCCGTGCGAACTTTGTCTCTGTCTGTACCTATATATATGCTTGTGGCATTGTATTATTGTAAGGTATTACCTTTTACTCATTAGGAATGCTCGTTATTGTAGCTACAAAAGTGTTTTTGCTAATTCCGATTTACATATTTAGTGCGTATCCTTTTATTCTGTTTCGCTGTTAGTTTTAGCTTTAACTGTTATGTCCCCTTCTCAAATTCTATAAAGGATGCCAGAGGGGTCTAATGATTTTTTATGATAATAGGAGGTTTTGTCGACCTTGGCTTGGAATTGAAGCAACTAATCTATATGCAGCAAGTGTATCGATGAAGGAAAAAATTATCCAAAAGTTCCCCAATATCTTTAATGGTGTTATAGTTGTGAAGGTATGTTCCTGTTACCTTGTTTCTGACAGATCCCAGCTCATTGTGGTAACGTCTTCTTTCTGGTTGTTTGGAATACGGTTAGGACTTTTGCGAGAACTAACAGGATTTAGTTGTGCATCCATAATATCAAGGCTGTTGATGCTAGGGTAGATACTAATGCTATCTTTGTAGGTGGTATGTAATTTATATTTCGTGTCAAAATTTTGAACTGTTTATAAAAAAGGTACTTTTTTACACAAGGATAGATAACATGTAAGATAATAAACAGGAAGATGATTGGGCTTTGTTATGTTATTGGATCTGGAAAGTTTTAACATATTTACAGGTGAGTATTGGAAGCAGTCATTGTATCAAGCTTTAATATGCACAAGCACAGATATATTGCTATAAATATTGGTTATTTGGTCGGTCATTAATAAATTAGCTGCCTCTTAATGGGTGATAAGGCGCGAGGGTGTTATTTTGATGCCTTGTAGCATGAGCAAATTGTTGTAGTTGTAGTTTGGTTGTGACTTGATTGTTTGGGATGCTTATATATTACCACGACAATTTTTTCGTGCTATAAGGTGTATAGGGCTGTTATATAATTGCTGTTTATTTATTAAAAATGGAGAACTCCTTCCTGCGTTTTAAAAAGCAGCACTTATTTATTGAGAACTTCCCCCTCCCCCTCCTTGTTCCTTTCCCACTGTGCAATCTTATGTTAATTGCTCGCCATGTTTCTTCTGTGTTTATTAAAGCTTCTATATATCATTAGTGGTTTTGAAGCAGCTTATTGTTGGATAAAATCAATAACTTGGTTACAATTTTTATGGACAATAGAGTCTATTCTTATTTGCATGAATGTCATGTGTAGATGGATCACGGATGTGTGGTCAAGATTTTCCTACTAATTAAGCACTCCATTTCGTAATCCTCCAACTGTCAACTAGGTTATACCCGGGTCTCCTGCTCAATGTGCTGGACTGCACCCCAATGATGTAATAATTCAGTGCGATGGAAATTTTGTTCGGGGTTTCTTGGAGGTATATTAACTTTATAATTTGTTTATGTTGGGGAGGCACTATTTGCATTCCTGAGATTGCTTATTCTCTTTGTACACTTATAATTATTGTATCATTATCAAGGTGGGGGTGTTTCCGAAAAATTGTATCAATATATCATTATCAAGGTGGGGATGTTTCCAACAAATTCTATAGCCATGTATACCTCCCACTTTTAATATTAGTCTGGTGAATTAATTTGTCCAAGCATCAGAGGGGCTAGTTGTTTGCAAGAACATTACCTATATTGCCTTTTCATGATTAGACATTTGTATGTGAAAAAAATAAAATAAAGAAACCATAAAAAATAGAGATTTAGCATTTGCATCATTGTAGATGTTGATTCAACCTTTGTTATTTGGTTTTTAGTTCTTTGGGATGATATGTGACAAAGTTGCATGCAAGAAAAAGAAAAAGAGATCACTGAAGTTGGTTGTGCTAAGAGGCAAAAGTGGTGCTTGCATGAACATTACTATTGCTGTTGATGAGGCTACACCGGATAAGTTTTATCGGTAAATAAAGTCTCTTGTACAAGTTCTGAACATATTTCAATTAGAAGTGTCGTACTTTATTTTTTTTATGGCTAGTCTCTTCTTTTTAAACATCTTTTCCTTTTTGTTTTTTGATGTATGAATTGGCCCAGCAATTTGGGTTCAAATTCTCCGGTTGTACTGTGACTATTGTCGGCCAGGAGTTGTTAGAATTTACAGGCCATAAGCTTGCTGGCTATAAACTGATCGGATTGTCGCTGAACATATTTATTTTGTTTTTTCACTTTTTTGATAGGCCTATGAGAACATATTGGTTTGTTTTTATTTGGCTTTGTGAAATTCTAGTGATTTATCTATCAGATTACTTCCGTATTTTAATTTTGTACCTCTTTTCTCAGCTGGCCGCTCCCAAAAAAAAGCTACATGCCTGTTGAAACATCAGTGTAACAGTGATCGTCGCGCGAATGAAGAGATACAAGGACGTTACTTCTGTACATGTGCATATAGCTTAGCTTTATCCATGTTTTTGTCTATTTAAGTACAAACTATGGTGGTCAAAATAGTTAGTTATCTGGGACATGTTTTAGTCTAAAAGTTAGTGCGTATTTTAAATTATCAATGGGGGTGAACTCACTAAGATGGCATTTTTTGTTCTCTCTGAATTCTTTTGAATGAAGTCTTGGATGGAGTCTGAAAGCTGCATATGGAAAACATGTTTGTTTTTATTCCGAATGTTGTATTTGTTCGTTACACTTGAATGCTGAGTACATGTTATTTGCATATGGATCATGCTCAAGAGTAGGCTTAAGCATGATCCTAACTTCTTTGTGCCAGGCCTTCCAATGAACGAGCATTTGGTGGTTGGCCAATTATACTTTTTTCAGAAGATAAAATTCTGGTTTTAAAGCCTTTGTTTTTCAAATGGGCCCAGTGGGTGCACTAGTTGACCCACTAAATATTTTCAAAGAACATAATAATACTGTATTAGAGGAAATTTTATTTACAACTACACTTCAGTTGTGTTAATGCACATTTTTTAATTTGTTTTTTTCTTGTAAAAATACATTTTTTTTTCTATAATCTTACTATTAATAGTGTAACAAATAAAATAAAAATAAAAAAAACTACAAATCCAAAAGAATTATCAGGTTAACCCAAAAAACTGAGTTCTTGTGTATAAAAGACAAATATTAAACCCACACCCTCACCTTTAGGCCTCGTTTGATTCAGGTATTAGGATCAGTGGGATTAATAATACCAGTATTAATAGTACTGGATTATTAATCCTGGTATTAATTTAATACCAATACCATGTTTGGTTCATGCAGTATTAATATTGGGATATCCCATACTGATGTTAATATCATGTTTGGTTCTGTAACTCGTATACGGGATTATATTTTGAAATAACAAAAAAAAAAATTATTATTATTATTATTATTATTATTATTATTATTATTATTATTATTATTATTATAGTAATAGTAGTAGTAGCAGGGGGGGGGGCGAGGTGGGGGGGTGGTGGGGTGGGGGTAGGGTGGCATGGGGGTGGGGGGGGGGTGGGTGGCGGGTGGTGGGGGTAGGGTTGGGGGGGGGGGGTTGGGGGTAGGGAGGGGGGGGTGGGGAGTGGTGGTGGGGGTGGGGTGGGGGCATGAGGGTTGGGGGTGGGGGTGGTGGCATTTTTGAAAATATTATAGTACAATGGCATTTTTGAAAATATATAGTTCATTTTTTTTAATCCTGGATAAACAATACCACCTCCCCCCTGGTATTAAATTATACCACAAAGAGTGGGATTAAGTTAGTCCCGGTATTAATAATTCCAACACATTTGTGCGAACCAAACAAGGTATTATAAAAAAAGTGGTATTAATAATCCCATCCCACTTTTTAATACCCAAATCAAACGAGGTCTTAGTATATACCATTCCTGTACAAGCTTGTATAGAAATAAAACCCACACAGTTCTCAAATTCTACATCAAGTTTGTTTTCTAAATTATATAGGCGGAATCCAGGCTACACCTTAGTGGTTAATAATTCGCCCGAGATGCCACAGTTCAATCCCTCTCCCCTAAAAATTATTTGGATCTATTCACCGGATTTATTAGTTTAGTAACTATTTGATACTAATACTAATGGTGCATTTGATATATATATATATATAAAGAAAAGAAAGAAACATAGTACTAATGGTGTAGTTGCCAAAAAAAAAAAAAGATTAAAAAATTTATTGAATCAATAGACAAGGAACTAAAGAGGGTAGTTATTAACACTTACGAAACATCTCGCGGCACATTGAAATAAAATAAAAATGTGTATAGAGATTTGTGGGATTTTCAAGTCATTTAACTTTATTTTTGAGAGCTTGTTGATATTAGGGGTGGTGCCAGTTTTGATCTACAAGAAGTTGGAAAAGGAGGTGAGTTTTTTTAATTACTTTTTTTGTTGTTCAAATAATCAAATCAAATTTCATTGGTGCAGTAGTTAAAAAATATTTTTCATGAAAAAAAAGGAGTATAACATCTCACTAATCACTCATCTATTTCTCCAACTTCTATTAAAAGTTAATAAAATGCTCTACTTCTAATTATAATAATGAAATACACTACTTCTAATACAATAATAAAATACACTATATATAGTGGTCAATAGAGTATATAATTATAACAATATTCTTTTTGTAAGGCACACAATGTTCAAGTATTGTTTTGAGATTTATAAGATTAATTATGATATTGTTAATAAAGACGAATGACCCGAATCTTGAAAATTATTAACACTAGAAATGTGATTAATATTATTAATTTTTGAGCCATTTGAACTCCCTTCAATTAGAGATTCTAGAGAGCGTCATTTAAACTAAATGCGAGTTCAAAGTAAAGCCCATAAAAATTTCATGTAAGAGAGGGGTCATAAACAATGTTAAGAGTTAACCCCATCTTCAACATCATCATCATCCAAAAAATTCACATTCATGGATTGTTTAATTCGAAATAAAATCTTGCCAATCGGAGATTTTTTAAAAGATAAATCCAGGTTTTCAAATGGGCCAGTGGATGCACTAGTTGGCCCAGTAGAAATACAAATATTAAAAAATCCAAATGAATTTGGTTCCAAACTTCAAGGCCTCGTTTGATTTAGAAATTAAATTCAGTGGAATTAATAATACTAATATTAATAATACTAGATTATTAATCTTGATATTAATTTAATACTAATATCCTGTTTGATTCATGCAGTATTAATGCTGAGATATCGCATGTTGATATAATGATATTAATAACATGTTTGATTTTGAAATAACAAAAAAATTATTATTATTATTATCATAATAATAGTAGTAGTAATAGTAGTGGTGGTGCCGGTGCTGGTGTGGTGGCGGGGGGTTGGGGGGGTGATAGTGGCAGTGGCATTTTTTGAAAATATTATAATAGTAATAGTATTTTTGAAAATATATGATTCATTTTTTTTAATTTCAGATAAACAATACCACATCTCTCCTGGTATTAAATCATACCACAAAGAGTGGTATTAAGTTAGTCCTGCTATTAATAATCCCAGCACATTTGTGCAAATTAAATAAGATATTATAAAAAAAATAGTGTTAATAATCTTATCTCACTTTTTAATATCTAAATTAAACGAGCCACAAAGTAATTAAAGCCACGTTAGCCCTCTGAGAGTTAACGTGATAGATTCCACTCTTTCTCATTCCACTCTACTATTGCGTCTGATTAGAAAAAGTGTGCAACATGATTCATTTGATAGATTGTCCTTGGCAGTAGATGTGTGCAGGTAAGCTTAATTAACACACGGCAACTATATCTATAATCCTATTTTTCTTGGACCGAAAAGAAGGGATCAACAAGAACATAATAATTCTAGTAAGGGAAATTTTACTTACAACTAGATTTGAGCTGTGTTAATTTGTTTATTATTTTTTTGAAAATATTTGAACTTCTTGCTAAGAGATGTCTTATACAAAATACTACATTATATTTCCGATAATGTTGGAAGCATAGCATACCTACTATATGTATAATAATACGTACACTTTTCATTAACGAGCTAGGATTCAGATAATCTTGTACAACAACTTTATACATATATAGTATATTTTTGGTACGGATTACGTTTTTAGCGATAGATTTCGTTATCAAAACTGAATTATCCTTATATTTATATAAATTCAAAACTGGCTGGTGGAATACATATGGCATTGGACATCCTTCATATATGTAGGAGTTTGTTATCCGGAAAATAAGTAAAAGGTCTTACGTGATAATATTATTCGCAAAAAACCCAACGAATTATATTTTTAGGCAATTAGAGCCTAGATATTATTATCATTTTAAAATAATGAGTTGTTTATCAATTATGTTTTAAAATAAAGGCTTTGATAGAGCGTAAACTTAATTCTAATTTTAAAAAAAATTAATGCAAAATTGTTTTGCATGATGTGTTTATATTTTTTAACAAGTATATTATTATATTTCATTGATAAAACTTTAAAACAACGTCAAATAAACACAAATACATAATAATGTTTTAGAAAATAAGGAATGCAAACTTAATTTTGCATAACTCCAAAAAAATTATTATGCTCATTTTATTAATAAATAGACTTTAAATATGCAATTTGTTAAAATTATTCTGAAATACCATAAATTAAACATTTATGTATAATAATATACTAAAAAATATATAGTACAAATTTAATTTTGCATGATTCCATAAGAAAATATAATTTAAAAATTTACTACAAAATTAACTTTGCACTCATTTTAAAGTTTGGTCAAATATAGGCCCTTAATTTACAAAAATATTATTCCCTAATTCTTTTGTAAAAAACTTTGTTATATAAGAACTATTTTTCAATATCCCCTTAAATTTTTTATAGGACGGGTATTGTTTGCTCTGCTTTTATTCAATTATAAATCCTCCCTCCCCTTCTTCAAAAAAGAAAAACAACTCTCTTGCTTCACTATCCGCGCAGGCTACTTCCTTCTCTTGTCGTCATTTGCCTTTTTTGTGTTACATCTCAATTCACTAGATGAGCTAGTAGATGAGATCTTTGACAAAAGAGGGAATGAAGAATGAAATTGATCTGAGAGATCGTCTTTGTAGGGCATGGGACTGGAAATGGCTAAAAAAGATGAATGACCCGAATCATGAAAATTATTAACACTAGAAATGTGATTAATAATATTAATTTTTGAGCCATTTGATCTCCCTTTAATTGGAGACTCAACATAGTGTATTTCTAATAAAAGGAGAGTTCAAGTAAGGCCCATAAAAATTTCATCTAAGAGTGGGGTCGTAAACGATACGGGAGTTAACCCCATCCTAAACAACATCATCATCCCAAAAAACCCACATTCATGGATTGTCTAATCCCAAATAAAATATTGCCAATTAAATATTTTTCAGAAGATAAATCCACGTTTTAAAGCCTTGTTTTTAAGATGGGCCCAGTGTATATGAATGTACTGATGGTTCAAGCCACAAATGCTCATTATGTCCCAGCCTTTCCGAGAAGCAAGGAAATCAACAAGCACGCGAAAAAGAATGTAAGAAGAAGAAAGAAGCTGAAGAAAAAATGGCTCTGAAGAGATCAAGGGTGACCAAGAAGAGGTAATCTAGATTGCTGATTTTCTGGTAAAAAGTTGTCCAAACAAGTCTAATCTTTTACCAAAAAACTAGTAAGGCTCCGCAAAATCCAATCCAATCCGCTCAAACCGACCGAACCGATCCAATATTGATTGGATTGGGTGGATTGGATATTTTGCGTTTTAGAAAACTGACCAAACAGTGGATCTGTTTGGTTTTCACCTTGGTGAAACCAATGTCAAACCGATCAAATCCAACTTCAGTTAAAAATGACGCTTGTCCTTATGTAATCGGTCATTTTTATACACAATAGACTATACTAAACCTTATTATTGCTACATAATAAAAGAACCTAATAAATAAACCCTACTTTACTTCTCTTTTATTTTACTAATGAATTAGATTTTAATATGGAATGACTTAATAATTTAGATTTTTATTTTAGTAATGAAGAGAACTTTTGATTTATATCGTCTTGATCCTTGTGAAATTGATTATATTTGTTTTGTATGTCATTGAAACTTAAATAACCTTTACACAAAAGATATTCGTTTCGAACCGAACCAATCCAATCCAATGACAAATTGGATTGGATTTTGAAACAAAGTCGGATTGGATTGAATTCTAAAATGTAAAATCATATTGGATTGGATTGGTTGGTGAATTGTAATAAATATATTGGTTTTGAACTAATGCACACCCCTAAAAACTAGATTGTTCATTTATTGCTATATCTGGGGTAGCAAAACAAACTGTTGAACCGACCACTCAAAATGAGACAGTTAACCGAAAATGTGGAAAGAGTTAGTTGGTTGAACTGACTGCTGGTTCTCGGAAGCGAAGACGGTTTGGCCATTGGCAAACCGTTAATTAACCGAACCAACCGACTTTTAATTAAGACATATATATATATATATACATATACATACAGTGACCCCATTGCTCATTCATTCAAACCAATAGAGGTATTGTTGGACCCACTTAATGATGCTGATTTCTCCCCTCTGATTGATTTCTTCCATGCAAATGACTCTTCTGAAATTGAGGCGGTTGACGTAATTCATAATTCACCCTGTGCCTCGAACCAAGATTATGTTTTCTCGTTGATGCATGCGATAATTTCAAGGCTCCGATTTGTTGATCTCCAGAATATATCACTTAAGGTGGATGACTTGAGGTCTGTATAAGTGTATCAGGATGGATTTTGAATGGTAGTTCCTGTTTAAATGAGTCATTGCCAAAGGCAAATACTATCCGTCAAAATCTAAGCTATTCAGTTTTATTCGAATGGTCCATATTTCTACTCTAGAGTGATTAATCGGCTTCTTTATAAATTTGAGGTTTCTCCAAGGATCTTCAAGGGTGGCTTGGATTGCCAGGTTCTAGACTTAAGGTCCACGGAGATACGAGAGCTTGACATGTTTGGGAGATTAATGAAGATACACTCCATTATATTCTTCAAACTCTACCATGCAAAAGGATATATTTGCTTGATCTGATGCATCTCTCAATGTGCAAAACAAGAGTTGCTAATCTTTGGACAAACCGCTGCCTTGTCCAAACTTCCTTCTCTGGTGGGGCTCCGGTTTCAAAATTGTTTGCATTGCAATGACATTGGGCCTTGTACTAGTCTTCAAGCTCCTGGGAGAACTAGATCGGGTCACTCAAACAAGTACTTTTGCACTGAGCCACCAATTGAGAATATCACATTTCGAAATTCTGGTGTGGATGAGGCAGTAAGGAATTCAGAATCTGACGCTATCTTTAAAGAATGGGTCAATTCACAAATTGAGGTCAGTGCAGAACTTGATTTCTAGTGCTATTTATCTTCTATTGTGTTGAACGTTAGTAACAGTCCATGGTACAAACCTGAAATGTCTAAAATACCTTTTGTTGATCAAGAAAATGAAAAACTACTAACATGCGTACTCGAGATCACTTTGTGCTGCCAAACTTGGTTCTAGTGTGTGGCCTCTTTTGGATTGCATATCTGATACTGGGCATATTAACAAAGAGGAATGTGCGAGCATTCGGCTGAGGTAGTTTGTGTATGATCCGTCTAACCCAAGTTCAATGGCTTTTGGAACTCTAGATCAGAAAATAGCGGTTATTAACCATGAGAAAGGGAATCTTGCTGGCTATATCCCATGCTTTGGAACAGTTAATAGCATTTTGGGGCTTTGTTGGCTTAAAAAGTTTCCATATGACATTACCTCGAGTTGATATACATATATTTATATATAGAGAGAGAGATTGGTATGCAAGGATTTGATTTCTTGATGTGGATTTCATTATCAACACGTCCCCTCACGTGTGGAGTAATCACGTGTGGAGTAATTTGAGCGAAACATGTAAACTGATTCTTTTGGGTGAAGTGGATGCCACGTGGCCATTGAGGAGATATGGGTAAATAGCATGCCCTCTAATACCTTATGGGCATTCGGAGCATCCAATGCAAAGCCAAGCCAATTGATTTTGGGGTTTTTGGCTGGATGCCCTGACTAAGAGTGAGAGAGATAATCACATTACACAAATTATATGCTTAACTGTTACTACGCTGTAATTGTTAGAATACCTTCTTTAGTTATCCATTTTGACTGTGTAGATGGGTCAACAGCAGCTCCTTGCAGGCTCTGTTGATGGTTCCTTGAGGTTATACAACATAAAACATATCTAGCCAACAATTGCCAATAGCTGCTGCACTTGGACGACCGTTACCTTAGATAACTTTGAGCAGTTGGCTTCATAGTTCATGTCAACTCAACGGGCAAACAGATTCTTGTGAGTTGCTACTCAAAAAAGTTGATGTCTATAATATTAGCAGTGGAAACGCATACAGTTGTTCACTAATATGCATCAAGAACCCATTAATGTTGCTAAGGTTGCAAACCATTCACCCTTCCTCTTTGTTACTTCGTCATTTGATTGGTATGTCAACACATGGAACTTGAGGCAAAAATTAGTACGGCCTTGCTCTGCAGCTTCAAGCTGAGGAAGAAATGTAATGGCTTTGCTTCTCCCAGGATGACCTTTGTTGGCATTCAATAATTACAAGAGGAGCCGTTTGGTAAGGGTAAAATAGTTGTCACCTCAGAGATTGTCGCGCCTCACTCCAGGCCACTAAGATATTATGGCATTGGGCTCAACACATCGGTTCACCTCACACTGAAGATGTGGAATGTAATACCCATAGCATGTAGCCTGTTAGCATCTATTGCAGCCACACACATTACATACAGTGGTCCACCCACAACTCTAGGGTTGTTTCTAGGACAACTGGTTAAATTTTTCGCCATATTTGGTGTTTCCCTACTTTTGTGTGAAATTTCATTGCTATATTGACTGTGTTTGCGCGCCCACATGCATTTATTCATGATTACACTTGCTTGTATGCCAGGTTATGCAACTTTTGGCTGTAGACGGGAGGCTTCACACAAATTTCAAGATAGCTTCAAGAGGAAGTACCCATAATTATATACAGTCGTATTACATGAATAGAAGGGACTCATTATCAGCAAGAGTTGTGATGAACCTGTTGTTCGCATTTGTTGTGGTCAAACTGGAAGGCGACTTTGGGATATTTATTTGGAGGTAGATTTCATTCAAAAGGCATAAATCTGGAGTTCTGCTCATTTGGTTTTGCAAATTGCAGTTCTACGCTAAGAAGGATATTATATCTGGAGTTCTTCTTATTTGGTTTTGCAGGTAGGGACATGAGCAGCTTAATGAATGTGCAATCTTTAAGGGTGATCCTTTTAGAGTATGCTCTCTTTGCTATACATTGTGATGAGTTATAATTGATATTTCATTGTAGTCCTTCTCCCTCTATAGTTCGAAATTTGGAAACCCATCCTAAGTATCGAAAATACTTATCTATACTTTTGAATTTTTTTTCTCTATTAAAACCAGCAATTTCACATGGCTGTTAGCTGCCCAGGTGCGTCTGAGCCCAAAATGGGAGATTGTGAAGGTATTTATCCTTTCTTAATTCTTTTTCCACAAGTTTGATACTTCAATTGGAAACCGAAAAACTGACTGTGATGAAGTCTTTATGCAGGTTAATTTGCTACAAAATGATGTTATAGGGAGGATTTAAACTCATAACCTTTAATATAAAACCACCTTTAATTACCGCTAGACTAAATGTGATTATATGTTTATAACGTAGAGTGTGCCCCTACGCTAGCATATACAAAATGTACATGCACATATTTGAAATTTCTGCAAGTAGTGTATAAATAGTCAAATAATACGAATCTTTGCACATACAAAAATTGTGCCCTTTGTATTAATAAATTTGTAGAGTTTCATTTTGCCATTTTGGTACTTATTACTTAAAGTATTTCATAAAGTCCCCTTTCTTTTGGTTTGATCATTGTATTTGTTTAAAAAAATATAATGATTTTTCAAGTTCACTTTTCATATCTATATAATAAGGGGCAATGGTTTTTGAATTCAAAAAATGTTTCAGGGATAAAGAATACTGTGACTAAAATTTATGGTATTTTTTGAATGGTCAACAGTACCTTTGGGACGAGTTACAATCTAGTATATATATATAGAGAGAGAGAGAGATGAGAGGGAAGAGATACCAAAAGTACATTGTGCGAGGGATGGGAGGGAATTGGGGTTTGAGATTTTCGAATGTCATCTCACCCACTATTACATTAATTTTTTTATATAAAATTTGACGTAGATAATCTCCCTATCCTTCGTATTCGTAAAATGATCATTATCTTCAAAAATGAGATTTAGAAATAGACATAGCATTTATGGGGGACGGCTCCTTCCTGGAGAACGTGTTACATAATTTACTGCTGTAGGTGCAGTCTGCAGAGCTGTAGAACAGCAGCAGCTACATTCTACTTCCCTCTAGCAGAACACAGCTAAACAACCTCGACTAGAACAGGGATCGCACCCTCCTGACCAATAGTGGACCTCCCCTCAGGTATAGTAGCAAGATTTGACAACACGGCAACCGCCTTATAAACCATGCCCGCAGCGGGGTCAATCAACTTCACAAGGTGCTTCACTGCACCTGCACGATCCTACCCTTATTTTCAAGAAATATTGACAAGTTAAACAAAGCTGTGCAGCATCTTTCTTTCCCAAAGGTGCTCCGTACCCCAATAAATCACCAGAGAGAGTGTACGGGGTGCTGGTTCCCGGTGTGGATATGATAGGAGGCTTACTGAAGTCTTTTTTGAGGTATTAGGTAGCTGTTTTTGATCCCTTTGACCCTGATCTTAATCCAATGTGGAGACAAGGTATGTTCGTTATACCATTCATGACTCATTTACCATTACCAGCAAGATATGATACGGCTCAGCTGCCCTCAGAAGAAGTGAGTTTATCCTTTGCCCATTTTGTTAAAAGTTCTTCGGCACCTCTTAGAAAGAAACGAACTTTAATCAAAATACTTAACGGCATGGCGATACGTTTATACAAAACTTCTACCCCGAGCACACGCAATGGAACTGTAGACAGTCAAGTGAAATGAGCTCTTATTCCCGTCTGGCATAGAGGTCTCTCGTGCAGGTGAAGGAGACGCATTTATGGGATATTAGATATACCAAACATATATTAAATGGATTATATTAGGATATAATGAAATAGAGCCGCTCTCTCGCTATTCTACAATAGCTTAGCGTAGGTGGTCTCCCCAAGACCTCGTCTGCACATCTGTACTCTTTCCCTCGCTTTATAGAGATCCTGGCTTTCTGGGTTTTTGTTTGGTCAGGGGTGCTGCGGAGAAATCATTCAGGAAACCAAGCATGTAATGAGCGGAAGTCATATCCACAGAGGAACAGGTGTATTAGTAACCAGGGATTCCCGCATGGAATTTCACTCATATGATTTTTGTTTAGGAATGGAGGGAATGGATATCGAGATTTCCCTTGAAAAACTCAAGAAAATTGTGCAAATACTTCTACTTCTGTGAGTTGCGCCAGGTCTAAGTATGGGGGCCAGAAAGCCTTGACTGAATCCGCCAATGGACGAAAGAAAAACCATTTTATAAATGGGTTTTCGCTCACTGTTTCAAAAGTTTCTGGTCATGTCCTCTTCTGTTACTCTTTATTTGAAGCATTTGTATATTTGTTTTTATGTCAAAGAACTATTTGAAATCATTCAGGCTTATGCAATGTCATTACACATTGCGAATTTGTCGATCTTTGTTTATTTTTAGCGGTATTGATTAGGCTATTCTAAGCTTATTTGTTTAACCTTTACTTGATGCAACAATCATAATTTTCCTCTATCCTTGTGCAACAATAATATTTTTCCTTTATATTCTTGTTTTATTATTATCTTACTATCTTTGAAACTCAGCACGTTAGCGCAACGGGTATCACCTTGCTTCCCACTTTTATTATTCTGGTCGCCTAAAAACCTAGTAATGGCATATCTTTGCCAGCCCTTGAAACTCTTGCATCCAATAATTAGCATAACATACAATGCTATACTCAATAAATTATAAAGATAGTATAAGTGCAGCAAATATTATTGAAGTTTAGAGTTTACTAGGTTTAAAATGGACTCACTCGTGGGATAATGCGAGTGCACCAAATTCACATACACGACAGAATTTCCAGTTTGGCATCAGTTCCAGACGGATTAGGAATTGTGCTATTGCAATTTAAATGGCTTTTTAGATTGATTCATATAATCAACTTCTTTGACAGGTAGACATCTCACCAAATTAGCAAGTGACGTGATCTTACTTTTGCAAACAGACGGAATGCGTATTGCAACATCCATTCTTTGCATATCTGGAAGGAACTCAACCAAGGGATACCATTTTCTCGAGTATGAGTTGGTAATGTAACCAACGTACACTGTTCAATTAGACTTTATAACCCTTTCTTATTTACATTATTATTATTTCACTGAATTTATTTAATCATGTATTGTAGAATGATAAGGTGTCTCAATTGTGGCATACATTTCCAATACTAGTAGGAAGGAAATATGGGCATGTGATGCGGCTAAGTATGTTTCTCTTATAAGATATCTTCATCCAATTTATTTAATAAGTATGAATTACTTCAGAGTTCAGATCCTTGAACATATATCTCTTAGCATACGACAAGCCATAGTAATGTTTTTTCCTCGTTTCTACATCCCTCGTTGTGTTGTAGAAGTAATAAAACGAGGTCATTTGGGTTTTGGGTACCGTTTATTTATTAGAATTGGGCTTTGGATACCATTATTTAGTATCTTGGGTACCATTTTGCAAAGATCTGGGCGGATTTGAATTGAGGGTGAAACATATAATTTCTGTGGTTTTTAGAGCTTTATTTGATTTGGGAAGTTGATGAGCTAGCTTCTCTGTTAGCTAAGGAACAGGGGATTCTTTGTGTAATGGAGATTTGAGCATGCATATTGTTATTAAAGTACGAGTACAATAAAAAGGCTTTACTCATGAGGGGGCAACTGCAGTATTTTACATTGTTCATTGGCTTGATTTAACGTTCCATCAACGTTGACTGACAAAATGGTAAAAAATGGTACTCAAAATATCATTATCAAACATAATGATACCCGAAGCCCAATTAATTATAGTGCAAAAACGGTATCCAAAATCCAAATGACCCAACAAATTATCCATGCACATATAACATTAAAAAAAAGAAAAAAGTTATGGTTCCTTTAAATACAATACAAGTCCTAACCACTGGACCTAATTTATATATAAATTAAATTAATAATAATTATATATAAATAAAAAATAATTACAATTACAATTGTAAATGCAAATGAAAATTAAATTATTTTTCTACGAGATATTGACTCGTTAAGGAAAAAAATTATATATGAATATCATGTTTAGAAGGAAAAAAATAATAAGATTATTATAAATTTTAATTTTTAGTTAATAGTCCCTGTTTCATTTCATTCTTTTTCCACCTTAAAATTTATCAAGTCAGCATTTATTTAGTTAGAAAAATTGTTTTAAAGCACTTCGGGTCACCGAACTAAATTATACAATGTGTGATTGTTTGTACTTGATGCATTATATATAACATATTTTTTGGCATGGTTAAATATTGCTTTGACAATATAATTACATTTTATTGTTAAATTTTGTTACGTTCCAAATTCCGGCATGAAAACTTGAAATTTCATATAAAAATTAATTTATTTTTCAAAGAAATATGAAAACCTCTAGTGATCATTATATTAAATACCTCATAAGTTAGAAATGGCTCATCATACATTCATACTTTTATTTTACGTGAAACTAATGTGGCCTTTGTACTTGTAGCCCTCCTCATTTCATTCCAGATGAACTTTTTTTTATTATAGTAGAAAAAAGGAGAATAGAATTAGAATAATAATTAACTGTACGTTTGCTATTTTTGATTATACTAAATAAATTGCTTCTCTTTGATAAAAAAAAGGGGGGTCAATTATCTCTAAACTTGCATTAAGTATCAAAGGATTAAAAAATTTATTAAGTAAAAAAATAATAATTGCAATACTTTACATGAATAATATTTAACAAGAGATTAATTGACATACATAGACATAATTACAAATTATTTAGAGTAAATACCATATTTGGTCACTAAATTATTTTAAAACTTAAAAAATGATCACCCAACTAAAATTGGTTTCATCTGACCTACTAAATTAATTATTTGGTTTCAATTTGCCCACTCTGTTAAAAGTCACCGCAAAAACATAATGGAAGTTGGTCATGTGCACATGACCAACTCCAAGGGCATTTTCATCCAACCAGCACCCACCACTATCTTCATCTTTTTCGGTCAACACCCATTTCGATATATATACATAGAGAGAGAGAGAGAGAAATGAAGGTTTTTGCAAAAACACATTTGAGTCCATGAAATCCGACAGTACTCCGGTGAAACTCCGACAAAACTCGAAATTTTAAGACATGGGAAGCATATTTGAAGAATTTGAGACCCATTTCGAGTACAATATAGTTGAGTGCAATTCATCTTTCAGGCAAAGGGGTACACATATTTGAGCGAATTGTCGTCTACTATAAAGAGAGAAAATGAACGGAGCAGGGAAGAAGGTAGTGAATGTAACATTCAAGGTAACAAAGAGCATAGATTGGGAAGGCGTGGCAAAGCTTCTCTGGCTCGAATTGATTTTGTTAAAAATCAATTTGTGATTTGCGCCTTATAGTGTCGATTTATGGAGAGTTTATGGCATTTGATTGTCTTTTGAGTTGGCAAAGAAAATTTAGAGCTGTGTGATTTGAGATGGCAATGTGGTGTATTTAATGACAAGGCTAAAATCCAGTCTCCAATGAAATTGAGATCCATCTCTTTTGAAATGTGGCTTGTATTTGTGTTTATGGGTAGATAGAAAGGAAAGAGGAGAGAGAAAGTCGCCGAAGGAATGGTGGTGGCCGAAAAAGATGAACATGGAGGTGGGTTGGTTGGATGGAAAAAAACGTTCTTGGAGTTGGTCATGTGAGTCCCATTATATTTTAACGGCGACTTTTAATGAAGTGGGCTAATTGGAACTAAATAATTAATTTAATGGAACCAACTTTAGCTGGATGACAATTTTTAAAGTTTTAGAATACTTTAATGACTAAATATGATATTTACTCAATTATTTAACATGTAAGTGTGAGTGGATGACTAAAAGTTGACTAACCCAAAGTAGAAAGAATCTAAGCCTAACACTGGAGGTTGATAACCAGAAATGTATAATAGACAGCAACAATGTTCTTTCCAACAATCAAATAATAAATGAGCAAAGCAATAGCCAAACATAAATAAGAACAGAGGCCAAATATGAGTTTGAGGTAAGTTCTTCCGGTTGCTCTTATGATCAATCTAACAGTACGTCCTCCCATTGTGTGTGTATGTTGATTATTTTAGCTCAAAACTTAATGAATCAGTACAATGATGAAATTATAAATAAATAGAGGTTTAGCTTGAGGGCGAAGGAGGTTGTGTGTGAGAGTGAGTGCAGAGAGAATAAAGTTAATTCCCATGAGCTAAGGATTATCCATTTTTATTTATAAGTATATGATATGGTTATGTTGGGGTTGGTGAGTTATACAAATTACTATAAAGGGTAAACTTAGTCACTACTCTGAGAAACTAGCTGTCCATAACCCTGTCCATACTTGTATATGTGGTTATTTCCATCACTTATCTTACAGCTCAGCTCTTATTTACTAGTCGGCCAACCATAAATGGTCAGTCTTCATTGTCACATATATCTTTTTTCGGCTAATTATTCTGATCGACTATCCCAGGATGTTACTTAGTCGGTCATACTTTTCGCTTTAAAGACTTGTGTATTATTTGAGTCAGTGTATGCAATGGGCCTACATGTTGTGGGCCATGGTTCGACTAGAGCATGGGCTATCTGGGATAGGCTTGGCTAAAAGCTAGGTTATAATTTTTTATTTCCCATAATTGCCCCGCGATTACGTGATCTCTACTTTTTAGTTAGGATTGGGTGCTTGGCCTTACTGAAGCACTAGTGATTGGCATACTTGAAATGTGTAAGGACATAAGAGATTTTACTTGTAGTTATCCATTTTTGGAAGAATTTTGAACGTTTAAGACTTCTTGAAGAATGTATTCGCCTAATAGCTATAGCTTCGTATTTGTCAGTTATTTGTATTATGATTTGATGGGCATGCTTTCAAAATGGGCTGAATGTACGCATGGGCCCCGTGCATTAAATGCCTTCCATCATTTGAACCAGTTTTCAGCGCAACTGCCATTTGAGAGATGATAGAGAGTGGGCATTGTGTGGCTATAAAAGCCATCCCTTCCATCTATAGTTTCACGTTGGCCAAATGGCAGAACCTGTAAACCTAGCTCTTAACAGCTTTAGCTGAGCTTTGGCGAAGCTTGGTTCCACATATATTTGAACAACCAATTAGAGCGTGTTTGATAGCCAGCATTGAATTGGGGTGGAAAAACACCCATTAGGAAATTCAATTCCATGGAATATGCATATAGGGTGTTTGGTTGTATTTATTTTTTAGGTGGAAAATAAATAATGATATTTTCCAACTTTTGGTGCTTGATTGCACACTTTTTCACCCATGATTGAACTTTTGCCCTTTTAGAGGGTTTCCACCTTACCTAGAATTTGAAATACATGGAGGAAGGGTCAGTATTCATTTATACATAGTACAGAAGTTTTCTAATCTGTGAGCGAACTGTTTTATGTATCTATGCTTCCTAATTTCGTGTATTTCTCAAGAAATGCTTGAGACTTATTGTACTGCGAATTGTTACAGGTTTAAGTTTGTTAACATATTTTACCTCTCGCCCTTATACAAGGAATTCTCTGCCTATCAGTATACAATATACCACGCAAATGATGGGGAACCGAAGCCCAATCAAAAACAGACCTCACCCTGCTGCTACACCCAAAGTTAGCTAAATAATCAGCAGCACAACTAGCCGTAAATGTGATAAACCTGACTACTCGGAAGCATAATCAAATCTCTTATCTTTTTGTCAAAATAAGCAACCCTCCATGGACACTTATCACTATACAACAGCATAACCAAAGCTTTGGAGTCTGACTCAACATCAACATTCTTCAAATTATTAACCGTAAGAATCCATGTTAGTGCCAAAACCGTAAGAATCCGCCGAAGCCCAAAGCAACTGGACGTTACTATCCCTTAACACTACACCACCACCACCACGACTAATACCCGGATTTCCCTGTGCACATCCATCACAATTCAATTTAAACCTATTCCCAGCCGGTTTATGCCATTTAGTAACAATCCACTGTTTCCTTTTCAAAGGATTCACTTTCAAACCGAACTCATAAATATCAACTGGTCATCCTTCAGAGCTATCTTTGCCGCACATTAGAAATAACCCACCAAGCATTATCGATCTTCTGTTCATATTTACCCCTATTATGATGCTTCCATAACTCCAACAAATGCTAGTAGAAACAGCAATAAGAGCAGCTTTATGGAAAGGAGAATTCATACATACAACACCCACACTCGGAGGCCATCTGGAATCCCAATTTCTGCACTGCATCATCCAGAGGGAGCTTACATTGAATAGCAGGCCAAACCATAATTGACCATTTAAGAGGAATATAAGACTACCATATCCAAGCACTTAAAGTCATCAAATTTTTTCTCAAGTCTACACACTTCCCAAGCACTAGCAAAAGACTTTTCCATTGACTGAATGCTTCCTTCCATACACAGATTGCGGAAGAAAATGTCTGGTTTAAAATAGATTGCGGAATAAATTAGATATAATAGAATCAATACTCCTAATAATTGAGTTAGGGGATCAAAAACATCAATAAGATGAAGAGGGATGCTCAAGAGAACGTGACAAATAAGACTAAGGTGGCGTTTAGTAAAGAAACTGAAAAAGCTGTTTGTTTAGTTCTGAAAATTGTATTTGAAAAAATATTGTTTGTTTGAATATAACACATCTGAAAGACTGAAAAATTTTTAGTATGACAATTTTCCTCATCTTGAGGGCTCTAATTTTTTTCAATCAGTCCAATCACTAACCGAGGACCACCATTAATTCCTTTTTTATGCTTTCAATTTGTATAATTTTATCAATCTAATTTATATAATTTTTTCTTCAACACAAACCGTACGCTATTATAAAACAAATTTGATGGAACAAAATCACATCTAATTACTTGAACTCTTTTTAGCTAAGTCAATCAAACATGAATACAGAAATTGCAAGATTCAATCAATCTACATGGTCAGATTATGTGTGTATGTGTATATGTATATGTATATATTCAAAGTATATGATTTGAATTGAATAGAATATACCTGGTTTAGGGTGAAGAAGGTGATTTGGGGGAAGTGCGACTCGACTGCAAATGGTAATCTCATGGCCACTGTGTGTGCGCGTCTATATGTGTGTGTGAGATAGAGAGATCACCTGAAGAGAGAGAGAGAGAGAGAGAGAGAGAGAGAGAGAGAGGTGCAATGGAGGAGGATGGTTGCGTCTGTGTGTAGGTATAGGATGGCTGTGTAATTTTGTTAAAAGAAAGAGGGTAAAATGGACATTTTGCACTTTTTAAAATTAAGTTTCAGATTTGAGTGGTAAAGTTGCCACTTAAAATTTTGGACGAAAATTTTAAGTTTTAAGTGATAAAAATTAAGTGACCACTAAATTTTTTGGGTTACTAAACAACTTTTTAAACTACTTAAATTTGAAAATTTAAAGTTTTTAAATTTAAGTGGCAAATTAAGTGGCAAGTGAACAACCCCTAACCTTAGCACCTGAAGATAGTAATTGGATTTCCACTTCGCTAACTTTTTATCAATCTTAAACACCAAATCAGAAAAATATTCCTTCTTCTTTCCACTATATAGCATACACCCCAAGTACTTAATCGGGAGAGATTTCTTAGTGAAACCCGTACTTCTGAGCAATAATGCGGCATCTCTACTATCAGACACCCTTGAACTAACGATAAAACAGCTCTTGCTTTTATTCATAAGATGTCTATTGCTCTCTTCATAAGCTGATAGAAATTTCATCAAATTAACTAAGGAACTTTGAGTCCCATTATTAAAAATCATCAATTCATCTGCGAAAGCCAAATGCGAGATAGGGTCACACCCTTGAGGAGTAGATAACGGAATGATTTTATATCACCAGCAACCAATTCAACCCTCACTCATGACCCCAAGCCGCAATGATGAATAGAAAAAGTACTTGTGTAACATTTGATGCCCCTGGTACTCGATGCATCCGTATCTTCGTCGTTCTTATTATTGTTAATGGATATGTAGTCTGATATATGTACTATATTCTTCTAAATCAAATTAGTCCCTCTTTCTTTGTATGTGAATCCCGAATGTGATTAGTGTGTTAGCTTGGTTTACATGGAAAATGTTTGAATTTCTTGGATTTCTTTTACATAGAAAAGGTTTTCATTGGAAACAAAACTTTGGGTTTTGGTGATTTTTTATATTGCATGAAAGATAAAAAATAAATAAATTAGGCTAGAAGAAGTTGTAGCTATCATTTCCCTTACAGGTGTGCTTGGTTAATTTTTTTGCATGGAAAAAAATCAAAATTTCATAGTTTCACCTATTGGAGTTTTTACACACAGATGTTCTTTTCACAGACTGGTTGGTTATAACAAATAGAATGCCCTAGTTCAACAAAACGAAAAAAATTAAAATCCAAAGTATAAAAAAGAATGAATTTAGACATATACGTTGCTTGGTCATTCCCAAGCCTTCCTAAAGTTTTTTGCCTATCTGAAAAAAATGAAGATACCGAACAGTTTCTTCTTACCTTCAATTAAGTTTTAAATTGGAATGTGGGATAACAGGAAAGAAAGCTAGAAGACCTCTTTCCCCTCTTGTATTTATTTTTTTCTTTGTACTAAATGTCTACTTTGCAGGGAGTATATATCTGCAATGCACTATTTGCCTTCTTAATTCTTGTCTTCTTGCTTAAACAAATTAAAAGAGGCAAGTATTGCGGTCTTTCTCAATGGATGCCTTTAACAATCTCTACTTTGCTTCTTTATGACTTTTAACACCTGCTATGATATGCGTAATAAGAATAAGCTGGGGCGGACGAATCTAGTGAACTATGCCTTCATATGTGGGTTTTTCTTGTACTTTTCTGAAGGCTTTGTTTGGTGGCTAAATATGTACATAAGGGAGTTTAAGATCTATATAGTATCAGTGCAAATCAAATTTACTTTCTCTTCCCCCCTCCCCGCCCCTTCTCTGGGCGGGTTTGATTGGTTTAGAGGGAAAATATTTGAATCCCTCAGAGAACTGTTCTAGATGGAAAATCTCTTAGATCAGAGGTGATTTTTAAGTTGTACGAGAACAAGATCAAATTAGACTAAAGCAGTTGTACGAATCAAATTGATTCCACAGAGGATTAATGGTTTCAAACCACTAAAGGTGGAAAATATGAATATATTTTGCGCATTTTCTAAGGAAACTAAGTGCAATCAAATAGACACTTACTTCAGTTTTGATGCAATTTTGTAGCCTAATATTGGGTATAGCCGTATAGGCTAGGTTTGTTGTGAATGTGGTAACAATAATCAGGTTCCAATCCACAAATAAACTCGAGAAATCCCTTTCGGGAATTTTCACGAACACTTGACGGGCGGAAACCGACAATAACAAGCAAATATATATAAACGATAAAGAGTAATATAACCAAGTGCAAAGCAAAGAGAAAGAACACATTAGACTTTTGTGGAACCCTTCGGGTCTTCCACCAAGAGGGGACAACTTTATTGATAACCAAGAATTTACACCAATTCTCTCACAATAATCCTTACACTAGATCAATGGAACAAACCTCCAATAATCACAACCTTAGCTAAACCCTAGCTAAGCACAAGTCTTACAAAAATAAAAAAGAACTCCTCTATTTATACCCAGTGAAAAATTAGCGATATCATGAAGAGATGATTAACAATTGGACATATTTACTTTTACCCGCCTAGGTGTAAAACATGTTTTGCACCAATTCCGAGTGCTTACTATCTGGTGCAAAGCATGTTTTGCACCAAGTCCGCGGGCACATTACCTGGTGCAAAAGACTTTATGCACCTTCACTACTTGCATCAATTACAAGCCAAACACAACAAGGTTGACATTACCAGGTACTTTCCGGTTGAGCTGAGAAACCTTATTAAATTTCTCGTTCTAGTTTTGGTTATTAACTTGAAAGCGTGGCAACTAAAGTCTACTCGAGGCCTTGTACATTTATGAATCCTGGTTATTTACTTTTGCACACATACAATGACTTGTCAATTGAAGCTGTTAATCCTGCAGTTAGTGTTTCTTGATGAAAAAGGCCAAAGCTGGACAATGGTCATAGAGAAATCTAAAGTACTCAATAGGAAAAGAAAAAGAGAGAAAGTGAGAAATAACTAGACCATCTGTAAATTCAAGAACAAGTGATTATGAGATTTAGCAGCCGTCCTACTCATAATGTAGAAATAAAGACCACTAACTCGTATGTATGAGCAGTTAGGTTTCAACTTTTTGTTCACGGTGGAAAGAGGGCTAAAGAAGGGATTCCAATACAAGGAGTTTACCAGCCGATTTTAACTGAAAGGCTTAACTTGCTGAAGTTAAGGATGCAAAGTTTATCTTTATGTAAATTTTCCAGGTAAATTTTAGGGCACATATTATTTTTTTGTAGAAAACTTATACTTGATTTTCGATGGCATTCCATCAAGCTAAGTGGGAGACAAAGCCCATAGTTGTCCTGTTTTGAAGAATTAGGGGCAAGCTCGGTCTTGTAATCCAGATAATCAAACGAGCTTCTTTCTTCGCTGTTATTTTTATTTAATCAATTTTTCCTTTAAGAATTTTGACTTTTGAAATGGATACTTGAATTTTGAGAAAGGAGGTAGTATATAAGGTAATCAAAGTTAACTTTAACAGTATTGAACTATTCTTGCTTCTCTGCAGTTAGTAGTACTACCTGGCTAAATTCTTGGTTGTAAGCCATTCAAGAACTTTTAAAAATTCATTTCGATATTGAGAACTCTCTCTCTCACTCTCTAGTTTTGGTCATTTAACTTCAGTCTACGTTTCATTTAACTTCAGTCCACAGTCCTGTTTCATTTGGAAAAGCGGTGTTCCCTTCCAAAATCAAGGTCTTTGCATGGCTTGCATCTTTGGGGAAAGTGAATACTTGTGACATGATCCCAGCGAGGAGGCCTTTCATGTACCTTTCTCCTTCGTGGTGCATTTTGTGTAATCGGGCTATAGAAAATGTGGACTACATTATGCTGCATTGCATCTTTGTTAATGATGTGTGGGTTAGGATTTTTGAAATGTTTGGATTTGGTGGGTGCTTTCCCTAAAAGTTGGGCTGAGTTTATTCTCATCAAATGGAATTTCAAGCATAATAGTAAGAAGTTGAAGTTAATATGGAGATTTGCAGTTCTGGCCTTGGCATGGTCGATTTGGATGGAACGAAATAAAAGAATGTTTGAGGATAAAAGCAACAGCGCTAATGAAATCTGGGAGCATACACAGTTTCTGATTGGTTTATGGTCTTCGAACATTTTTTATGATACTAAACGTTTTTTGTTTAGTTTGGATTTTGCTAGCTTTATGGATGGATATGTGGGTTAGAGTTTTTGTTCTTTGTAACCTTTCCATAGGCTTAGGAATTACTTTCTTTTGTTGGTATTAGTTCCGGTGGATGTCTTATCCACTGTTCTTTAGCATTGCTTGTATTGTAATTCCTTCAGCTGTTTAATAAAATTTTGTTTTCTATTGAAAATTTAACTTCAGTGTACGTCAACAAAAATCTACTTGACGCCTGGTACATAAATCCTGGTTATTTACTTTGTCACATACACACACAACACACAGATATGTTAGTGAGAGGTTTAGCCCTGCAGTTACTTTTCCTTGACTATGAAGGTCCCCAAGCTGAACAATGAGAGCTGTTAAGGATTTTCATAGCTTCCGTATTTGGGAAACCAAGGGCTATCAGGCTACCTACATGGTTTGACAGAGTGTGGCTTCGGTTAATACTAGTAACACAGGTTCACTTCTCTTTCTTTCTTCTTTGAATTAACAAGATGTTTTCCCTTTTTCATTTTGCTTTCTTAATTCACATAATTATCCCTCTTTTCTGAAACTCTAGGTTTGGTGGGCCAACCAGAAATTGGCACATAAACTTGGTCCAGCACGAAAATGTACATGCGATGAAGTCACTATTTTTGCTTTATTCGTATCAGATTCACAAACAATTGTACAAAAACTAATGGTACATGAATATTTCTCTTCTTTGCCTTGTTATCCTAATTAATGTGTTAAAAAATTGTTGCGGTTTACACCTTGAGGCAAAGCTTGGAAATAGTCGTGAGGCTAAGCATCAAGGTTATTATTTGAGGCTTACACCTTGAGATTGTCCACCTTGAGGATTGAGCCTTTGTTTTTACTAGATTCGTGTACAAATATCTTTGTCTCATATTTGTCACTCAAAAATCTACCCAAGCAAAGGAAAAAGGAAACATTTAAACTTATCCAATATTTATGACCATCAATTTGGTGGTACCAAGTACAACCTTAATTCAAAATAAATTCTACATGTTTCGAGCTACATGCATCCACTGAATCTTTTTAGCAACAATCATAAATCTTTCTCTAAGTTTTTTACATAAAGATTAGCTCTTAATATGGATCAATGTGCATCATCCATTCCAGGAGAGCTAGTATATTTGTATATTGAGTACTTTGTGTATATATTTAAATAAGTACTACATATAAGCAAGTGGACTAGCCTGGTTGGGAGAGATCCCAGGTTTGAGTCTCACCCAGGGGGGAATGATTTTAGTTTTCTATAGTTAAAGCGAGAGACTTAGACCTAGCTTTGGAAAAATTAAATGCAGTACTTTGTAGAGTACTCCCCTCGTTTCAAATTAAGATTCCACTACTCCTTTAAAAATAAGAAGAATAGTAATTAAAGTTAGCACATTGTTCCAAATGTTCCAAAATAAGCAGAGTACTCCCACTGTCCCAAATAAGTACACATTTTCCATCTTTTGCCAAGTTTTCCATGGATAACTTTGGCTGCCAAACACATACTGATTATCTAGCTACTAATCTGGCAACCTTGTGCCAAATGTTCACTGATTCTAGTAACTGACACAAATGAAAGCAAAACATTAGGATCATTCAACGAAGATTATATTTCTTTGTGATTTTCGTGTTATTGTTGGAGCGTGTTTGATTGGTTTACATGGAAAAGGTTTCAATTCCTTGGATTTCTTTTACATGGCAAAGATTTTGCATGGGGACTTAAGACAGAGGTGGTTTTTATATTCCATGAAAAAGACAACATTCCACTAAAACAAGTTGTAGACAGCATATATTCCCCTACGGGTGTGTTTAGTTGAATTTTTTTTGCATGGAAAACTATCGAAAATTTCATATTTTCACCTGTTGGAGTTTGCAGTCGCAAATGTCCTTTTTTCAGAGTTCAGACTGGTTGATTGTAACAAGTACATGGACGGCAAATACCCGAGGACGTCAAAAGGCCAAAAATATAAAGTATAAGAAAGAATGAATGAATTTAGTATATACTATATACACATTTCTTGGTCACTACCAAGCATTGCTAGTGTTTTGTGTTTACCTAAAACAATGAAGTCACTATACATTTTTTAAATACCTCGATTTAAGTTTTAAAATAGAATATGGGATTGACAGGAAAGAGAGAAGATTAGTGAAAGGCAGAGGTCGAGGAGATAGAGGGTTATGCACTTGGCCATTGCATTTCATTTTCTTGTATGTGTAATGGGGTAACTCTCTCTCTAACACACCTCTAGTGTATTTCATTTTCCCAACATATGCATTACTTTTCTAGCCTGATTTTTGGTATAGGCTTGATTAACATTATCAGCAGCTTTCTCGCCAAGATGAGGCACGTTCAGTTAAACGTCCTTGCAGGTACCATGTGTATTGTCTCTTTATTTTTGGAGGTTTTGTTTAGTAATGTTCTCAAACTATAGTTGCAAGCTCAGTCTTGTTCCCCGTGCTTTTCCATCTCTTGATATCCTGATGAGTTTTTTCCTCCATTTTTGGTATTGTAGTCAATTTTCCTGAAGAACTTTGACTTTCGGATGGAGACTCGAAATTTGAGAAGGGAGTTGATATATATTTTGAACTTCTGTCAACTTTGACGTTGAACTATTCTTGCTAATATAGCCCAAATTCCCCGGTTGTGAGGCTTTCGTAAACTTTATGAAAAAAAGTTGAATGTTGAGAATTCTTTTTCTAGTTTGTGTTATTTAACTTTCACACAAATGTCATTGAGAAAACAAGGGCTATGAGGCTACATATATGGTTTGTTCCACACAAAATGTAAATGCTATATGAAGTCATCACTATTTGCTCTTTATTCATAGCAGATTCCAAACTTTACCACAATTAAGGGAACATAAATATCCATGAAGATAGTCATAATCCCGCATGGGGCGGGTGTGGGTGGGGGCAGGGGGAGGATATGATTTATATTTGTTTTTACCCACATAAACATATAATTCACCCACCTGAAGTTTTAAAATTTAATAGAAAAAATTGGTATTTTCAAACAAACAAGTTCTAATCTTATTTTACTCTTTCCCTAGAGAATCACTGTACTAATGAAGTGCTGCAACTTCTTCCTTGGATTGTATAAATAGGTCCTCAATCCTCTTTAACTGAGCAATCTGCCTTATCTCTCACTTGCACGCTTTCCTGTTAACAATGATGCCATTAGACAAGAAAGTAAACTTTTGAGCACTTCATCTCTTAAGCAACCAGACTTCAAAGCTCAGGACAATTAGATTCTCAAACTGCTCCCTCAATAGTCTTCAACTAATAAGCTTCTTTTGTTATGTTTATGTAGGCAACTCTCCAGTTATCTTTTCTTTCGATTTCCTTTGAATACATGGACTTGTTTGTTTAGTCCCATTTCTCTATGGGTTGATGGTTGTTTTCTTTGTATTGTGAATCTACCTTGACATACACAATTTCCAGGGTTGAGGTTTAAAGCCGAAATATTATCCAATATATGTTGGCGCTGCTGTGTTTCGTAAGCATCAAGGGAAAGTTGCTGCTTTTGAGAAACTGTGAACCACCAAATATATTGTGTATGAATCCTATGATTTGGTACAAAATGTGAAAGATAATAAACAGCCAATAAGCATCTAGAGAACATTATATATGAATAACATTGTTTTATTATAAGAGGATTCTTACTGGGGATAGAGAAAAGAAGTACTGAGTACCTGCAGTGAGGCTAGATACACCCCATGGTGTACTTATTTAACTATGTACAGACACAAATCCATAGAAACTACTGTAAACGTGATAAACCCGACTACTCGTAAGCACAATCAAATCTCTAATCTTTTTAACAAAATAAGCAACCCTTCATGGACACTTATCACTATATAATAGCACAACCAAAGGTTTGGAGTCTGACTCAACATCAATATTCTTCACATTATTATCCGTAAGAATCCATGTTAATGCCAAAACCAAAGAATCAGCCAAAGCCCAAATCAACTGGCCATTATTATCCCTTAACGAACCACCACCATCACCACTAATACCCGGATTTCCCTTTGCACACAATGACAATTCAATTTAAACCTATTCTCAGGCGGTTTACTCCATTTAGTAACAATCCACTGTTTCGTTTTCAAAGGATTTACTTTCAAACCGAACTCATAAATCAACTGGTCATCCTTCTGAGCTCTCTTCAACTGACTTTGGGATAATAACGCTTTAATTGAACTCTGCCTATTAGAAATAACCCGCCAAGCATTATCAATCTTATGTTCATATTTACCCCTATTACGATGCTTCCATAACTGTCAACAAATGCTAGTAGAAACAGCGATAAGAGCAGCTTTATGAAAAGGAGAATTCAATTTTGAGAGATACCGATAATTTAATTTCAGAACAAGCAAATTTATATCTCGAATTTGGTTTAAAACAGATTGCGGAAGAAGCTGTCTAGTAGCAACTACTTTATCCCCGTCCCCTTGAAAGAACTCTTTTACAGTCAGATCTTTTAAGCTCCCCTTTATTGACCACCAACCCAATATGCCTCTCTGCTGTATCTTTAATACGTACGAGTCTGCTCCATGTACAGGAAGAATTAGATCTATCCTTGCAATCTGTATGTGCCCTCTCCTAGTATACTTACTCCTTATGAACCTGGCCCCTGAAGAATGAGAAGGATGAATAAACCACCACAACTTCATACTTTATGCTTGTACAATATCAACCAAACTTTTGCACCCAAACCCCCACTAAATTTTTAACGATCTTAAACACCAAATCAGAAAAATATTCCATCTTCTTCTGTCCACTAAATAGCAAACACCCCAGATACTTAATCGGGAAAGTTTTCTTAGTGAAATCCGTACTCTGAGCAATAATGCGGCATCTACAATCAGACACCCTTGAACTAACAATAAAACAGCTCTTACTCTTAGTCACAAGATGACCAGAGCTCTCTTCATAAGCTGATAGGAATTTCATCAAATTAACCAAGGCACTATTGAGTCCCATTAGTAAAAGTCAAGTCATCTGTGAAAGCCAAATGCGAGATAGGGTAGAAAACGGAATGATTTTATTTGTCACCACTCACCAGAAACCAATTCAACCCTCGACTCATGACCTCAAGCCTCATTGATAAATAGAAAAAGGGATTGAACATCTACTTTATTTGGAGCGGAACTACAGAATTTCTGCAGTCTTTCCTGTTGTACCAACCTTTTCTCTCTTTGAACTGAACATCTACTTTATTTGGAACGGCATATATATATGCACTGCACTATTTGCCTTCTTAATTGTTGCCTTCTCGCTTAAACGAAAAAAGAGGTAAGCATTGTGGTCATTCTCAAGGGATGCCTTTTCTAATCTCTACTTTGCTTCTTTATGACTTTTAACACCTAGTATAATATGCGCAATGCACTATTTGCCTTCTTAATTATTGCCTTCTTTATGACTTTTGATTTGATAGCAGCCCTGCCAAAGTCATGGCACGATCTTTTGGCTATTGAATGGTGCTTCAAGGGTAATAAGAAGGCAAAGATGCTATGGAGAGGTGCTGCTGTATGGCAGCAGCCTGGAATGTGTGGCAGGAATGCAATGCTAGGATTTTTTAAGACGGATCACTGGAGGCTCTGGAGGTGTGGAGCAAAATCAAGTCGATGGCTTCTCTTTGGGCATTCTCAACCAGAGTTTTTGGCTTATTATCTGTATCCGAAATATCTAGAGATTGGGGTGCAGCTATGAGATAGAGTTGTAGGATTCATTTTTCTAGAGTCGGCTGGGATTTTAATTTTTTTTTGTAGAACCTACTGTTTTGGTGTGATTATGTGATGATTCTGGGTAGCTGTTGTGGTGAACTTCTGGTCCACCATATGGCTCTTTTGATCGCTTGTATTGCTATTTTATATGAATAAAAGCGTTCGTTTCTGATCAAAAAAAATAAGTTGGGATGTACGAATATAGTGAACTATGCCTTCATAGGGGGGTTTTCTTATACTTTTCCGATAAGGGAGTTTCAGATCTGTTTAATATCATTGCAATCAAATTTACTCTCTCTCTCTCTCCTTATGGTGGGTTTGACTGTTACAGAGACAAGATTTGAATTCCTTAGAATTGTTCTATGAGGGGGAAAATCCCCATTGAGAAGTTCAATTTCTCTTAGAGCAGAGATGGTTTTTAAGTTGCATGAGAACAAGATCAAATTAGGTTAAACAAGTTGTACAAATAAAATTGATTCCGTTGAAGATTAATGTTTTCAAACACCCACTAAATGTGGAAAAAATGAATTTTGAGCATTTTCTGAGGAAAAAAAAGTGTAATCAAACACACCCATTGTATTTCAGTTTTCCTAACACATGCAATTTTCTAGCCTGATATTGGGTATAGCTGTATAGGCTAGTTGACACTACCAGGAACTTTCAGGTTGAGCCGACTGCTGAGGCATGCTCACTCTTTAACCTTATTAAATTTCTCCTTCTAATTTTGGTTATTAACATGAAAGCATGGCAACTAAAGTCTACTCGAGGCCTCGTACATGTATGAATCCTGGTTATTTACTTTCGCACGCGCACAATGCAATTACACATGTCAATTGAAGCTTTTAGCCCAAGCTGGACAATGGTCGTACAAAAATCTAAAGTACGTCAATTGGAAAAGAAAAATAAAAAGAGAAGAGCCAACGTCCAGTCATCATTAGAAAGCTCCCAAAGCTGTAGATACACCCCATACTGTACATATGTCGCTCTGTATGAAGCATTTTTGTTTAAACTTTTTGGTCACAGTGGAAAGAGGACTAAAGAAGGGATTCTAGCAATTAAAGGAGTTTACTAGCTGATTTTAACTGAAGGCTCAACGTCCTGAAGTTAAGGATGCAAAGTTTATCTTTATAATTTTGAGGTAAATTTCAGGGAACATATTATTTCTTTGTAAAAAACTTATACTTGATTTTTGATGGCATTCCATCAAGCTAAGTGGGAGAGAAAGCCCACATTTGTCATGTTTCGAAGAATTATTGGCAAGCTCGGTCTTGTGATCCAGATAATCAAATGAGTTTGTTTCTTCACTGTTATTTCTATTTAGTCGATTTTTCCTTGAGAACTTCCGACTTCTGAAATGGATACCTGAATTTTGAGAAAGGTGGTATTATATAAAGTAATCGGTATTTATTTTGACAATATTGAACTATTCTCGCTTCTCTGCTTTTAGTAGTAATACCTGGGCTAATTTCCTGGTTATAAGCCGGACAGTTGAGAACTTCAAAAAATTCATGTTGATATTGTAAACTCTATCTGTAGTTTTGGTCATTAACTTCAGAGCACATCAAGAAAAATCTACTTGAGGCCGGGTACATAAATCCTGGTTATTTACTCTATCACACACACAAATGTTAGTCAAAGCCCTAACCCTGCAGTTATTTTTTCTTGCTTATGAAAGTGCCCAAGCTGAACAATTAGAGCTGTCAAGGGCTATCAGGCTACGTATATGGTTCGACGGTTGTGGCTTGGGTTAATACTAGTGACACAGGTTCATTTCTCTTTCTCTCTTCTTTGAATTAACAATATCACCCCCCTTTTCCCTTTTCTCTTTTGTGTTCTGAATTCACATAATTATCCCTCTTTCTTGAAACTCTAGGTTTGATTTAGACGTCCCTTTGGAAAAACAAAATGCAATACTTTGCAGAGTAATCCCTTAGTTTCAAATTAAGATTCCACTATTCAGTAGTAAAGTTCGCACATTACTTTGCAGAGTACTCCCTCCGTCCCAAATAATTACAGTTTCCACCTTCTGTCAAGTTTTCCATGGATAACTTTGGCAACCAAACACATTACTGATTATCTAGCTACTAATCTTGCAACCTTGTGCCAAATGTTCACGGATTCTAGTAACGGACACAAATGAATCCAAAACATTAGGATCTTTCAAAGAAGATATATGTGATGGTTTTGAACTTGCAGAGTTCAATATGCACAGTGACTAATGAGAAGAATAAGTTGTCAATGTGTTCGTATCTTTGTCACTTTTATATTTCTATGAATGTGTATGGATATATAGGTCGGTATATGTATTATATTACTAGAAAACAAATTAGTCTCCCTCTCTGTATATGAATCTCGGATTGTGATTTTTGTTTTATTGTTAGAGCGTGTTTGAATGGTTTGAATGGAATAGGTTTCAATTCCTTGGATTTCTTTTACATGGCAAATATTTTCATGCGGCATATTCCATGAAAAAGAAAAAATTAGGCTAAAACAAGTTGTAGACAACATTTATTCCCCTAAGAGCATCTCCAATGTTAACATAGATTGGATCTACTAAAAATATGGACATGTAAGCGTATCTAAAAATATGGTTCCTATGTGGCACTAAAAGTATTGTTCATGGTCAACTTCTAAAAAAATCATCTCCAATGGCGTTGTCCATAAAATTGCTATTGACATTATTCGTCAAATTTTTTAATAAAAAAAATATAAAGTATATGGATTTTGTTTGATAGATCTTAAAGAATACTTTTTAACAAAATAGATTTTATTGAATATAGTATTGTAAATTAAAAGTTAAAATAATTTAAAATTTTAAAAATAAATTATTAAAGTAAAAATGATAACGTGTCATCTAGACATCGTCTAGGAGGCCCTGTAGATGTAGAGCGTCACCCTCACAATGTCTTCCCCTCTTTTTGACACATCACCTTCATGGTCATTATACATAGTTGCATTGGAGATGATTTTTTTTTAACTCATTGTCTATATATTCTACGTGACACTTCATTTTTCCCCAATTCATAGTTGCATTGGAGATACTCTAAAGGTGACACTCCATTTTTCCCCAATTCATAGTTGCATTGGAGATACTCTAAGGGTGTGTTCAGTTGAAATTTTTTTGCCTGGAAAACTATCGAAATTTTCATTTAAGTTTTCAGTCACAGATGTCCTTTTTTTAGAGTTCAGACTGGTTGATTATAACAAACGGGCAATTGGCATAGAAAGTATAAGAAATAATGAATTTAGCATATATATACACATTACCTGGTCACTCCCAAGCGTTGCTAGTGTTTTGTGCTTACCTAAAACAATGAAGTTACCAAACATTTTTTTTCTTAACTCAATTTATCGTTTTAAAATAGAATATGGGATTGACAGCAAAGAAAGCAAAGCAGTCTCCAGCCTCCTTTCCTTTGTATCTATGGTTTTCTGGAAAGAGAAGATGAGTGAAATGTGGAAAGGAGATAGAGGGCTATATACTCGGCCATTGTGTTTTATTTTCCTGTATGCGCAATGAGGTAAATATAGTGGTCTCTAACACACCTTTATTGTATTTCATTTTTCCTAACACATGCAGTTTTCTAGCCTGATTTTTGATATTGGCTTGGTTAACCTATCGGGAGCTTTCTCGCCAAGATGAGGCATGTTCAGTTAAACCATGGCCTTCTTGTAGACCAGGTACCAATTGTATTGTCACTTTATTTTTGGAGGTTTTGTTTAGTCATTTTCTCAAAAAATAGTTGCGAGCTCAGTTTTGTTCTCATGCTTTTCCATCTCTGCAGATGAGTTTTGTTCCCTCCATTCTTGGTAATGAAATCAATTTTCCTCAAGAACTTTGACTTTCGGATGGAGACTCAGAATTTTAGGAAGGGAGTCGGTATATATTTTGAACTTCTGTTAACTTTGACGTTGAACTATTTTTGCTAATCTACACTTACAATTCCCTGGTTGTGAGCCTTACGCAAACTTAATGAAAAAAATTCGAATGTTATAAAATTCTCTTTCTAGTTTTTGTAATTAACTTCAAAGCACAGCAACTAAAATTTACTCGAGCCAGAGTACATGAATCCTGGTTATTTACTTTCAGACACACACACATGTTAGTTAAAGCTTTGATCCTGCAGTTACTTTCTTTTATTGAGAAAACAAGCAAGGGCTATGTGGCCACATGGTTCGTGGCTTAGGTTCTCTCTCTCCTTTTTATAATTAACAAGATCACCCATTTTTTCTTTCTTGTACCTTCTTTTTTATATTTGGCCTCACACAATGTGTAAATGTGATATGAAGTCAGTCGGCCGCTATTTTCTCTTTATGTATAGCAGATTCAAAACAGTACCAGAATTAAGAGTACATCCATGAAGATAATCATAATACCGCATGTGGGTGTTGGGTGTTTTGGAGGGGGGGAGGGCGTGTTAATACAATTTATATTAAGTTGGTATTTTTCTTCTTAAGAGTAGATTTATCTGTACCCACGTAAACATGTAATCCGCCCGCCTGATGTTTTAAATTTTATTAGAAAAAAATCGGTATTTTCAACCAAACTTGTTCTAATCTTATTTCACTCTTTCCCTAGAGAATCTGCTGCAACTAGGATTGTATAAACAGGTCCTCAGTCCTCTTTAAACTCTCTCACTTGCACACTTTCCTGTTAACAATGATGCCATTAGAAAAGAAACAACCAGACTTCAAAGCTCAGAACAATTTGATTTTCGGAACACATCAAGGCATGATTAAAAAAAAAATGATAGAAGAACCAAATTTACCAAAGCGAGAAATGACTAGCCCAATATATATATGTATCGCATAGAAAGAAACCTTAAATTGTAGATGGATGCTATGGGTACCACAGGGTAAATAACTTAAATCACAATTATTATCAGGGAAATAACCATCACTCATCAGCACCCCACAACCATGCCACACCACCCCCCTCAGCTGCAGCCATCTCATCTCACCTCACACGCGCCTCATGCACCACCTGTAGGCCACCCTTCACCTCATCAATGCCAACAATATCAACCACAGCCATCCCTTGCAGAGATGCCCCATCTTTTTGCTCTTCAGATGCAAAACCATCAAAAATTGGCAGAGGAACAATTTCTACAGCAGAAACAGTTATTCCAACTGTTTTCAGCTATGGTGCCTGCACAACAAGCTCCCATCCTCATCCCCAACCCTCTGTTTACCCGCAAGCTCCCCTCTTACCTGTTCAGTACAATCTGCACCTTCAAAATGAGCAAACTAACTTTTCTCAGCAAAATAGAGCACCTACTACAGGCAACTCGGTTTCCATGGTGAATGTAGGTGATTGCTGCTCTAATACATCAGATCTAGTAGGTAATGATGCTTACAATCTCCACAAGGCTCAGTCCGATGAGAAAATGGTGAATAAAACAGTTATGCCACAAAACAGAGCATGTATTTCAACTGATAGTATGGTTATTTCCACCCAACCACAAGTCCCACTCACAGATTATACCCAAGGAATTAAATCTGTGGTAGAAGGTGAGGTTTGTGGAAAAATATTTCTCTTATGATGTTGATAATCAGCTTGTTAAGCTGTTGAAACAGCAGAACAATGCCACAAATACTCCCACGGATCAAGCCGCAAAAAATATTCCAACATTTCCGTCATTACCTTCACATTCGAGTAACAAAATTGCAGCCAATCCTTCAGTTTTTTATTCAAAACAGGTTCTTGAGGTTGAAGATGACCACTCTCTCCCTCCAAAACATTTGTCCACTGGCCCCTCTGCAGATTCAGTACCTTGTCCAATCACCACTCCCATTGCAATCACTGCTGTCAACTGTTGTACAAATGCTGTCAACAGTGCAGCAGTTGACATCCCCCTGCCTGTTGCCGACCACAGTTTGATAGAAACCACCTCAAACAATGGGAAAACCACTAGTTTATTTCGATCACATCCATGTCATCCAACTATCCCCATTCCAAAACTCCCCATTCCTTACAAAAAAGGACAGCCGCCTGCTGTTAAGATTGATGAAGCAATTTATCACAAAACTTTAGACTTATGTAAAATTCACAATTTACATGGTCGATTGATCTTGCACAAGGGCATTGCTCCTATCAAATCTTCAAATTTATTTTTTACCCTCTCATCTCTGTGGCAACTGAAGCATCCTTGGTCCATTACTCCTATTAGTAGGGGTTTTTACACTCTCAGATTCTCCTCTGATGAAGACAAGCAGAGAATTTGGTCTCTCAGTCAATCTAATATCAAAGAAGGAATTTTTAAACTCCTTCAATGGTTCCCAGACTTCAAGCCTAGCAGCCAGAAACAAACATCTGCCCATGTGTGGGCAAGGCTTCATGAGGTACCTGATGAATATGCACCACCACATCCTATTTAGCATTGCTAATATTATAGGTTTCCCTGTGATTATTGATCCTCACACCTTGAAAAAAGAATTTGGTCATTTCTCTAGAGTTCAGGTTGATGAGGATTTAAGGTCCCCTCTTCCTCACAAATTTCTTGTGGAAAGAGAAAACTTCGGTTTTGAGATTGATGTTGCATATGAGTCCATTCCCGATTTCTGCTCTCATTGCTCTGTCATTGGGCACTCAATTAGTGAGTGTAGAAACCTTCAAAAAGTGCAGCAACATAAAGAACATCCTCCTTCCAAATCTGTCCACAAACAGACTGCAAAAACACAGGTTGCAGCTTCTTCTCTTCTTCAGCAAACTGAAGCTCCCCCCACAGTTAAACCTTTTTCTCAGTCCAAGAGCCAGGCCTTTCTGTTGCCCCTGCCAATTACCAAACTACTGCTAACATAACTGCTTGCACTCAACCAGTCACTACTCCCATTCCACTACTCACTCCCACTCACTCTTCGTTGGTTCAGCCATCACATTCCACTAAATCCAAATCCCTTAGTAATTCTGTTGAATCTTATGTTCCATGCACTGATTTAAACCAGAACCAGTTGTTGGATTAATTTTTATATTAATCTAACTTTGGTCCACACATGTATATTATTAATGTGTGTCATCATTTACAAGCCTAAAATTAAGTGATCTAATTTAAAGTTTTAAGTAGGCTTGAGGTTATTTGTCATGGAAATAATGTGTAGATGCCATTATGTGAATTCTATTTCTATGAGGGGCGGAAATAGAATTATCGGAAAGTTCAGGGTGAACTTATGTAATTACGGCATTGGTCCCCAACCCATCCATCCTTATATAAGTTGTCTTCTATCAATGGAGACATAAGCTATTATCTACATCCTCTTAAGGAGAATATCAAAGGGTTATAGAAGGGGAAAGGGTTGGAAGATCAATTGCCATACGGAGATTGACGTTAAAGTCCGCTGTATCGATCAATCGATGGAGACAGGTACACACACTTCTCTTTTGTAATCTCTTGGCACTAGATATGATGCACGATCTTAGAATTGATGTTGTCTAGGACACTCAATTATTCCTAACAAGTGGTATCAGAGCCGGTTTTAGTGTTGTATCTATTGTTAGAGATTTTATATGTACAGAATTCATGATTATAGTTTTCTATAAATCGTTGAAAATAATATTTTTCATGAATTGGAGAACACGATAAAATTCAAAGAATTTTAATTTAGTGATATTGTCTTCATCTTTATGGATATATATATATATATGTGTGTGTGTGTGTATATAATTTCGGATATGTTTATAATTATATGCATAAATAAGGAATCCCGCATACATGGCCGATTGAATTTACGGCAATTGGTATCACCCTTAATTAATTAATTAATTAATTAATTTTTGGATTATGACAACTCTTGGAATATTATGAAATTGCATAATTTGTGTTATATATATATCTACGGTTGTGTATATATACATAGTATTGCTAGCTCAAAAGCTGGTGGTAAGATATATATTATATATATATAAAGAATATGCCACCACAATATTTTTTTTTTCTTTATATGTATATATTAATTTAAAGTAAAAGTGAGATCTATATATATATAAAGAATATGTTATTATGTTTTCTCTTTATATATATATATATATATTAATTTAAAGTAAAAGTAAGATCTATATATATATATAAAGAATATGCCACCATGATGTTTTCTTTTTATATATGTAAATGTTAATTTAAATAAAAGTAAGAAGAATATGCTATCATCATGATGTTTTCTTTCTTTTATATTATTTATGTGTATATTAATTTAAGTAAAAGTGATATATTTATATACATAAAGATTGTGCCAACATAATAATTCTTTTTTTATTATTATTATTAAATAAAGAATGGCTTATATATATGTTGGTTTCATTTATTACATGATGGTAAAAGTTTTATGGTAAATAAATATATATAGATAAATTTTAGAAACATCAGTGAAAATGAAAATATTTATTTATTTATTTTTCGCCAGAATTGTCACTGTTTATAACAGTGACCAGTTTATCCAGAATTCTCACTATTTTTTGACAGTGACAAACTTCAGATTGTCACTGTTTTTTTTACAGTGACGAACTTCAGGTTGTCACTGTTTTCAGCAGTGACAACACAATTTTTGGGGTTATAATAAATTCGATTAATTACATGTGACATCTATTATTTATATTGCCTATCTAAACATTCTATTAAGGAATATTTACACAAGATGTTACCAAAGTGACATCTCTTTTGTAAATAAAGAATGATTAGATATTTGTGTTTGTTTTAATGCATGCGAATATTAACCAATCCAAAGAGGGGTTTGTATTTGGCCGAATTTCATACACACTTGTGATGGTAAATATGTGACAATTATAAAGGTAACCTAATGTGAATAATAAATCAATCCAAAGATAGATTTGTTATTTGACATAATTTATTGTCAATATTTGATCATTACAACAAGAGTACCACTTACAATTAATATCATTGTCCAAAGACTTGGTATTAATGTTGTGCTAGGTATCTTGAGATGTTGCGATAAAATTAATCAATTTAAAGACTACTTATTTGGTTATATGATGTGAGCATTATTGTTAATGTACTTTAATTTTGTTCTCTATTCAGCTTTAATGTCTACTACTTTTGTATCTGCCAATATGAACAATGTTCCAATTTTAAATGGAACAAACTTTAAGGACTGGAAAGAGAATATATTAATTATTCTTGGTTGCATGGACATAGACTTGGCATTAAGAATGCCAAAACCAAATGATCTCACTGAACGAAGTACTCCTGAAGAAATTGCGTACTTTGAAAAGTGGGATCGTTCAAACAGGCTAAGTCTTATGATCATGAAACGTGGGATTCCAAAAGCTTTTCGAGGTGCTACTTCGGATGACAAAACTCTTGCCAGTAAATTTCTTGAGGAAATACAAAAACGTTTTATTAAAAACGATAAGGCTGAAACAAGCACGCTTTTAGCGAACTTGATTTCAATGAAGTTTAAAGGTAAGGGTAATGTCAGGGAGTACATTATGGAGATGTCTCATCTTGCTTCAAAACTTAAGGCATTAAAGCTCGACTTATCGGATGATTTGCTCGTGCATTTAATATTGATCTCTCTCCCTGCACAATTCAACCAGTTTAAGATTTCTTATAACTGTCAGAAGGAGAAATGGACTCTTAATGAGCTCATTTCATTTTGTGTGCGAGAGGAAGAGAGATTAAAGCAAGAAAAGACTGAAAGTGCTCTTTATGTTAGCACCTCTAAAGGCAAGGGCAAACGTAAGGATAAGGGAAATGAAGTTGCTATTCCTAAGGGTTCGGATGAAAAGAAACAGAAAACCGAGGCCGGTTGTTTCTTCTGTGGTAAACCCGGACACAAAAAGGCGAATTGTACCAAATATGCCGCTTGGCGGAATAAGAAAGGTACAAATTCAGTTTTGGTCTGTTCCAAGATCAATTTAACTTCAGTACCAAGTAACACTTGGTGGGTAGATTCTGGTGCTACTACTCACATATGTGTTTCTATGCAGGGTTGCCTGTACTCCCGCAAGCCAATTGATGTTGAAAGACTCATCTATGTGGGCGATGGAAAGTGTGTGGAGGTGGAAGCAATTGGGCATTTTAGATTATTGTTGAGTACTGGTTTTTATTTGGATCTAAAAGACACTTTTGTTGTACCGTCATTTAGACGAAATTTTATTTCTATTTCTGTATTGGAAAAATTTGGTTTTTATTGTTCATTTGGAAATAAGAACTTCACTTTGTCTTTAAATTCAAATATTGTTGGTACCGGTATTCTTAATACTTTTGATAATCTATATTTGCTTGAAACAGTTGCATCTTATAATGAAACTTTAAATGTTGAATGGCGTGGTACTAAGCGAAAATTGAATAATGAAAATTTAGGCTCATTATGGCACAAACGCCTAGGTCACATCTCTAGAAATAGAGTTGAGCGACTTGTGTCTAATGGAATTTTAGGATCCCTTGACTTTTCAGACTTTGGTGTCTGTGTTCAGTGTGTCAAGGGAAAGCAGACTAAAACAAAGAAATTAAGTGCAAATCGAACTACGGATGTCTTAGAACTAATACATACGGATATCTGTGGGCCATTCCCTACGGCTTCTTGGAATGGTCAACGGTACTTTATAACGTTCACAGACGATTACTCTCGATATGGCTACATATTTCTTATTCATGAAAAGTCACAGTCTTTGGACGTGTTCAAATCTTTTAAGGCCGAAGTTGAATTACAACTCAACAAACGGATAAAGTGCGTTAGATCTGACCGTGGTGGTGAATACTACGGCAGGTATGACGGATCAGGTGAACAACGTCCAGGACCATTTGCTAAATACCTAAAGGAATGTGAAATCGTCCCACAGTATACCATGCCGGGTTCGCCTAGCATGAATGGTGTATATGATAGACGAAATAGGACTCTTAAGGATATGGTTAGAAGTATGATTAGTCATTCTTCTTTACCCGAGTCCCTCTGGGGTGAAACTCTAAAGACAGCAACTTACATTCTCAATAGAGTGCCAACTAAGGCGGCTGCTAAAACACCTTATGAGCTTTGAACTGGGCGAAAGCCGAGTCTAAAGCATTTTCATGTTTGGGGATATCCTACTGAGGCGAGGCCTTATCGGCCTCATGAGGAAAAATTGGACCCCAAGACAGTTAGCAGTTACTTTATTGGCTATTCAAAACGATCGCGGGGCTATAAGTTTTATGATCCCACTACTAAGTCTATTTTTGAAACGGGAAATGCCGTGTTCTTTGAGGAAATTGATTTTGGGGGGAGAAATCGAGTTAGGGACATTGTGTTTGAGGAGGAAATGGGAGCAATCCCAATTCCTACTATTACTTTTGACGATGTACATGTTTCTACACCTGTCATTAATCAAAGAGTAATTTTGGAACCTCAAATAAACAATGAGGAACAAACTCAACAACCTCAAGAACATGTGCCATTAAGGCGATCCATTGGAGAAAGAAGAAATGCAATTTCAGATGATTATGTTGTATATCTTCAGGAACATGAGGTAGAAATTGGAATGTCGGAAGATGATCCTATCAACTTTCGACAAGCCATGAATGGTTCCAACTCTCAAAAATGGATTGAAGCCATGAATGAGGAGTATAAGTCAATGCAAGACAATAAAGTTTGGGAACTTGTCCCATTACTGGTTGGTACGAAACCCGTTGGTTGCAAATGGATATTTAAGACCAAACGGGATTCGAATGGTAATGTGGAAAGGTATAAGGCACGTCTTGTGGCTAAGGGCTTTACTCAAAAGGAAGGAATTGACTTTAAAGAGACATTCTCTCCAGTTTCTTCGAAGGATTCTTTTAAGACAATCATGGCACTTGTGGCACATTTTGACCTTGAGTTACATCAAATGGATGTCAAAACTGCGTTTCTTAATGGTGACATTGAAGAAACGATTTATATGGTGCAACCAGAAAATTTTGTGTTGGGAGACTCACAGAATATGGTTTGCAAATTGACTAAATCAATTTATGGACTCAAACAGGCTTCTCGTCAGTGGTACTTTAAGTTTTATCAAGTTATCATTTCGTACGGTTTTGAAATGAATTTGGTTGATGATTGTGTGTATCACAAATTTAGTGGGAGTAAACATATATTCCTAGTTTTGTATGTTGATGACATTTTGCTAGCAACAAATGACATAGGCATCTTGCATGACACCAAGAGATTTTTATCAAAGAACTTTGAAATGAAAGATCTTGGTGAAGCATCCTTTGTATTAGGAATCGAAATACACCGGGACCGATCTCGGGGTACTTTGGGATTATCACAAAGGAGTTATATTGAGAAAATTCTTAATAGATTTGGCATGCAATGTTGTAAACCAGGTGAGACCCCGGTCGTTAAAGGAGACAAGTTCAGTCTCAATCAATGCCCGAAGAACAGTTTAAAAATTAAGGAAATGCAAAAGATTCCTTATGCCTCGGCTGTAGGGAGTCTAATGTACGCTCAAGTATGTACTCGTCCGGATATTGCGTTCATAGTTAGCATGTTGGGCAGATACTTAAGTAACCCCGGAATGGATCATTGGAAAGCAGCCAAACGGGTTATGAGGTATTTACAGAGAACAAAAGAATATATGCTCACATATAGGAGATCGGATAAGTTAGAGATCATTGGATATTCTGACTCCGATTTTGCTGGATGCCAAGACAGCAGGAGATCCACTTCAGGCTATGTTTATCTGTTAGCTGGTGGAGCGATTTCGTGGAGGTCTGCCAAGCAGACGCTCGTTGCTTCGTCCACCATGGCTGCAGAATTTGTAGCATGTTATGAGGCATCCAATCATGGAATATGGCTGCAAAATTTTGTCACTGGGCTGAAAATTTTGGAAGGTGTTGAAAGACCACTCAAATTATACTGTGACAATAAATCAGCTGTTCTATATTCAAACAACAATAGAAGCTCGACTAAGTCAAAACATATTGACATCAAGTTTCTAGTTGTAAAGGAAAGAATACAGAGTGGTCAGATTATGATAGAGCATATTGGGACAAACTCCATGGTTGCGGATCCGCTTACAAAGGGATTAACACCTACGGTCTTTCATGAGCATACTGCTCATATGGGTGTTGTCTTATTTGAGGACACTTTGGTTTAGTGGGAGTTTGTATTTAAGTTTGTGTTGTTGCTCTATGTATGCTTTGGATTACATTTATATGTATTTGGTTTAGTTTCTGCAGAAACAAAGTATTTGGTTTATTACACTCTGTTTAAGTATTTTGAGGTTTTGATCTCAATAAAGAGGACCAGTTAAAAATAGGCATGTTTGGATCACATTACATGTAACTTCCATGCTGCGCACCATGATTGATCTATGTCATTTAATTGTGTTGGTATACGTGATCATTGATGGGTCGAGTTACGATTAATGTAACAAAGGCCGCTTTGGTTCTATATTGGCATAATTGATGGACGAGATTATTTGATAACCTAATTAAGGTTATGATGACAAGTTCTGAGCTCACTAAGGTTAAACACATTTGGCAGGATACATATGTGGCCCAGTGGGAGATTGTTGGATTAATTTTTATATTAATCTAACTTTGGTCCACACATGTATATTATTAATGTGTGTCATCATTTACAAGCCTAAAATTAAGTGATCTAATTTAAAGTTTTAAGTAGGCTTGAGGTTATTTGTCATGAAAATAATGTGTAGATGCCATTATGTGAATTCTATTTCTATGAGGGGCGGAAATAGAATTATCGGAAAGTTCAGGGTGAACTTATGTAATTACGGCATTGGTCCCCAACCCATCCATCCTTATATAAGTTGTCTTCTATCAATGGAGACATGAGCTATTCTCTACATCCTCTTAAGGAGAATATCAAAGGGTTATAGAAGGGGAAAGGGTTGGAAGATCAATTGCCATACGGAGATTGACGTTAAAGTCCACTGTATCGATCAATCAATGGAGACAGGTACACACACTTCTCTTTTGTAATCTCTTGGCACTAGATATGATGCACGATCTTAGAATTGATGTTGTCTAGGACACTCAATTATTCCTAACACCAGTGTCATACACCTCTCAGTAATTCTGCCACTAGAGTTTCTTCTCCCATTGTTTTAAATAACAACATAACTCCCTCCCCTACATCCAATAGCAAGTCAATTGGCTCCTGCACTTCTGGCAGCTATTATGCAGCTTCTAAGACACAACATTTCACCAGATCCAGGTTATCTAACAAGTACTCCCCCTAAGTGAGCATTTTTTAGAGGATGTTGGTGGAGGTGAATCTTGGGAACAATCTTCAGATGACAAATCTTTGGGATATTCGGAAGATATAAATCCTTCATATGGATACTACTCAGCTGCAGGTTCTGATCAGTTTGCAGTTCAAAGACCAAGTAGAAATTGGGGCAATTTGGCGGACGAACCTCCATTTCAATTTTGGGAAGAGAAGGCAAATGCAGAATTTACAGCTGCCATAGCCAACAATGCAAATGAGGAATGTTGCATTCAATTGGAACAATATAACACTCTTGACCAGCACTTTTCGCCCCTTGCTGTTACAGCTGCCTCCCCCTCATGTACTTCAGTCTCTCCTATACACATTCCCACACCCAAATCAGGTGGATCAGAGTACTCCCCTTCTCCAATTAAAACAAGAGCTCAAAGGCAAAAACAAGGCCTTCCCTTATATCTCCATAAGCATCAAAAGATGAAGAAGTCACCAACTAAGGAAGCTAAGGCTTTAGCTACGCTCTCCAAGTTTAATTCCTTTTCTTCTTCCCAACCACTATATTAATGGCAGGTCCATTTGCAGGACAAGAAGAAAGGAGAAGAGAATGCAGAAGTGGTTCAATCTGTCAATGAAGCAGAATCACAATTGACTTCATGCCTTTCAGTGAAGTTTAACTACATGGTCATTTGACTTGTTTGCTGGTGTATTTCTTTCTTTGTTGCAAGTATTTTTTGTTATATTTTTAGTTTATTCAATAGACTTTTGTTTAGGCTCTATCTTTATGTTTTGAATTGCTTGGTGGTCTTTCGGTCTTGTCCATTAGTCCATCTCGTAATATTTGCTCATTTCTTTAGTGTTTTTTTGGGTCTCGGGGATGGCCTTTTGTATCCCCCGGCCTCTTTATGTTTCTCTTTTGGTTGTTTATGGTATGACTCTAGTCCTTAAAGGAGGCTAATGATTTAAAAAAAAGAATGGATTCCAACGGAAGAAAACTTAAACGAAGCCGTAATGTGAAAGTTGGCAATTGCAAGGTTAAGTAATGCAAATGGTTATGTTCATGTAGGCAACTTTCCCGTTGTCTTTTCTTTCAATTTCCTTTTAATAAATGAACTTTTGTTTAGACGCATTTTTCTATGGTTTGATGATGTTTTCTTCGTAATTAGCAAGAGTGAGTCCAAGATAAGGTTGACAAAAGAAGGTACAATGGTAAGTTCGTAATTAGCCAGAGTGAGTTCTTCTTCACCTCCTCCTGTTCTTATAGCAGCAACAGGCTAAGGCTGGGTGCGAATGGGAGAAATGAAAGATGGGTTTGCTTACAATGGTTGATAGTTTGTTTTTTTTTTTTTTTTTTTTTTTTTTCCCCTTAAATGTGTTTTTTTGACAAAGCAACAAAAGAAAAGATACTTAGTCTATCCGCCTAGACCCTGCCTTGCACTATTATGAGGCCGCCTAAATTTGACTATTTCATACAACAATTAATCGAACACCTAGGCACTATTCGGAGTGCCTTGGCACCACCTAGGTGCCGGGTGGCTGCCTTTCCGAACACTGAGCCTGCCTACGCATAATGGCAAAAGGAGGAGATCAGGGCTTAAGTAGTACCTTCAACATCTCATTGGTATTAATTTTACTAGGACCAGTTCGATCTGTTGTGCAATCGCCTTTGATCTATCGAGATACTAATTTGCAATTAAATTGGCCTACTAGGACCAGTTCGAGCTGTGGCACGGAGTGAGTAAATATGAGTAAGCAAAGAGAGAAAAGGTTTTAAAAGGAAACCTTACAGGATCCTTCCTCTGAGCTCTCTTATCTAGAATGGAGAAGAAGGTACAAGAATTTAACAAAGAAGTTAGACTCAAAACCAGATCATAGATTTGGATAGAATCCCAAGAATAAACTGTAGGAATCAGACCTTTACAGGACTAAAAAGATTTGAAAAAGGTGCAAAACCTATGATGCACGGATACTCTTCCAGAGGGAGCGTATCTTGCCCGACACGCGGACACGCTCGGACACACGTGTTGGAGAGTGTCCAATTGTTTATTAAATTATTATTTTTTCACGGACACGCTGAGGACACGTAAAAAGGGGTCAATATCCAAAATAACTAAAAATATGGGGTGAAAATAATAATAATAAAACTTAAAAATAAAACAAACAGAATAAATATCATTTCTCTCTTAATGTTGAGTTGAATGAGCGATTGTTATTTTTATATTCTCCTTTTGGTTTTTATTATTCTATAGAACAACTTGGTTTATGTAATTATGTATGTTCTTTTATGCTTTAATTATGGAACAATCTTTGTGATACTTTAATTATGGAACAACGTACTGATCATGTTTTGAATATTTGCCATTTGGGCTATTAATGCAATCTATTTTCATTTTATTGAATTCTTAAATATTTACAATGTTTATTGCATAATTAATTAATTAATTAAGAACGTGTCCTCCTACGTGTCGTGTCTTACATTTTGGAAAAATTGCATGTCGCGTGTCATGTCGAAACGCGTATCGTGTGTCACGTCCGTGCTTCGTAGTGCAAAACCAATCGAGTTGAAGCTTGATTCAATCTTAGAACCCTACAAAGGTACGTTCTTCAGGGAAATTGTTGGTCTTTTTTGCAGGGTCTCTCTAAACTCAAAGCTCAAGTCGCCAACTTTATTTTTCAAGGGAGTTGGCGAGTTCCGCAACTGCATGAAGACACTTTTCCAAATATTTGGCATTAAATTATGAATATTCAGTTTTATCCCAAATTTGCAACATGCTCAAATGCAATAAAAGGGGTGAAATCACCAAGAGGGAAAATTCTTCTAACTTTTGTTCTGATTTACTTCATAACACAAAGTCACAACTCCAATGCAATAAGAGGGGACAAATCACCAGTTTAACTGAGGGAAAATTATTCAAACTTCTGTTCCAAGTACTCATCTACCAGGTTAGAATGAGCCTTTCTAAATTAAAAAAATTAATATTTGAAGATAAATAAAAATATATACAAAGAATTAATTTTTAAGTCTTTCTCCAGTTACTGAAGCCTTCTCTACTATTCGTCTGAACAAGAGGGCAACATCCAATTGGGTTCGGACCAATTATATTGCACACTGGGGCATGGCAAAGAAACACTAACGCTTTTTTCTTCAAGATTGAATGCATATAAACTTCTATCTGCATCCATTGTGAAGTATATCGTATTCCCCATGATTCCCAAGTCAGATTCAGATTCTTTAGCAGAAGCAGAACAACGAGAATTACGACCCAGAAAAAAGGCGCGATTACCGAGGCTTTTCACCCTCTCCCAAGACATTCTGCTAAAATGCAGCTTGAATACTTCAAAGTCTTGAATCTCCTGAGGCTTATATTGTTCCGCGTAAATTCTCCTGATAGCCACATGATTCAACCAATACTACGTTAATAGGTAATGACTCTTTCAATGATGGCAACCAACTTTCAATCCCCATCTTTTTAACTGTGAGAGTAGTGGTGTCCACTGCCTCAATAATCAAAATATCATCAAACCGACGGGTAAGCCCATAAATCTTTCCATCACAACTCGTAGCGTCTGTGATACCACCAGAATCCTCAAATTTCACTTCTTGCTTGATCCAACGATCAACATTACCACTTTTTTTAGGACAACTAAACCTGAATGTGATTACATCACATCGGGGCGAGGTTATGAATAAGACGGTGCAGCTAGACTTAGTGGGGGACGATGACAATACACATTTGTTGAAGTGGAAGTCCACTGGTGGCAATTGAATTTCCTCCATTGTAGTTGGATTCACTAAGCAACAGCCGTAACACCGATCAAAAGACCTAGCGGTTAAAACCATCCAACCATGAGAACAAGCGCATACAACTTTTCTGCGGAGGCAAGGCATGTTCCTGAGATGGTTTTGATCTTCTAATATGCTGTAAAAGGTCTGGTTTTGTTCTCGCTTTCCGTGGAAGAAAACAAGCCATGGTTCATCTGACCCCTTTGGCCTTAGTGGTAGTGACATTGGGTTCCTCTGTTGCTGCTGCATTTCATTATCTGATTTCTCCATATTATGCTTACTTTTTTGCTAAACACAAAAAGAAAGTTCAAGGATCATTCACCATCACATGCAAATCCAACATGCTATTTTTAATAAAAATAAAATAAAATTGCAAGTATAAATAGAAGTCTTTATAATTGGAAATCCAACCCCCACCCCCCAAAACAAAACAAAAAAGGTCAATTATTCATGTTATAGTTTAGGATGTCCATCCTTGTTTCCGTACTTTACACATATACTGACAAACAAGGATAGAGGAAAAAAGGCAATTAATTGAGATTGTTTTTGGTCCAAACAAATTGACAAAGATGTCCATGCTAGTTTGGTTCGAGTTTTGGTTCGTTCCTAGAATCCTAAAGTGGTAACGTCACATTAAAAGTCTCTTATAAGTTCTTGTCAAGAGGTTGAATAATGAGTTAATGGAGCTCAAACTTTCCTTGTGAAATTACCATTTTGAGTTCCAAGAACAAACAAAAATTCGAACAGAACGAGTACTAAAAGAACAGATAAATAGACATCACAGATTCTTCATGATCAAACATCCAAATCATATAATTTAAAGTCGGTTGACTATTTTTCCGCAAATTTGTGTCTTTGCAGCCAAAGGCAGTTTGTTCATTAACACAACATCAAGGTTGATTTTCTTCATTTACGTCTTCTATGTCATTCTTTTTCTTCTTTCTTTTCTTTTCTTTTCTTTTTTTTTGTTTCCTATGGGATGGTCTGGCTAACTATCACACATCTCGACCAATGCCGCACGTGCAGGAGAACAAATGCTGGCCACTAAAAGTTGTCAAACCCAAAACTCATCCTAAAAGCACACTAGGCCACTCTTGGTTATAACTGGCTTTCTCTCTCACCTTTCAAAAATGCTTTTTCTCTAATTTACAATTAGCATCTTCTACACCAAACATACTGTTTTCTTGCAGTTACTAAAGTATACTTTAACCTAATATTCTCCCTTATATAGTTTGTTTTCATTATTATTCATTACTTTGAATTCCAATTTTTTTTCAAGTACAAATTTGTTGGGTAGTAAAAATTCAATATTTAATTGAAAATAAAATGAATAGGGGTAGTTCCATGTTGAAGAGAGTCGAATTTTGATTCAGAATGAGTAATTACACATACATGCATACAAATAAATGAAAATTGAGAATACTGAAAATTAAGTTGACATAATAAATATAAATAAAATACTTGAAGTTTACCTGTTGAAGACAGAGACAAAGAGAGGGTTTTGATTTTCGAAGAAGAGAATGGGGCGCAAGGGAGGAGAAAAGCAACAATATTTTTATATTTAATTTGTTTATTATATATATACAGTGCCGGTCTTGAATTTCTCAGGACCAGGGCAAAAGCAAAAATTAGGCCCCTATATATATATATATATATTTAAACATAGTGGTGAACTCACTCTTATTTTTCAACCAAGATCTAACAAGTTCAAATTAACTAAAAATTTAACATTCAAACCAAATAAATTGTATCGATTCAAACTTCAATATATAAAAACTTAGAATAAAAGAAAAATGTATTTTCTTCAATTATAGAATCATCATTAAAGGTAGATAGATTTCCTGTAGAATTCAAAAAAAAGAAAAGAAAACTCAAGCATGAAGCACAGTGTAATGCATATACTTGTGTGTAATTGTGTGATTACACAATATTGAACCAAAACTGAAACTACAGGTCAAGTATTAAACAAAAAGTAAACAATTGAAACATTCAAATATAGATAAAGGAAATTCGGGATGACATTGAACCCGAAGAAATTCGGCCAATGGGAAACTATGATGTATCTACAATATGGCCAGATGGATTTAGCCAGGTATGCCCCTTGAGTTACTTTATTTTAGCCCAAAAAAAATATATCTTTTGTAGAAAAAGCAAATTCAATGGAATTGGTATGCCTGAAGAGATGTCAGCTTCTTGAAAAACCTAATACTTTAGACCGAAAAGCAATAGTGATTGAAATAAAGGAAAGCTATGAAAATGGTGCACGGAAATAAAAATATTTTTATAATAAATCCTATAAATCAATCTACTGCCATAAGCCCATAAAAATATTTTTTATAATAAATCCTATAAATGGGTAATCTGCATTCAAGTGTTTTCAGATTTCAGTTTTAAGCGGTAATTTTATCACTTAAAATTTTTTACACAAATTTTCAGATTTTAGTGATGTATCACTTTTTTTTTTTTTTTTTGCTAATCAAACAACATTTATACCATTTTGCTAATCAAACAACATTTATACCACTAAAATGTGAAAACTTTAAGTTTTCATATTTAAGTGGTTCAAACAAACACCACCTTAATGTCCAACCTAACTTACTCATAGGAAGTCTTATATTTAGTGACAGCAGCGTAAGAAAAACTCCATTCTCATCGATGAAACCTCCTAAATTAATAACAACCACATCCTTTCCGAGTCCGAGTCTCCGAAACTCAAATCCATAACGCATATCATTACCAAAATACCAAATAATCACACAATTACAATTTACACACAAGTATATGCATCTATCAAACGCAACAGAGTTAACGAAGAGAAGGAAAAGAAGAGAAAGAAGATACCTGGAGCGGAGGAGTGGAATGGACGAATGGGGATGGGGCGTAACTGCGTAAGTGAGCGGAACAGATCGACTGTATATATATATAAGATTGATTGATAATAACGATCTCAATCTGAATTTGGATTTCCATCTCTATTCTCCTTCTCCTCTTCGATTTGGTAATTTTTGGTAAAGCAAGGAACTAGTAAAAAATAGATAGCTTTTATCGATAATAATAATATAATATTATAGGTTGCCATAACTTGCAATTAATTCCCTCTTAATTTATAAAAAATTTAAACAAATTTTAATAATACTAACATTTTCTAAATTGAGAAGTGTATTCAACGATTAAAAATAAGTTATAATTGTATTAATTTAGGGCATGTTTGATTGTCTTTCAAATTGTGAATTAAATAATTTACAATTAAGTAATTTAAAAAATTTTCATTTATTAGTGTTTGGTTGTGTAAGTTGAACAATTGTAAATATTATAATTCAAGTTGATTCACAAAAACTCAAATTAAGTCATTTCAAGTAAAACTTGAAATTGCCTAATTCTAGAATTATATAATTCATTCCAACTCTATTTTTTTAGAATATCTAATTTCTACCCATGATGTTATGCATCTAGACAAAATTTTAATTAACATAGAACAATAGAGAACATGTTTTTATTGTAACAATCGGAATTTTTCGTTTAAGTTTTTCAAACATTGCTTGAATTAGAATTGAATTATTCATAAATGAGCAAATTCACAATTCTCCAATCAAAAATTAACTAATTCTAAAATTAAGTAATTTACGCAACCAAACAGGCCCTTAGATTTTACTTTAATTTAAATTCCTAATCAAAATCTACTTTTATTTTAATTTATTTCCAAATTTTTTTAGTATGCATTTAGATTGCAGAATTGGATTTGGTTTTAAAATTTATAAATTTAAGATTCAAAAATTACATATTTGAAAATAATAATTAAAATTTGTGTTTGCTTAACAAATACAATACAAGGAAATTGATTTCTAAATTCCAAATGTTATTCTGCTAAAATTTATATTTAATTCATTAGCAGACTACTTTTATTTTTGACACTGTGCCGTAGGTAATATGTTCCATCGTTAGTATTTACAGCCTTCCTTCTAACAATGGAAGAATGAGTTAATAATATCACGGCCCTCTTCTACATATGTGAAATTTTGAACAAACGTTGATTAACTTATGATAATATTATAATTTTTTAGAGTATCTAGAGTGAGTGAGGTGAGAGGGGAGACGTCATCTGGTGAGCGAGGATGGAAGAATGAGGAGACCAAATTAAAGGAAGACGGAAGAAGACGGCAAAAATATCTAAATGGAAGGGAGTGAGGGGTTGATTTTCGTTTTTATTATTTTAATTAAAAGTTAATTATGATTTACCCATTAGTTAATAATCTAACTTTTTAAATGTAATATTTTTATTTATTTAATTAAAGCGGATGTACTTATTAATCTAGTAGATTTTTTAATATTAAATTTTTAATAAAATAATATTTCTAAACTTAAATCAATAATATTTTTTGCTAGTCTATCCACACTGGCGGATTAATTTAGTAGGCAATGCAGATTAATTTAATAACGCGGATTGACTGCAAGATATCGCGGATAGAAACAAAATCACCCATAATTATTTAGCTGATATCATTTCTAAACTAATTTCTCAATCTTAATTTTGCAAGTGGCATCAAGTTCAAGAGTTTTATGATACCAACACCAGCAATAATAGTATATTTACTATTCTTAGTCCAGCACAAAAATTTAGTATTTACAACCTTCCTTCTAACGATGGAAGAATGAGTTAATAATATCACATGCATGCTGATTACCTATCAAAAGATTACAAATAGTATCAAGTGACAAGCCTAAAAGAATGATGTATTATTTCGAATAATCCACATGCAGCAAGCAACGTATTTGTTTCAAATTTTAAATGGCTCTAGCACCTTGTAGACAGCAGATACATAGCATATATGCTCAAGGTTATGAAACCATTCATAATTATTAAATTAATTGGATGAAGATATCTTACAAGCACATTCTTAGCTACTTCATATGCCCATTTTTCCTTCTTACTATAGTATTGGAAACGTATGCCACAACAAATTTGTTAAGATAAAAGCAATGTAAATAAAGATGGTGCGATAAAGTCTAATTGAACATACTGTATTTTTAGCTACATTACCAACTCATACTCAAGCAAATGGCATCCCTTGCTTCCAGATACGCAAAGAATAGTTCGTGAAAGTAAGAAGACGCGTGAGTTGGTCCCCTTGCTCATTTGGTTGGATGTGTACCTGTCAAAGATGTTCACGTTACATGAATTAGTCTAAAAATCCATTTAACTGTAGTTTTACTGTATAAATAAGTCTTTATCCAAATTATCCAAATGTAACAAGTAGTAAAACTGAAAACTCCATCACATTGTCCCACAAGTGAGTCCATTTTGAACTTTGGGGGTGTATTCAATTCAGATTTTAAAAGATTCTAACTGACTTTTTAAAATCCATGGATTCTGTTAAGTCTATGGATTGTTTTAAATCCTTATAGAATCTGACATATTTTAATGCATGAATTCTTTTGGATTTTAGCAGATTTTAATAAGTCCATGGATTTCTGAAGATTTTAATAAGTCTATGAATTTTTGCAGATTTTATTAAGTTCATCAAAAAAATAAAAATTCAAAAGATAAAAGACAAACAATAAAATAAATTAATTAAGAGTTTAAAGTAACATTATCAAAATCCACGTTTGATCCAAATTGAGTACTTAAAGTTTTGATTACAATAAAAAAATTAAAGGAATTTTAATTATAATAAAAAAATTAAAGGATAAATAATAAAAGAATTTTAATTACAAAGTGAATAAGAATTATAACATTATTATTCCAATGTATATCTATTAATTTAAAATCCACGTTTGAACCAAATTGAGTACTTAAAGTTTTTGAGATTTTGGTTAGATTACTATCTGGAGTATTATAAAAGTGTAATAATGCATGCTGTGTTAGTCCATGAAATGAATTACCAAAAAAAAATATGTTAGGTCTCTAACCTTCGCCTACAGTAAAAAATTAACAGTTATTACATAATAAGTGAATTGAATTTTACTTTTGTAAACGACTTTAACTATGAATGATTTTATGCACCCACAAAATTAGACTTCTCAACCCACTAGTATTTTTTAATGAAATTGACATGAATTATTTCTAAAAATTTAAACGATAATTAGTGGTCTAATAATTTGAAATTATGTTAATGCGTGATAACCAGATTATTAGTAAAAGAGAGAATAAAGACTTTATAGGGATGAATAAAAAATGAATGCGTTCATCACATAATAAAAAATTTGGATTTTGAGAGAGAGGGGGAGGGGGAAGGGAGAGAGAGAGAGAATGTTGAGTAAAGTTCTTAAAGGAATTAGAAATCCATCTGAAATCTCTGGGTAAGTGAGAAGATTTCAAGACATATTTTTATGTATAAAAAAAGCTTTACAATCCACCAAAATCCATCAATAATTAAAATCCTACTAAGTTATTAGACTTTTGAATACCATAAGATTTTGATGGATTTTTTAAAATCCTAATTGAATACATAAAGATTTTAAAAGACTTTTTAAAATCTCAATTGAATACATCATGATTTTAAAAGACTTTTTAAAATCTCAATTGAATACCCATGAACTTTAAAAGTCCATAAAAATCTTATAGATTCTAAATCCAATACACCCCCCTTAGTAAATTGGAAACTTTGATCAATAGTATTTGATTCACTTATACTATATTTTATTTATAATTTTGCTGCTAGCTTAAGATAGTTAAGAGTAAATAATTTTCTGAAAAAGCAATAGCTACCTTGCTCTCTAGTACTTTCGTTTCGAAACCCGTCATCAACCTTCGCCACCAACAAGGCTAACCTCACTGCTCATCAATTCAGATGAAACGCATTAATTAGACACCAAATAAATAGAAATGTTGGGAAAGGGGAGGAAAAGAAAAGGGAAAACAAACGCCTTCAACAATTCTATGAAAATGACAGCACCAAAGCCAAAAGAACGGGAAAAAATTACCTAGCAAACACCCCCATCATGCCGACATTTCAACAATTATATCCTTGTTCAGCTGCATAAGATTGAACATAATCCTCCAAGTAATCGACAGGTGATAACATAATTTATAATACCAAAATGTTGTTATTATGCGAAAGAAAAAACTTAAAGGGTAGCAATTGTCAAGCATTAGTGATGATTGATAATCTTCAATCTCAACTTGGATTTGGATTTGAATCTCCTCTCCCCCTCCATTCATTCTTGGATTTGGATTTGAATCTCCTTATCCTCCTCAATTTGGTAATTTATGACCATTGTTTGTAAGAAATGGAAACTTCAATTTTAATTGGAAGTTATGAGCAAATCCTTATTATTGTTCTTAAAAAGATTAGACACATTTGGAAGAAAAAAAAAGCCAAAGATATGAACATGACACAAGTTCGTGTTATTTTAAATTTTTATTTTAATATAAATGATGCATGTGTAAAGAAAATAGGTTAGCAGGCGCATTGGGCGGTCATTTTTTTTTCAAATGCATTTTGTTGAGTTAGAAACTTCTCACAAGTCACGATAGTCGTTTTAAATTTTATTCTAGGCTTGAAACGTACTTTGGCTAGCCGTAGCCAAATTCGGTGCGTTGGCGACAAGAATTGGAGCTTTCGATGTCCGAAATCTCTTTATTCAGTCTAGAAGCTTAACAGTGATATTGTAACCTATTAGTTTTTCAATTACAACTCTTTATACCCATTTGGTATGTCCCAAGACATTTTCAAAATATTTTGGGCTTATTCCTAATTTACTCATTTTCAAATTTTTTTATTTTTTTATTTTTTTTTTCAATTTTGAATTATCACCACTCATGCATGCTCACTTTTCATTTTCTCGCGGGTCCATATCTCATCAGTTTTAGGGGTGTTTTCGGTTTTGGTTGGATAAAAATTATGAGACAAACCCAAATCAAATTTAAAAATTCGGTTTCGGACTCTAAATCTTTCAAACCCAAACCCGAACAAAACTTTTTGGTTAAGTTTTCTTCGATTTTCATATATTTTTTTAAAAATAAATTGTGAGGCAACACATTTTTTGTTCAAAAAGTATTAACTTTATACTTGTTCCAACTTATTTTGGACAAAAAAAATATTTAATCTTATATTTATAATATGGCTATAATATTCATAATAGTTCAAAGAGTCGGTTTCTTACAAGTGCTTATAAATATAATTTTAGATAGTGAAGTAACATTATTTTCAAGTTATATATATAACGACTCAATTGGTTTGGTTGGGTTTGATTTGATTCGGTTTTGCACTAGCACACCTCAAACCTGAATTGAACATATCCGGTTTCAAATTAAGTTTCAGTTTTTCTTCGGTTCGGTTTTTAACGGATCAATTCAACTCGATACGGTTCAGTCATTTGATTTTCGGGTTGACAACAACACCCCTAATCAGTTTCTTTTATGTTGTCTACATGAACTCGTGCAAAGCCAAAGGAACCGTCAAAGCGCCAATAGGGGAAAAAATGTTATAAAACTCAAAATTCACGCCATGAAGGCAGGGAAAAAAAATCATTAAAAATTTGGTCCAACCTTCCTTTATCTTTTCTTCATATTCATATTTAGGTAATCACGAATTATACTCGATTGCTATTAGGTTTGAGCTTTGGGGTTTACTAGAAGTTCTTCAAATTGATTCTTGACAGTAGTAAAATAATTGTACCGAGCGGCAGACTCAAATCTATGAATGTAAATTAGTCAAGTTGCCCAAAAATTAACCTAAATACCTCACGATCGATATAGAGACACAAAACAAATTATTTGAAAATAGATGTGCGGTTCAAAAGCATGCATATGACCTAGACCCTCCAAGGCAATACGATTGTACAAATACGAGAATTTGTCAAAATAATCAGTACAGACACTCTAAATACTCAAGAGGGCCACAAAATATAGGGAGATGATTGAAGTTATCCTTAGGCCAGCTAATAAAATACCTGCAAAATGAGAAAATTGAGTCGAAATCGAATAATTTGGTTCGAGTTCGGGAAAAGTTAGTTCAAAATCGATTCAAACTGAACCAAGTCATGTATAAGAAAATAAAATGTGTTAATATATACTTTAGCTAGGGGCACACATTAATTATATTGTGATACAAAAAAGATGAACTTTTATAAAAATATGTTTCCTATTAATTGCATGTTGTGATCCTATGAAAAAAATATATATCATTAATTTGTACAATTATTATTGAATAATTACATGATGCTAAGATTTTTTGTTTTAATCATATACATGATGGTAAAATAATTCATCATTTTATTTAATGTGTTTTATTCTTATAAATGTACAAATAAAATAGAAAACATGTTTTGTATATGTTTGCTTCTTATTTCTAGAAAATCATAACTTTAATTTGAATATGAACCAATCTTATGTTACTATTAGTCTATTAGTATTCCATTGTTACGTTAAATTCATTTAGAAAATAAAATAAAACAAAAACATAGGTCAAAACCAAATAAAACCAAACCGAAATCGAACCAAAAAGTTTGGTTTAAATTTGAGTTTAGAAGATTTAGAAATCAAATTTTTTACATTTAATTTGAGTTTGGGGTGCCTTACTTTTTACCCGAGCGAAACCAAAAACATCCCTAGTTGCAGCCAACGGCAGACTCAAGATTTTTCAACGGGTAGTTTGAATCAAGGCAAAATCTCAAATATTATGGAAATTTTACGTTTACTGAAAGTTGTTAAATTTTTAATGATTTGTTGCGAGCTTTTGTAAGAATCAATGTTCTAAATATATGTACTGAAATTTAATAAATTCTATTAAGAATTGATGAGAAGCTGCGCGTTTATGTTGTTACCATGTTTTTGTTATTCCTTTTTTATTTAACCATATCCTTAGTGCTGGTAAGCATATTTATCTTTCAAGGAAGAATTTTGTATGAGCTGCATGAATTGTATGAGCTCAAATTGAGTGTCATAGATGATCTTATATATAAAACAAAGAGATACATGATGGTAAAATTTCCATTACGGGACAAAAACTCGCAACCAACATGAACTTCTACTAGCGACTTAATTCACAAAAACAACACACGCTTCCTTTGACAACTAGAGCCGGGCTTGAATTTTGAGGGACCCTAGGCAAATTTTTGTTCAGGACCCTTCGTATTTTGTATATTCATATCGTATAACAATAAACCAATAACAACAAAAAAATTCATATAGTAACAACATTAGAAAAGTTATAAAAAGAGTACTTAAAATTTTTCAGTTATATAGAATTTAATCAAAACAACAACTAAAAGATAAAGTTTTATATCTAAAAAAAAAAATTAACTCTCAAATGAACTTATTATAGAGAGAAATCATGAACCAAAAAAACTAAAAGATTTAGAGAAATTATATTAAGAAATATGAAAAATATTATGTACTGTGAATACAGAATGACGTGTTAAAGAATATGTGAGCTTCTTTGAGAAAAAAAAAGAAAAAAGAATTAACTGATAATCTCATTTAAGAAAGGTAATAAAAAAAATTTATTGGGGCCTTTTTGTAATTTTATATATTCATGTAATATAAGTACAATAAACTCTCAAAAAAAAATATAGTAATGATATTTGAAAAACTATAAAAAGAGTAATTAAACATATAATTTTTGGGAGTTCTTAAACAAAAACATATATTTTTTGTTCATGAAAACAAACTTAACTGCCGGGCTTCAGCCCAGTGCGGCACAACCGAACATGTTTCAATCAAATCAACCAATCTCCATTGGGCCACTGTGTAATTCTATTGATTTTGTTCAACACAAAACAGATTTAACGTTATAACAAATATATATGGTCCAAAAATAATAAGGGGCCCTGGTACATAGGTAGCCCTATGCGATGGCCCGGGCCTGTTAACAACGTTAACATATTGCGACTTTTTAATGGTGAAAATGGTCTGCTTGCTGTCTTGAAAGATATAAACATAAATAAAAACATTATCTTCAACATCACCCAATCGTACAGTGACTCATGCATCTTTAAATCTTGCAATATTTTGCTAAATGAGTTAGTACAAGGTTAGCCGTTAACAAGTCGGAAGGGTGTAGATTTGGCGATAATTGCCATGTTTCGATTATATACCTTAACACCCCCCCCCCCCCCCCCCACCAAACACATTCTTTAGCCTCAACAAATTTGCTGGCACTTACAATGTTGTTTTATTTTTCAGCCGAAATTTCGATGCTCATGCATTTGACATTCGACACCAAATCCGAATGAGTACGTTAACTCACGACCAACCAAAGGGTCTCTGAAAATATTAAAAGAATGACCAATGCAGAAGGCAAGGAATTAGCAAGATAGAAATCTTTTGTACAATCACTGTTTGGAATAGAAATAAGACAGGAAGATATAGTATTGAATCACCTATCATCACGTTAACGAAGAGTTGGGCAGCGACGCTTGCCAGGTTTTGGGAGCGGCCACCTGAGAATAAAAGTTAACATTAACAGTTTCTAGAATCTGGAAAGATAAATTGCACAATGCAGATCCCCGAGTCCTTTTTACAGGACATTTTTATCACAAGAGGGACACTCCAATTTGAAGATTGCTCGTTCATTATAATGTATTTTGATATAGAATATTTTCAAAATGGACCCAAATTCTTACCCATACATATTGGCCACAAAATATATGTCAAAAATGCACATATATATTTGTAATGAAGATTTAGTGATATATCGTACACAATAATTCTAGAGGGACGGGACATACATACCTAACATAAAAGATTAATATGTCCAAGTGGGCGTCATGGTTTCATTACAAATTACAATGTGAGGTCCATATCAAATTCATCATCGACAAAAATCCAGTATACCCAAAATCCATTGTAACCAATGAATAATCGCCAAATTGAAATGTCAATTTTTATGTTAGATATAATATATATATATATATATATTTCCATGTATGTACAATAACTTGAGACCCATATCCCCTGGACTTAACCAAACAATAAAAAGAATATACCAATTACGTATGCATAAATTTTTTTGGCTCCATTTGATAAGAGGATGCAAAATGATAGCAAAAACAATTGATTTTTGTGAGAAGTTGGAAAATGAGTTGAGTAATGCGCTGAGACGTTCTTTTAATTTTTTGTGTTTTCCATGAGAAGATAATTCTTCGGGTGGTCAGAGAAAATTTCCAAAAAAAAAAAAAAAAACTCACTTCCAAACTTCTCACAAAAATAAAGTTTGTGCTACCATTTTCCAACTTGTTATCAATCGGAGCCTTACAGGCAGAGATGTGTACAAGAAAATTTTACCTATTAACCTTGTATGTTGTAGCCTCATCAATAGCGACAGTTAGACTTAGGCGAGCACCTGTTTTTCCCCTTAACACAACCAAGTCTACCTTCCGTTTCTTCTTTTTCTTGCGGCCAGCTTTGTCAAATACCATCACAAAGAACTGATAACAAATTGGAGAAAAAAATTACCCACCAAAACATAAAGAACAATAATAGCATACAGTAATGACAAAAAAAAAGGATTTGGGTCACAAAATTGTATATTTCAAGTATTTCGAAGAAGCGCAGGTAAATAAGACCTCAAGTAGCAATATGATAGAGGTAATACATATGTATATATATATATACCTCCAAGAAACCTTGAACAGATTTTCCATCGCATTCAACAATCACATCATCAGGGAGAATGCCAGCAGAATGAGCAGGGGAACCCATTATAACCTATAATTTGGAAGATTATTATGTGCTGCACTCTCACTATTCAACTAGTTGGAGTACCTCAATTAATAGAAACATTACAATCATGAATATACCTCTTCAACAATAACACCTTTGAAGACATTGGGGAACTTGCGTATAATATTTTCCAACTTTTCTAGTCTTGCTGTATATAGATTAGTAGCTTGAATTCCAAGCCAAGGTCGGCAGTATGTCCTATACCGTAAAATAAAAAAATAAAAATCGTTACACCCTATCAAATATCTTAAAATGCTTTCAAATGGAACATTTTTCGGGTAGCTAATTTGCACAAGATCTAATAAAACACTAGGCTATAGGGATTATTTTATTTTTACATAAAAGGCATACAAAAACTTGGAACATACCCGTATTTCTCAAAGTGTTGCACGCATTTGGAAGCTATGTTAATTGGCAGAAAAGGAGTATATAGCCTATCATAAAAATTGACTCCAATGACTTCGCCATCACAGTTGATGAGGGGTCCCCCAATACCACACTAGCAAAAAGATAAAAAGACAAGATGTACTTTATATGTCCAAAGATTGTTGTAAATAAATATTGATCTACTCAAGTAAGAAACTCATATGCACTACACATACATAATTTTGCATGCCAACTGTTCCCAAAAACACTCCATGACCATATAGCATTCTACTACATGATCAACACATTGTCAAAAAAACTCTCGCCAAATTGTAGATCACACCAACAAACAAATAAACAAAATCATATCACTGATCACCAGTTATCCAAAACAAAACGCAGCGTAAACATAAAAAGAAGGAGAATACAGTGATCACCTTCGTAATTTTGCAACTCGCCCTGAAAAGCTCTTTGCAGTCAAAATTGCAGAAATCAATACTGAGAAAAAACAGCATTACTATAATAGCTGAATTTAAAACACTGCCAAGGTTCATGCACTAGCTATGAAATAACATAAAATGTAGAACAACATTTAAAGTAGCTTTACTATATACCTGAATTTACCAGGAGCAGCCATAATATCACGGCTTTCTTTATAATACCTACCAACGCCCACCACCATTACCCCCGGAGAAAGTTTAAACTTGTTTGAATGGGGAGGAATCCTATATGAGCAAAGCTTGCTCCGTTCGATACTAAGGGAATCATCCAAGTGTCTAATAATGGCAGTTGGCAGAGGTGCATCAGAGTCGATCTTTATTGTTGCAATGTTATAGTGATAATCGTGGAACGAGAACTTGCCCTCAAATAATCTACCATCCGATAAATAAACATCAACCTGCAGTAACAATAAAGCTCCTAACTGATTATTTGTTTATTTTGAATTGTGCATTTGCTATAACACAAATAGATATTCATTTATAGCGTCGAGATCACAAAAGAGTAGAGCAGAATATGTGTGTGTATATATAAAAACCTTGATATCATTTGGTATGGCATCCAGTTCAGGAGAAGATCTCAGGATACTAGCAGATGTTAGTATGGTGCTAACATATATACCATTTACATCCGCTGAATCTATAATAGTCCCAGAGCCCATAAATAAGGGCTTCCCACCTACACAATGAAATAAACTGCGTGATTCAGTGTTGAGCATTGAACAGCTTATGGTTATAGTTAGTGACGACTATTGAACAGCTTAATTTAGATTCAGCATTGACCGCCTGCGTATGTTATTGGTGTATATTTAATCTCTTTCCAAAACAGAAAAAGGAAAAGGGTCCATAATGTCAAAGACTTGCTAGCATCGACTAGAAATTGCTAGCTCTCAATCTTGCGAAATAAGAGAAGAATTGATAATCATGGGCTTTGAAATCTAAGATTTTAAAATCTAATGATTTGTCAAATCCCATGAATCATATTTTTTAGCTAAGATAGATGTAATGGAAGAATATAGAATAAAGAGAAACATAGTATAACACCATAACAATTAAGAAAATGTCTACCAGTCTGAGATACAAGACTAACAACCGAAGCTGAAACTTTCAGTGCAGCTTTTTTTGTATCGATATCCAAGTCGATATTAGCATTCAAATACAAATCAAACGGCTCATCAAAATCATCCACAGTAACCTCAAAAAAACCTGTTCCATATAATATTGAGATAATAGAAAGAATTAGACTGATAAAGTTAAGGGTGTGTTTGATAAAGAAGTTGGAAAATGATTCAAACACTACTAATTTTTATGAGAAGTTGGAAAAAGAAATGAGCGATTCGGCTAGCAGGTAAGAAAAAAATTCCATGGAAAGCAAGGACAAGATGGAGAACATCTTGCCAAATCACTCGTCTCTTTTCCAATTTCTGAAAAAAATTAATGATGTTTTCAATTATTTTCCAACTTTTTACCAACCAAATCTAAAAGTAAAAACTTCTACAACAAATATATTACCTGTACCAGGAAACTTTGGATCTCGTTTTCTTTTCCATGGACTTGCCAATTTTGTTTTGGTGGTAAGATTATCAAGCGACATAATTTAGGCCTCAACTGACAAAGCATTTACGAACAAGTCAGAAGAAAAATCAAAGAAGAGAGATGGTGTTCAATTTTACCTATGAGCAAAAATAGCAAACTTGAACAAACAGCCTCCTCTTTTCTACCCTCTAAAACGCAAAGAGTAGATATGGAACTACTTTTACAGGCATAAGCAGTCAGTCACGCTGGCATCACTCTACGTTTACATTAGATTAAAATGTTAGTGTTTATGGCTGATAACGGATATTATTATATTAAATTTGCAATGGGCCTAGTCTGACTCCCATTAAAATTAAACTTCAACTCACTGCATTTATCTGCGTTCTTGTTGATTGGCTAGTCATGTTAAATTTGCCTGGAACTAACTCTATACAGTTGTTTATTGAATGATCAAGTTTATGCATGTAGTTAATTATGTGTCTATGACATAACAAATGTTAACATAAATTGCTTTATGTCCGTGACACTGACTATCAAGGCCTGTCTGATGATTGTGAGCCTGTAACCTGGCAATTGTATAACACATCTTGCAGTAACAGTGGATTATGCAGCTAAAACTTTGCCTAATGTGACTGCCAGAATAACGCAATAATGATGGAGCTAATCTGCTGGCATTTGTTGAACATATGTCCATTGACGGTTGCAACATTTACTAATGGTGGGGTCTATGTAGAGATTAAGAGGTCTAACTCAGCTTTAGAAGGAGGGTCATCCTGAAAAGAAGCCAGCTTACTAAATCCTCCCACCACCCACTGGGAAAAGGTTGTCGCGGGTTACGTTCTTGGAGCTAAGCCACCTTCTTGTTATGAGCAATTTATTGAAGGAAGATGGAAAAAAAATGGGGGTAAAAACATATGATTGCTCAATGTAGGGGGTCCAACATTGTGGAATTCAAATATTCGGAGGCTAGGGTGAATTTTGTGGAGGCTGGTCCTTGGTATTTTGATTTCAAGTCCCTTATTGTTAAAACATGGTCACAAGAGGAGAGTCTTGAGAGAAAGGGCATGGCTACAGTTGCTATATGGATCAGGTTACTTGCTTTGAATCTCCACCTCTCGTCTCCTCAAACATTGAGCAAGATAGTAAACCTAATTGGTTGGCAAACTACTGATATGATGACAGCAAGAAGAAGCAGGCTGGCCTACACATAACTTGTGTGGAAATTGACATAGCAACCATAGCAAAATCAGAAAGAAGTTGAAACATAAGTTTTATAGCAAAATTTCCTCCCGAGTTAAAGCTGCGCCTAAGGAGGAGTTGACTCGGCAGTATGTAAATGTAGCTGCTCTAAGTCTTTTGTTGAACTTTGTGAATCTAAAGAAGACTTCTATTGATAGAAAAAAACCCAGAGTCAAGTGGCCTCAATGTGGATATAAAAAATAAGACTTGTTTCCACAAGAAGGTTAATGGTAATAGGACCAGAAATAAGATTATTGCTATCGTAAATCTGAACAGGCAGGAGTTGAAGGAGAAGAACCTGCTCAAAGGAAGGCTATCTCCTTTTTCAGTTAGATTTTGGGTCAAATTTATAGTACCAATAGTAGTGCTAGGGATAGATTTGAGTAACATGGGAAGAATGACTTTATGAAAATTAGAAAAATGATGAATAACGATGGGTTTAATGAGGAGGTTAAGGCTGCTGTGGTGCTGTGTTCTCAATCCACATGGCTAAAGTGCAGTTTTTTTATAGCAAAGCTGGGATTTGGTTGGGTCTTATATTGTTGAATCTGTGTCCTCTTTATTCAAAAAGGGGAGAATTCTCGAGGATGGCAATGCTACAGTAGTTTCTCTCATTCTTAAGACTCAAGTGCCTAATACTAGAATGAGGAATTTTCATCCTATTTCTTCTTGTAATGTTGTTTACAAGTGCATTACTCAGATTCTGGAGGGAATAATAAAGCCTGTTTTGGACAGCATTCTAGCTTCACTCTTGTTCCTTGATATGATCGAGCAACACTTCCCTGAAACGGTATACACCTCAAATTGTGAACCAAGCTCCTTTTTACATGAGAACCCATGTGCCCGTCACGTGTATACCGTCATGTGTAAACAGTCCATCCAGAAATGGACAAGAAGAAAGGTACACAATTTGAAGAAATTGTAAAAGGTCAAAAGTAAATGTAAACGGTATACCACTTTCTTTACGGGAGAACCCATGTGCCCGTCATGTGTAAACGGTCCATCCAAAAATGGACAAAAGTAAAACTCACTCAAAACTTCATGGTTTTTATAAGTATCTTTTCAAACGTCATGTTTAAAAGTGTAAAACAGGCCAAACTACATGGGTGCTACATGTAATTAACTCTACCAAACAACATGGACCCTGTCCCTCTTTTCTTTTTTCAAAAATTGGTACTGTCAGTGTTGCTACCACCAGGAAACCACCCTTCTACAAAATACAAAACTAGTTAAACTCACGCATCTGAAAAAAAATAAAATCATATAATCACAAAACAAGCAAAACTCAGCAATAATATTTGCAAAAGCACATAATGAAAAAAAGAACCAAGTTAAAAAGCATATATATACCTCGCTGTATAAAATAGCAAAAATAATATGTTAACAAAAAGGAAGATAGGATAAAAATGGAGCTCCAAAGTTAGGGTTTATGCTGAGCAAAAAAAAATCGAATCAAATATACCTCCCATAGAACGGGACGACGACGAGAAGAAATCTGGGGCGAGCAAGCCGCGATTTGAGAAGTCACTATTATTTTCTTTTGTTTGGTAAGTGAAAACTTTAGAAAAACCTTTCGAGGAAAATCATTCCACGCACTCACTCACTCACTCACTCAGATGCCGTGAATTGAATTTTCTTTTTGATCTTCCGTATTTATTATAAAAGGTTTTGGATAAATAACATCACTATTTAAATATGAAAAAAATAACCATTAACTAAACGATGCCCGAAGAAATGAGAAAGAACGGAAAGGAAAAGTGGAAGAACGCATTTTATTTGTTTGGGTAGATTTATCAAAGAGGCAGAGGAAAGAAAGAGAATATCAATCTCTTTTTTTTTATTATTTTTTTAATATTTAGATGATTAGGAGAGAAATAAAAAAATTTAATAATTTTTTTATGTTATTCCAAATTTAACCATAATTTGTTATCAAAATATTAAATCACATTTTCATTTCTTTTTTCCTTTCTATTCAAACAAGATTTATTTTTATTTTATTTTTTTCCATCTTTAACTATCCAAATCACAATAAAGTAAATTCATTCTAGTACATTCATTTTCCTCCTAATTAACTATTTCATTTCCATCCCTTCCCTTCGATCCAAACGAACTGTTAGAATTTTGATAATGGAATTAATGGGTAGAAATTTTTCTTTCATAATTACATCTTCATATTTTGTTCAAACGAGAATATAAATAAAATATCAATCAATTAGTAAAATATATTTTATTTTATAAAATTAAAAAATAAGTCCTAATAATTTTTATTGTTAAGAACTCTAACAAGTCATTGTATGTATCTAATAATAATAAAAAAAGATAATAATAAAAAGAAAAGGTTTAGTAACAAAAAAATATTTTTTTAAAAATAATATAAATAAATAAATAAAAGTTGTCTTGGTAATTAAAAGGGTTATTTTTGTCTTATGAAAAAACTTTATGACAAAATTGAAAATAGAATACCTAAAGTAATCATCTATTCTTATTCATTTAAGAAAATTTTGAATGAATACTCCTTTTTATTTTTAAAATAATGTATTCCTAACCCAAAATTCTAACCAAACATCATAATCTTTTTTAAAATAGAATATAACATTCTCGAGAATGATTTAAAAGTTGAATTAAACGAGCCCTAAAACTGTTAAGGATATACACCGGCTCTATTAAAAGTTTTAGGCGACGTATTTAATTTAGAGAGTAGGTATATACCGGCTTGTAGCTTCTCTCTAGCTCTTGATGTTTGGCTTCTTCTTTTTTTTGTTAATCATCGTTTGTTTTGTTTTATGGGGAGAGGGTTTTTTTTTTTTGGTGTGCACGTACATTTTATTTTATTTTCTTTGTTTTGCGTAAAGTGATTAAATCTAACAGTGACTAATTATTTTAAATGAATATATATATTATGAGCAAGGCCGTTTTTCAGTTTAGTAAAAATAATAGATTCTCATTTAGAGGGATAAATTGATCAATTGTTTTTTGGAATTTTGTAAAGATGGTTTATATTACGAATAGATTATCTCCACCAACTTTCATTAAAAAAAATCAATTTAGAAGTAGGTAAGATGATCATCAAAAAAATTAATGGTAAAAAATGCTCATGTATATCAATTTTCTTCTAGGTTGAGTTTTTCTATGAAATTTGATGGAAGTGGTCTACTCAGTATATAGATTATCTAGCTCTATAAAATTTCAAAAAAAAATTATTTATTTATCCCTCCAAATAGAAATTTCTCTTTTTGCTAAAGTGAGCAAATTCCTCTTTATAGTCTAATTCTATATATATTATATATAGAGTCTGGTTCTTATGTGGATCAATTCATACGAACGGGAACTTTTAGTTATTGTTTTTTGTGGAAAGATGTTTTTAGCGACAAAAAACTTTCACTAAAGGCCCGGTCGGTATGGACCGATCTAAATAGGAACCTGGCTGTGTATATATAATGAATCCAAACAAATAGGGCAATGTAACAAAAGTCAAACAAAAACCCATTCATTTTGTTGGAGAATATAAATATAACAGAATACTCGAACGATTCCTTTAATTGGCTTCAGGGAAACAATTTTCACCTTGTTCAAAATTGTTGCAAGGACAAGTTTCTCTGATGATGGAATAGCTTAGGCCTCGATTCTAAGGGGAGTGTATTCAATTCAGATTTTAAAAGATTAAAATTGACTTTTTTAAATCCATGAATTATGTTAAATCCATAGATTGTTTTAAATCCTTATAGAATTTGACATATTTTAATGCGTGGATTATTTTGGATTTATGCAAATTTTAACAAGTTCATGGATTTTTACAGATTGTAATAAGTCTATGAATACAAAAAAAAAAAAAATTAATTACTAAGTTTTTCCGTTTTGGTCTCTGGACGCTTGTTGTTTAGGGTTTAGATTAATAAGGTTTGTAGGTTTAACTCGTCGTTATTCTCTTCTTTTTTCTCCGTGGGTTATTTCACTTATATATATACACACAAAAGCATCAAAATGACGTGGTATACACTAAAAATGCCTCACACGCTGATACAATCCACAGTGATATCGCATGAAACCCGCAAAAACAAGGAATTGGTTATGCGAATCTCGACATAAATACACGCAAAAACCGTAGCAAATTAAGAACCTGGACTATTTCTACAATTAGATTTGGTAGAAATCAAAGACGCTACAATCGGGTGCGGAATACCGATTGATAAGTTGAATGAACGCCACGGATAAACCGATAAGTTCAAGTAGTTCGTGAAGAAACAAAGAGGATTAATATCACTCAATATTATTAATGAATATAGTCTATGTAATAAAAATTATATAGTGATCCCCCTTTAAATAGGGTGTATAAAATATTAATCCAAATAGAATAAGGAAAATACTAATCCAAATAGAATAAGGAAAATACTAATCTAAACACAATAAGGAAACTACTAATCTAAATCCTAATTGACTAAGAAAAACATTCCTAATTGAATAATTAAAACATTCATGATTGAATAAATAGATAGTAAATAATTCTTATAATTAAAATTACTTAAAATAAAGCCTCGAAATTATTCCACTTGCCCATATAGAACTATACTTGCATCCAATAATTCGCATTGTAGATCACTCTTTTCATCTTCTAATGACGGTTTAGAATTAGATTCTGGTTCATTCTTTGATAGTAGCTTATGTATGGCTGCCATCTCCTCATTTTTACATTGATTTGATTCACAAAGGGATGCATTTGGAGTTGAATCTACGTTGCCCATCATGTTGAATTCAAGATAAGCCTCCATCATCTTCTCCAATTCAAGCCAATTTTCGGGATCATTCAAATGAGCCTTCTTCTTGATACTACACATATTGTTGTTATCCCAAACTCTACCCTCTTTAAACCTACCATCATTTATTCTATTAGCAATTTTTGAATCCCAATCATCTTCAACCTTATATTTTCTAGGCTGAATTCTACTTCTCTCATTAGGATCATTATGTGATAGCTTGACTTGTGTCTTCTCTACTCTTCCTATACGTTTTCAAACTTTCTCCAACCGCTCATGAAGTGGATCAAACTCCTCTCTAAACACCTTTTTCATCTCACTTACGAAAGCTCCAGTAACTAATTTTGAATCATCCATAACAATAAATTATAAATCACACACACACACACACACATATATATATATATATATTTTGTAAGTGCTATCGTAAAACTGTTATAACTTTTGATTGCACTGTTGGATTGGGACGATTTTTTGATACGTTGTTCGGAATGAAAAATTACTATAATCATGCAAAAAATTAGGACGATCCAAGGTCTTTTCGATAGGAAAAACCACAAATTTCGACAGCCAAACAGAATTTTGAAAAAAAAAATTATGATTGTAACTCGTTTTTTTAAAAAAATTGAATTGAATCTCTAACAAGAATAAGAAATAAAAAGATAGAAAAACCTAAAAGTAGAAACTCTCCTCTGATACCAACTGATACCACTCACGGTGTTATCGCACAAAACCCATAAACACAACGAATTGGTTATGCGAATCTCGACATAGATACATGCAAAAACCATAGCAAATTAAGAATTTGGACCATTTCTACAATCAGATTTGTTGGAAATCGGAAACGCCACAATCGGGTGCGGAATACCGATTGATAAGTCTAATGAACGCCACAGACAAACAGATATGTTCAAGTAGTTCGTGAAGAATCAAAGATGATTAATATCACTCAATATTATTAATGAATATAGTCTATGTCATAAAAATAATACAATGATCTCCCTTTAAATAGGGTATAGAAAATACTAATCCAAATAGAATCAAGAAAATACTAATCCAAACACAATAAAGAAATTACTAATCTAAACATAATAAAGAAACTACTAATCTAAATCCTAATTGACTAAAGAAAATATTCCTAATTGAATAATGAAAACATTCCTAATTGAATAAATAAATAGTAAATAATTCTTATAATTAAAATTACTTAAAATAAAGTTTTGAAATTATTCCAATGGGCCTACACGAATTATTTACTATATGAGCTCAAATCAACTATATGAGCTCAAATCAACTAAATAGTAATCACGAATTTTCTCTTCATCTGTAGATTAACTTTGCTTTATTTTATGGTAAAGTTTAAACAAAAATTATGTTCGTTTAGTGAGTGCCACCGTAGTGTGAAGGTAGACACTCTAATACCATTTCATCCTAAGAGACAAACACCATTGCAAGCTTCAAAGCACCACGGGAGGTGGCGTAATTATTTTAAGGAGATTGTGTGAAACGCAAGACTTGGTTTCAATATTATTTTTTTGTATTTGTTAAAATCCAGTTTGTGCTTTGAATATTCACGTTATTCTGCTAACAATATTAAAATAATTATTTCTTATATTTTGCACAAAGTGGAAAAGTTCTGGATTTTTTTCAAATTAAATAGATTTGGAAAAAAAAAATATAGTTAGAGACACTTAGAAAAAGTTTTTCCATTTCCACGCAATTGTAACAACTCATTTATTTTTCTTAATGACACCCGTTTTTTAATTTTCAATTAATATTAATTAAGAGTTTTAAAATTCAAACTTAAAAAAACATTTTTGAATTAATTCTTGTAATTAACTCTTAAAACGTTTTTGGTTTAATTCTTGCAATTAACACCAAAAAACGTTTAAGTTAAATGCATGCAATTATGACCATGGCTCCTTCTTCTTGTATAAATTTGGTGGTCTTGAGACCTCATTCCACACATCAAATACACACTGTGATCACGAATTCTCTCTTCATCTCTTGATAACTTTGCTTTAGTTGGTGATAAAGCTCAAACACAAATTACATTCTTTTAATGAGTGCCACCGTAGTACGAAGGTAAACACTCTTATACTGTTTCATCTTGGGAGATAAACACCATTACAAGCCTCAAAACACCACGGGAGGCGGTGTAATTGTTTTAAAGAGATTGTGCGAAACACAAGACTCAGTTTTAATATCAAATTCGTATATTTGTTTGCACAAAACGGATATAGGGTGAATGAAAAATTATTACCCAAAGTGACCTACTTGAGATGGAAAATGGAATGGAAAATGTTATGTCCCACATAGGAACTCTGGAAAAAAAATTATGAGTTTATAAATGATCACCTTTCACTAGCTAATAAGCTTTTAAAAAAAATAAGGCTCTCTTGCGCACCCAAGCGTATAAGGGTGCAAATAACGGACCGAATTTGCCTCAGGTAGTATATTGAAATTTCCTACAGTAGCCGATGATATTAAGATTTCTGATAATTATCTTTCTGGCACTGTACAACATTTGTTCATGTTGAACTAAAATCAAACAAGAGTTTATTGTCATCTCACATGTTTGTTTACTTATTTGGTGATAATTATTTGAAGGCAAGGTCGTCTTTTATGATTGTCATTATAATATTTCTACAGTCGATATTGAGTCTAATTTTTCACTACCAATGATTTTCCTTGTCCCCAGGAAAAGAATGTGATTTCAGAATCATATAAATTTTGTCAACTTTCTCCAGGCGACTTGGTAATAGCCATTGGTCGTACATACCTGAATATATATGCTTGTGGCATTGTATTATTGTTAGGAATTACTTTTTACTCATTAGGAATGCTCATTGCTGTAGTTACAAAAATGTTTTTGCTAATTCTGATTTACATCTTTAGTGCGTAGGCTATTACTTTTAGTCCTTTTATTTTACTTCGCAGTTATTTATAGCTTTAATTGTTATGTGTCCTTTTCACATTCTATAAAGGATATGCCAGAGGGGTTTAATGATTTTTTGTGATGTAGGAGATTTTGTTGACCTTGGCTCGAAATTGAAGCAACTGCTTTATATGCAGCAAGTGTATCAATGAAGGAAAAAATTATCCAAAAGTTCCCCGATATATTAAAAGGTGTTATTATTGTGAAGGTATGTTCTATCTTACCTTGTTTCTGATAGATCCCAACTCATTATGATAACGTCTTCTTTCTGGATGTTTGGAAACCGTTTACAACTTTTAGGGGAACTGGCATAATTTGGCTGTATATCTATAATATTGAGGCTGTTGGTGTTGTAAATTAAAATGAGTATTTTATATATCATTTTTAATGGGTGAATGAGAAATTATCACAAAAAAAATATTTTGTTATAACATCCATGTTAAAGGATGTTAGTGGTTACTAATAAGTATGATGTAACATCCATGAAAATGGGTGTTAGTGGTCACTTATAACCATATTGTAACATCCATGTTAATGGGTGTTAGTGGCCATTTATGAGGAGATTAATAGCAATAATTTCATATTTAGTAGTTAGTTAATTATCTCAAGATTTTTTCCTACATGATGATTATAAATAGCTTCCATCTTCCACACAACACACACATATCATACACTAGTTTTCTCTATAGTTTTCCATAAAATTTGTACGTTCTTCGTGTTCAAGTTAGTTAAATTTTGTGTCGTGTTCAGTGGTGGTTCACATAATTTCTTGGGAGACAGATGCCGATTAGCAACCTCAAAGCACTCCCGTGAGGGGGCGTAACTATTTTAAGGAGATTGTGTGGTACACGAAACTCGATTTTATTTTTCGCCTAGATCTGTAAATCACATTTTTGGAATTTAAACGACCTCAAATGCAAAAATGACCACAGACGTAAGTTGTTCCGAATTGAATTTTACATCATATCATGAAGTTTCAGAATTTTTAGAACTTAATTACTATATTTAAAAGGAAAAATAGTATTCTGGAATTTTTTCGGTGACATACAATTCGGGAAAAAAATCAAGAAATACACGATTTTGAGACAATACCGTTACCGAATTTTTTTTATTGTGGTACATAAATTCAGAAACATATATTTCATAAATTTATATTGTTTGGTTTCTATTTGTACAAAATGTACAAAGACGAATGAAATCATTGATTCGGTTTCGTTCATCAATAAGGACTTTTGCTTGAATTATAAAATTGGTATATATATATATATCAGGTTTTTATATGTAAATATGTATTTAAGTGACCAATTTTTCTAATAATCTTAAAACAGTTAAAGTTAATATAATTCTGAAACTAAATAGTTTAGTTTTGTGTTTCAGACGTTTAAAGGAAAATGGCTATTGAACTGAAAGATGTTCAAGTGATTAGTTTCATTGACGTTTGGGACCATTCGGACTGTTTAGCCCGAAATGGCATAATGAATGGTTTGGCCAATTCTTTGTACAATATAATTGTAGCAAGAAAATGGTAAAAAAATTGTGTAAAGTATTGAACCATAAAGTGGGTCACAATATGTTCGTCGTTGTTAGTGAGACGAACATGGTGGATTCAAACCTAAAAGAGTTGTAGCAATGGATGTTTGGGATCAATCCAATTATTTACAACAAATTATATAATTAACAGATGCTCTTATGCATTATATAATGTATAAATTGAAAAGAATAGACGAAAGAATTATGGTAGTCTTTAGATCTTGATCACGAACAAAATTAAATTATCATTGAAGATCTGATCATGAGATTTCAAAATGAAAATGGTAACTGAACTTCTAAGAAAATAGTACTAACTGCATGGAACCTAAGGCTAAAGCAATAGAACTTAGTCAAAGTTCAAAGAATAATGATAAAGGCAAATATATCAAACTTGGAGGAATCTCCAAAACGCTTAAGTTCTAAGGCAAGGGCTACAATTGTGACAAGATGGGTTACAAATCCATCGAATGCAGATTGCCTAAAATATCGAAATATGAATTTTGCAAACCTTTGTTTCGGGTTCATTATTTTTTCCCTTTAGCTTTTGAGCTAAAAGAAATTTTGTCTAAACGATATATATGTTGGTAAGCGGCGTATGAGTAACGGGATGTTCTTGATGAATGTAATGACCATAGTTAATGAAAGGAATAAAGCAAGCTCTTTTACTTATATGCTTGAGTCTTCCATTTTGTAGCATGGTAGACTAGGACACGTTAATTATATTTTTGCAAAAAATTGATTAACTTGATTGACCAATATTTCTAATTGATACCAAACATAAAAGTGATGTTTGGGTTGAGACGAAACGAATAAATTCATCTTATAGTGTTGGAAGAAACACTTAAACAAATTTGAAGTTGTGTATATATAAATAGATACAAACATGTTGAGGTAATAATTATTTAATAATTATGTGTTTCTTCTCAAAAGCTAAGATGAGAAAATAGAGAAATTTGTTTCTTTAAAATGAATCGAAAATGAAGATTTCGGTCTCTGCAATTTTTTGATAGTTTGGTGTGAATTGTATAAACTATTTTGTACAGTTTTAAATTCGTAAACGAGCTCAAAAAATTCTAAAACTTCACTATCACATGGAAAAATAGATTCTGGACAACTATCGTTCATAAAATATTTTGATTAGAGGCCTTCTTGACCTCGAAAACTACAAATTTTAGATTTGCAAGATTTTTTTCCCATCAAGCAATTATTGTTTAAAAATATTTTTGTTGTTCAGTTTGCTGACTTTCACATAGTGACAAATGTGGGGATGTTGATTAAAGTGGTAATACATCCACCTAAATAAAATAAAGTGTAACAAATGATGAAGTTACAAGACTTAATGAGCTTGAATTACATAAATTAATATATGCATGGTGGAGTTACAAAACTTTATGAAATTTGTTTAATGGCTCTAATTACATATAGTGTAACGGGTGGTGGAGTTACGAGATTTAATGTGCCTGTGATTAATGGTTCTAATTACATAATTAAGTAGCCATTAGGTACTATTATGAGAAATTAATCTAGCTTTGTGTTAAAGCCATTAATTAGTTGAAGGCTATACTAGACAAATTGGATATCTAACGACAAATATTCAAGTCCGCTAGTGGGTATATATTTATGTTAGGAGGCGCAATAATATCATGAAAATTCTCAAAACAAACGGTGATTACTAGATCCACTATGTAATATTAGTTTATCACATTAGACAAATGTGGGGAAAAGGTTGAACGGTTACACCACTTCCTATAGGTAATCCAAGTTGGACAAAAATATGTGCCTCCAATATGCATACATTCAGATCGTTAATCAGCAATTAGGGTAGCACAAAATAATATTAGACAACTACTCTCAACTAGAGTTATCTCTTTAGTCTTTGTAAAATATAAGGATAACATTGCAGATCCACTAACCAAATGGTTAAATAGAGAGTTAGTTGAAACATCATTAAGATGAATGGGGCTAAAGCCCATGAATTAATAAAGTCATTATAGTAGATACCCAACCTACATGACTGGAGATCCCAAGATGTAGGTTTAAAAGGGACAACTAAATTATAAACACTATATTGGATCACTGTGGGGATTTTCCCTAAACCTATTCTTATGATGAAACAGCGATGCACGTATGTATAAAATAAAAGTTAAGCTAAGCTGTTAATGATTCTTATGCGTTGAGAAATCGAGCGAGGTAAAGCGGGTTACCCTTATTAAGATATCACTATGTAAGAGGGAAGATGGGCCGCTTCTAAGAGAATTATTTAAGGCATAATTCTTATTAAACTCTTGCAAAACTAAGCGTATGTTAAGGGCCATTAACGACCATAATAGTGAGAATTAAAATGTGTTAGAAAGATTCATGTGTGAGGTATGTCATCACTTACACAAATGACAAAACAGTTCAAGGATATCGCATATACTATTTAATTAGTAAGGTAAACATATTTTCACGAGAGAAGGTTCAAAGGGTAAAACCTACCTTTCCTATGCAGGTTTCGATCGCCGAACCATCACCAAGTCTGTTGTGTCATTAGTCACCAATTTTCATTCATGTGAGGAATGTTGAAAAAATGAGTATTTTATATATTATTTTTAATGGGTGAATGAGGAATTGTCACCTAAAAATATTTTGTTATAACATCCATATTAAAGGATGTTAGTGGTCATTAATGAGTATGATGTAACATCCATGTTTTGTCATTTGTGTAAGTGATGACATACCTCACACAAGAATCTTTTTAATACATTTCAATTATCACTATTATGTTCGTTAATGGCCCTGAACATACGCATTTCATGAAAATTGGTGTTAGTGGTCACTTATGACCATGTTGTAACATCCATGTTAATGGGTGTTAGTGGCCACTTATGAGGAGGTTACTAGCATTGATTTCATATTTAGTGGCTAGTTAATTGTCTCAAGAGTTTTCCCTACATGATGATTATAAATAGCAGCCATTTTCCACACAACACACACAGATCATAAACTAGTTTTCTCTCTAGTATTCCATAGAATTCGTACGTTCTTCGTGTTCAAGTTAGTCAAATTTTGTGTCATGTTCAGTGGTGGTTCACACAATTTTAATTCGATCGATATATCATGTGCTTGGATATAATCGATAAACCGTTTTATCCTGGGAGACAGACACCGATTAGCAACCTCAAAGCACTCCCGTGAGGTGATGTAACTGTTTTAAAAAGATCGTGTGATACACGAGACTCGGTTTCATTTTCTGCCTAGAGACAGAAGTTGTTCCGAATTGAATTTTACATTGGAATGTGAAGTTTTAAAATTTTCTGAATGATTTACTATATTTAAAAGGAAAAATAGTATTATGGAAATTTTTCGGTAACATACGGTTCGGAAAAAAAATTCAAAATATACATGGTTTTGAGACAATACCGTTACTGAAATTTGTCTATTGTGGTAAATAAATTCAAAAACATATATTTCAGAAATTTATATTGTTTGATTTCTATTTGTACAAAAGGTACAAAGACGAATGAAATCATTGATTTGGCTCCGATCATCAACAAGGACTTTTGCTTGAACTATAAAATTTGTATATTTATATTTATATCTATAAATCAGATTTTTATATATAAATATGTATCTAAGTGACCAATTTTTCTAACAGTTGGTGCTAGGGTTGATACAAATGCTAACTTTGTAGGTGGTAAGTAATTTATATTTCGTGTCAAAATTTTCAACTGTTTATAAAAAATGTGCTTTTTTACATAATGATAGATAACATGTAAGATAATAAATAGGAAGATGATTGTGATTTGTTATGTTATTGGATCCAGAAAGTTTTAACATACTTACAGATGAGTATTAGAATCAGTAATTGTATCAAGCTTTTATATGCACAAGCACATATATATTGCTATAAATATTGGTTATTTGGTTGGTCATTAATAAATGAGCTACCTCGAGGGTGTTATTTTGATGCCTTATATCACCGAGCAAATTGCTGCCGTTATAGTATGGTTGTGACTCTATTGTTTGGGATTCTTATATATTACCGGTACAAATTTTTCGTGTTATAAAGTGTGTATGGTTGTTACACAATTGCTGTTTATTTTATTAAAAATGGAGAACTCCTTCCTGTAATTTAAAAAGAAACACTTATTTATTAAGAACTTCCCCCTCTTCCTTCTTTTCCCACTGTGCAATTGTATGTTAATTGCTCGCCATGTTTCTTATGTGTTTATTAAAGTCTCTATATGGCATTAGTGGTTTTGAAGCTGCTTATTGTTGGATAAAACCAATCACTCGGTTACAGTTTTTATGGACAATATAGTCTATTCTTATTTGCGTGAATGTCATGTATAGATGGATCATGGATGTGTGGTCAAGATGTTCCTACTAACTGAGCACTCCATTTTGTAATCCTACAACTGTCAACTAGGTTATACTAGGGTCTCTTGCTCAATATGTTGGACTGCACCCCGATGATATAATAATTCAGTGTGATGGAAATTTTGTTCGGGGTTTTTTGGAGGTATATGACCTTTATAATTTGTTTATGTTATGGAGGCACTATTTTATTTTATTTTTGATAAGAAACAAGATTTTATTGCAACAAAAAAAAAAGAATGTACAAAGGAGATCAAAAAAGCCTAATGGATGAGAAATCCATTGAGACTAAACCAACTACCACCTGCTAACAACCATGGAAGCAACATACCCTAGGAACAAAAACAAATCCTAATACAAAAAGCTGTCACAATCTAGGCCAAACAAGAAACAATTGACAGAGTTAAAAATATTCAAGGCTCTGGCCTATAGTCCAGCTAAGAAAATACAATGATTCCACACTTCATTCGGGGAGCTATATCTATCATCAAACACTCTTTTGTTTCTCTCTAGCCAGATTGCCCATGCTACTGCCATCACCAGGAACCTCCAAATGCACTTCGATCTTTTTCCAGATTGCTTAAATGACCATTTTGCATTCCTAAGATTGCTTATTCTCTCAGCACACTTATAATTAATTGAAACTTCTAGGATCCCTTATTAAAAGTGAACTTTCCCTTTTTAGGACGTCCCTAACATTTAGTCAAACGTTTCCTTCTTCGGACATAAATAAGGTATCTAATTAAGCCCTCGTTGTTAGTTATACGTCCATCAAGGTGGGGGTGCTTCCAAAAAAATTGTATCAATAAATCATTATCAAGGTGGGGGTGTTTCCAACAAATTGTATGGATGTGTATACCTTTCACTTTTAATATTGGTCTGGTGGATTAATTTTTCCAAGCATCAGACGGGCTAGGTGGTTGCAAGAACATTACCTATATTGCCTTTTCACAATTAGACATTTTTCATGTGAAAAATAAAATAAAAAAACCATAAAAATTAAGAAAGATTTAGCATTTGCATCACTGTACATGTTGATTTAACCTTTGTTATTTGGTTTTCAGTTCTTTAGGATGATATGTGACAAAGCTGCACGCAAGAAAAAGAGAAAGAGATCAGTGAAGTTGGTTATGCTAAGAGGCAAACGTGGTGCTCGTGTGAGAATTACTATTGCTGTTGATGAGGCTACACCGGATAAGTTTTATCGGTAAATAAAGTCTCTTGTACAAGTTCTGCAAAAATTTCAATCAGTAGTGTTGCGCTTTATTTTTTATGGGTAGTCTTGTTCTTTTTTAGCATCGGCCCTGCAATTTGGGGTCAAATTCTCCGGTTGTACTGTCGGTCGGGAGTTGTTAGAATTTACAGGCCATAAGCTTGCCAACTATAAACTGACTGGATTGTCGCAAACATATTTGTTTTGTTTTTTGATAGGCGTACGTGAACATATTGAATTTTTTCTTATTTCGCTTTTTGAAATTCTAGTGATTTATTTATCACATTACTCCGTACTTTACAAAATGATAGTAGTTATGCTTCATCCTGATTTTGTACATCTTTTCTCAATTGGCCGCTCCCAAAAAAAAGCTCCATGCCTGTTGAAACATATTGATGATAACAGTGATTATCGCGACTTAAAGGATACATGGACGTTACTTCCGTACATGCGCATATAAGTTAGCTTTATCTATGTTTTATCTATTTAAGCACAAATTATGGTGGTCGCTCTAGTTAGTTATCTGTGACATGTTTTAGTCTAAAAGTTAGTGTATATTTTAAATTATCAAGTGGAGTAAACTCACTAAAGTGACATTTCTTTTCTTTTCTTTTTCTCTCCGAATTTTTTTGAACGGGAATTTTTTTTTTTGAAGATTGAATGTGAAGTCTTAAATGGAGTCTGAAAGATGCATATGGAAAACCTGCTTGTTTTTATTCTTATTGGTGTATTTGTTTAGGTAACCGCGATTTACACACATCAAAACATTGGAAAACACTCTACTTGTTCGTTCCTCCAATGACAAGCAAGTATACGGTTGAAAATGCCCTACTCAGACTATAAGTACCGAATATGTAAGCTTATATTCTCGCTTGCTGTCGGACGAGTAATGTACACTTATTCGCTTGTTATCAGGCAAATGAAAAATGAAGTGTTTCCAAATGTTTTGTGTAGTGCAAATAGCAGCTGCATTTGTTTATTACATTTGAATGCTAAGTGCATGTTATTCTACATTACCCCGTCCTTGGTTTTTTTTTAAATAAATCACTAGCCTCTATAGAGGACTTGCGTCATGACACAAAAACAAAAAAAAATAGGTGAGGGCTACAAAGGTCTGCCCCAAAGGCTTACATGAAAGTCCTTCAAGAGATCTAAGAAATTAAAGTGACAAACCTGAAAAATAAACTAAAACCTATACAATAAAGTTCATTGACCAAGAAAAGCCAAATAGCCGAAATATAAGGCCGGAAGATAAATACATGGAAATAAAAAACCTAGAACCAACTGTACGGCAAAACAAAATCCTCGGATACATATATTCGAGAAGCATAGCAACCCAAGGAGTAACAAAAGGACATTCTAGGAGAGTGGCACGCTCAAGAGTAGGTTTAAATGTGATCCTAGCTTCTTTGTTGGAGATGTGCCCTGCCTTCAGAAGAACAAGTATTTGATTATAATCCTAATAACAATTATTGTATTTTTTGGACCATTTCATATTTCAATGTTTGGAGTCCGGTTTCTCTCTTCTCTTCTCCTATCTTCTTTTATTTTTTGTGTTAGATCTCAACTCACTAAATGAGCCTGTAGAGGTGTGATTAATATTGTTAATTTTTGAGCCATTTGAACTCCCTTTAATTAGAGACTCAAGAAAGTCTTTTTAATTAAATGAGAGTTCAAGTAAGGTGTATAAAAATTTCATCTAAAAGAGGGGTCATGAACAATATTAGAGTTAACCCCATCTTCGACAACATCATCCTCATCTAAAAAATCCACATTCATGGATTGTTGAATGCCAAATAAAATTATGCCAGTTAAACTTTTTTTCGGAAGATAAAACCGGGTTTTCAAAGCCTTCGGATAAATTGTGCCGGAGGACGGGATAACTTGTCCTTTTTAGGTCAGTTTTGACTCACTATGGAATAATGATCAGCTGTTGAACACAAGATGTTTTTACAACTATCAGGATTTAACTTGGAGACCTCCAAGTTGAACACAACGCTAATTCCAGTGCGCTACCACGTGCTGACTTGCTGGTGGTTGGAATATAACCCCTAAAACCCAATGAGTTTGGTTCCACATTAACTAAACCCAAGACATCTTGTGAGGGTAAAAAAAACAAAAAAAGAGTTCACGTGACTCTTTTTCTCTTGACTGTTGCGTCTGAGCAGAAAGCGTGCAGGCAAGCAGCAGAGCAAACAGTTTTTTCTTTTTTTGTGTGTGTGGGTGGGGGGAACCCACCTCCTGAGAAACTTAGAGCAGTAACTTCAACACATTGGGGTTGCAACCTTCATTTTTGGTGAAAAGGTCACAACCTTCATTAAAAATGGATTCAACTACAGAATTAACACCACCGTGGGTGGTGGTGGTTTTGCTACCAGAGAACTCCACAGCAACTACATCTATCTATAATCCTATTTTTCTTGGATTGAAAAGCACTAAAGCAGGGATATAAACAAGATCGTATATAATATAATATTGTATTAAGCAGAGACGTATGTAAGAATACGAACGATGGGATACGATACAAAATACTATAAATTTGTAATGTCGTATGGTAAAATCATATGTTCATTTGGCAAAAAAAAAATGGAGCAATTAGTATTACCCCCCTCTTTTCATACTTAATTATTAGTAAGGACAAGGAAGATCTATGTATTAGTATGAAGTCCTTCTTAGCTTATTTGTATAATGCGCAATAAATAGTATTGTTTCATTAAGATGAAAATACCCCTGTGTATTAAACAAGGAAACTATAAATTATTGTTATTTCTATAAATATAGAATTTCAAATTAAACATTCCATCTGTATTATATTTTTCACTAAATTTTATTAAATCAAAACAATTATATACGAGTATATATATACATACGAAAAACCAGTAAATCTTTAAAACAGATACAATTATGTTTTAATAAAATTTTATATTTTATACCTGTTATATAAAGATTTCATGAAATAAAATTAAAATGATACATGTGTCTTTGAACTGTCATTAAAAATATATAACTGTTAAATAAGAATTATTAAAAAACAAGAAAATTTTAAGAAGTTGAATTATTATAAATTCGTAATACTTCATTTTTTAAAACAGATATGTTTTATATTTTTGTTTTAATGTATCTGTTTTTATTTCAGATATCGTGCAATAATTTGTTTTTTTTTAAAAAAATGTGTTCATTATAGTATAATAAGATAAAAAAAATTATAATAACTGATACGCCAAAAGTCTAAAATAATAATTAATATCTGTATTTAATAAAGTATCATCTAATAAATTGGAGATTACTTGTTTGTGTGCAACGAACAGATACATTAACATTCCAACGGATGTTTGTTATATTTCACCGGAAACCATAACTAGCGAGACCCCTCGTATTCCGAAGCGTTCATTAATATACATGCAACTGTTCCGATGGGCTTCCACGATTCAGTTACTATATATGTAATGGAAACAATTATTATGGAGACAGTAATTGTTCACATTGAAAAGGATTGTAATCAATGGCCAGTCCCAAAAAGACCCTTAAACGTATAAACTCTTCACCTGCCGATTTAGAGCCCAGCAAACATCGAGGAATAAATGATGAAACACAAATTTCACCCACATACTAAAAGATTAACAACTTGAATGAGGGAGAAAAGCAATATGACGAGGACAAAAAGGACAACAGCAAGAGGGACGAGGTTGGATCTGAGGTCGATGAGGATGATGAAGACAACAACGAAGAAAAGGATGAAGAGACTGATGATGATGATGATGATGATGATGATGAGTCCGCTGACAATGGTGAAACAGAGAAGGATGCATGGGTTGAAGACATGGAAGATATCGAGAGGAAAAAGAACGAGGAGTTGGATTCAGATTCGTCCCAAACAAGATCGAATGATGATGATGGTGGTTATGGACGTGAGTGCGGTGAAGAGGACTACGATCGGTATGCGCATAGCTCTTCTTCGAAAAATCCCTTTGCATGTGATTGATTTAGTTTGTGGACTATAGTTTTTAGGTTTTGATGTTCGTCTTTTGGTAACTTTTGATGGGGTTGGTTTTTTTTTATCAATGTTTTTTAAGAATTAAATCTTTTGTTGCTTATGGAAACCTTTTTAAGTGATTAAATATAAATATTAATTATCTATCACTTCCCAGATTATAGTATTTTAAGTATTGATTTGATTGAAAAATCAACATCATTGTGATTTACAATTTCAACTATTAAACAGTATTGACTGGTAACTTGTAAATTGCATCTGTTTTTACCACCCCGATTAACTATGTTATGTAAATTTGAATAACTGTTTCGTGATATATCAAAATAACGTTAAACATATAAACTGTATCTTTACGACCTGCAGGAAAATGTAAACTTATATTGCATGATTAGTGTGCCACTTTTGTAGTTCGGAATTAAATATATGTTTTGCACAACATTTAAAATTTCGAACTTGCTAGATAAATCAAAATAGATTAATCCCACAAAACAAAATTAGATAGATATATTTAGGATAAAACCTTATATAACACCTAATTTTCAGCAGATGATATTGTCCATGTCATGTAAAAAGATAATAATAACATGACCCACAAAAACTTCTCCCTGTTAGTAACACGTTGGTTGCAGTGAATCCAAATAGCTATGTCCTCCCATGTGAAAAAATCGCATGGTGTATTCTGTGAAGTAAAATTTTATCAGATATTGTTTTGGCTATATACAGATAAAATCAACTAGTATACAGATTGACAGTAACCGATGTATTCGGACAAGCGAGAAAACACCGGCCAGAGTTTTTAGCAGTGGTGGATATCCTAGTAACTGTCTGATAGCCATAATAACAAACGAATCCTAATGCCATTGTTGATCTAGATCAGTTATAATTCGATTACCCATTTGTGTAATTTAGGTGACATGCATTTTATTATATATACACAAATTGGCGGAAAGAATAATTTTTGATATATAATGTTGGAGGGAAATAGTGTTATTGTATATATAACGAGGTTTGTTTCAATTTCAATGATTTTTAATGTCCATATTAATAATATATTATATCATAGTCATATATATATATATATATAGTATACATCATATTTTCATTAAAATATATACAAGCCATGGGAAATGCAATGAAACTACATTTGAAAAATTTACGGTAACAAATACAAATGTTTATCTACCTAAAAAGGGCAATATTTATACGACACATCAAAAATAATTTGTTCTAATATGTAATGAAATAATTATCTAATTAAAAGTGATAAACACAATTACGTTTTTGAAACATGTACAATGAATAATGATGATTGAAAAAAAGGAATAAATTACTAAAATAATTTAATGTATTCCTCGTTACATGTGCATTAAGTTGCATGTATAATATCTGAGTACGATAAAACATTAACATGTATATGTCTAACACTATATAACACTAAAATTTGAATCAATTTCAATGATTTAATATGTAGAATTATCAGTTTAAAAAATCATGTATAATTATGAAGTTGTAAATAACCATATATATTTTCATTTTATTATATACATAAATCTACCGAAGAATTTCATCTGTGTTAAAAGCTAAGTTTTTGATAAAATTTCAATTAAATTTAAAACACAATCACTAATTCAATATGTAATTTTATCAGTTAAAAAAATATATCTAATTTTCAAAATGTAACTTGTAAAATCTTGCTACCAGACCTAAAATATACATAAGATGCTTGTTATTTGCAAACATATGCTTGTATATTAGTGTATTCTAGTTACAAATAGTAAGTGCAAACATATATTGTATATGAAAATCGATTTATATAAATGTATGTGATAATGCTACATAAGTCTTTCTAACATACCTATATAAATTAATATATATATATATATATATATATAATAATTCATATGAGATATGGATAAATTTACATGTAAAATGTTAAAAACAAGTAATTGTATATCCAAGCGAACAGTTTTACGTGTTTACGTGATAAGGCAGATAGTATATATATTACTACCACTGTATAGATAAATCAACATATTGTTTCATTATAATAGCAATTTTTATAAAACTTGTTGTGTAACCCATAATTAATACATAAATTAGTTTAATACATTTTGGATAGGTTTCATAATGTAAAACTAGTGCATATATATGTCTAATTATATATCAGTTGTAATTATATATAAGTTGTAATTGATTTTCTGTAATATCTATGCATAAAATGATCGTGAATAGGTTTCATACTGTATTCTATACAACATTGTATATAAATGATTGTGAATTGAATACGTTAGTTTTAGTTACATTTTATCAAAATCTGAAATTATCAGATGTCTGTTATTTACAACTCACATGATCAGTTCATTTTATGTTTGTGATTTTCAGAAGATAACAATATAATAAAGTTTGAAACAAAATAAGTAATTCAATATGTAAATTTGTCAGTTTTAAAAATCATATAATTGGAATAATGTAACAAGGCATATATATATGTATCATGATTAATATTCAAATAAACGTACATGTACATTATACTTTATATTAAAAGACATGGTTATCTGCTACCAAGCCTGAAATATACATAAGATGCTTGTTATTTGCAAACATATGCTTGTATATTAGTGTATTCTAGTTACAAATATTAAATGTAAACATATATTGTATATGAAAATCGATTTATATAAATGTATGTGATAATGCTATATAAGTCTTTAGAACATACCTATATAAATTAATATATATATATATATATATAATAACTCGTATGAGATATGATAAATTTACATGTAATATGTTAAAAACAAGTAATTATCTATCCATGTGAACAGTTTTACGTGTTTACGTGATAAGGCAGATAGTATATATAATACTACCACTATATAGATAAATCAATATATTGTTTCATTATAAGAGTAATTTTTATAAAACTCGCTGTGTAACCCATAATTAATACGTAAATTAGTTTAATACATTTTGGGTAGGTTTCATAATGTAAAACTAGTGCATATATATGTCTAATTATATATCAGTTGTAATTATATATAAGTTGTAATTGATTTTCTCTAATATCTATACATAAAATGATCGTGAATAGGTTTCATACTGTATTCTATACCACATTGTATATAAATGATCGTGAATTGAGTACGTTAGTTTTAGTTACATTTATCAAAATCTGAAATTATCAGATGTCTGATATTTACAACTCACATGATCAGTTCATTTTATGTTTATGTGAATAAAATAGCAAACCTAGTAATTTTAATAAAAAAACACTTATTACTCATTGTGGAGATACATAATATAATACAATTATATGTGTATTAAAAATCATTTTATAAAGTACTATCTGTACTGGTACAACTACATAAGAATAATTATAGTGTATATAATCGTCAATAATGATTGTCTTTGTCACTTTTATGACATATAATATTGTACCGTGTATATGTGTGCATCAATGCAATGTACATATGTCATGTAATGGAATTTACATAGACGTATATGGGTAATATAAACCTTTATCCATGACGGCGTGGATGGTAAGGGTATATATGTACTATAATAGAAACGACATGTAAAAAATAAATTAATTAAATATGATATATCTAAATTATTGTATTAATTATAAACACGATTTAGGGTAAAGATATTGGCCTGATCATAAAAATAAATAGTGGAGATAGACAAAAACAAAATTTGTTAGATTCCACCACAATATTATTGATATCTTATAGGGATTATTATAAACAAAATTCATATGCTACAGACAAAATCTAATTTTTTAGGATGATATATAATCCAGGTAGGTTGTCCCATATACCAGTTTGGTTCCAAATTTGTGTAATATTTTCTTTTCGTATTTGTGTGAATAATTTGACGTTAATCGAGCGAATATCCAATTTGTAAATATATTTAGATTAAGATATTAAGTTATCGAGATAATAATTACACAACTAATCAAATTGATTCGACTGAACAGCTTTTAGGCTGCAATATTGCTTCGAAGTAAAAACCCCAAACAGATACGGAAACATATCAACAGGCGGATTGCAATCACTTGTCTGTCTATTACTCCATCTCTCACGGGTGCTACGAATATAAACACCTGACATTCCAATATATTACGCTGGTATAAGCGAAGTAAGCTCATAAAAAATACATTGCAGTTTGAAGCTTTTCGAAATGGCCAGGCTCTCAGAGCAAGTGATGTTGTTCTCTCTAATTTGAACAATGCATTCGAGCTCCATACGTTATTATTTTCAGACCCATTTACTAATCGAAAGCCCTAATTTTTTTGGGAGTATGTGTTATTGTTTCTTGATAATAGATAACGAAACAGATAATGATATTAACATGTATCGTATAAACCCATGTGGTTGTTTAAAAAGATTAGCGAGTAACTAATCAATAAATATGGCACATACAATAAGCAGAGAAAATCTTGAAATACCGTCAAATTTATGGGAATAATTGTCCATATTTGTCTGAATATATAGTACTATGGCTTTTGTGTTTGAATATTTCAAAAACTTCATTCATTGTAAAGGTGGCCAACTATTAACAGATATATGGGTTTTATATCTGTATATATATATATGTGCTTCATACAATAAGGTTTTAGTGTAAAATGATATCGTTCAAATTCCTTTTTGTACTTCTTATGTGGCAATTCATAGTGAAACGATTTAAGAGTGGAAAATGAGGTAAACAATATGATTTATGGTAACACAAAAGTTTCTTATCTAGTAATTAATGGATTACTACTTTGAAATTATCTTTGTATAGAAGTGAAATTATATTGGGGGCCCCCTTCATATCTGCTTTACCGATTTTACAAATTGATACTCAACCAATCTTATTATATCTGATTTAATACATGTCTAAATTGTGGATCTGTTTTAAAAAGATTAGCGAGTAACTAATCAATAAATATGGCACATACAATAAGCAGAGAAAATCTTGAAATACCATCAATTTTTTGCGAATAATTGTCCATATTTGACTAAATATGTATTACTATAGCTTTTGTGTTTGAATATTTCAAAAAGTTCATTCATTGTAAAGGTGGTCCGCTATTAACAGATGTATGGGTTTTATATATGTATATATATATATATTTGTGTGTGCTTCATACAATAAGGTTTTAGTGTAAAGTGATATCCTTTAAATTCCTATTTGTACTTCTTATGTGGCAATTCATAGTAAAACGATTTAAGAGTGGAAAATGAGGTAAACATTATGATTTATGGTAACGCAAAAGTTTATTATCTAGTAATTAGTGGATTACCGCTTGAAATTATCTTTGTGTAGTAGTGAGGTACGTTATATTGGAGTCCCCCTTCTTATTTGTTTTACTGATTTTACAAATTGATACTCAACCACTTTTATTATATCTGATTTAATAAATGTCTAAATTGTGTATCTGTTTTAACTAAATAGAAATAGATTCTCTGATATCATTTGTCGATTTAGCTTGCGTCATTTGTTCGAGCCTAATATTTACATTTGATATGTGCCACAGGATATTGATCACGAATTACTGAACAGGCGAAAAAGTCTGCGATTAAATAATAAAAAAATCAGGGTAATCTTATTATATACATATTGCGCATATTTCATAATTACCATTAAATTCATTAAGTGTCTTAGGTGTACAAACAAATTTGATATAATTAGCAGGTAAATCCAGATCTTAAAAACAGTGTGAAACAACCGGATTTGTGCGAGAAAGAACAGAGTGATGAACCGAATGGAAAAAGAGAGGTAGAAATGTTGTAAAAGGCAACAGTCGTGCAGCAGCAATGGTATGATTTAATTACTTTTTGAATGATATGTCAAGAATTCTAATCATATAATGTGGTAACAAGGGTGAATATGTAACAACCAATCATCTAATTAATTGATACATGTACAAATTGATGGCGATTCTACTATTGTCACAACATATCAATTCAGGTCTAACATGGTTTCATTTGGGCGCTCTCTTGTATTATTCAAAGCAGGGGGCTAAATGCATCGCACGTTAACTCAATGATGAATACTCCATTTTACGCTCTGTTTGATATGAACAACCAGGGCTTAGTTCCAACAAACAAGCACCGAAAATCCGACATGGATATAATAAGAATTATAAGGTGCTATAACAATGAGACTGGGACATTTGTATTTGGAGGTAATCATGTCAAGTTGACCCCTAGCTACATGGGTAACGAAAATATTTGGTGTACCTTATCTAGGAGAGCGTATAGATATTTCTAGAAATCATGCTCTGGATGCTGGTGTGAGTGGTGGCATTACTTTGAATAGGGGATAGGTACAAAAAACACAAGTAGAATGCTAGATTGTAAGCAGACTGAATAAGGTTACACCAGCGGATGTGGACAGGGTTACACAGCTGATTTGTATCTTATTGTGTAGCTCGATTTTTTTCCCAAATACTGGCACTTCTATTCCATGGTTTATTGCAAAGCTAATTTCCATCATTGACGAAATGAATAAATACAATTGGGCATTGGCCATATACGAATGGCTAATGGAATCCATCATAGCAAAGGTCAGCCGTCCATCCACAGTAACGGGTTGCGTGCCTCTTTTGATGGTAAGAATTAATAAACAAATATTATTTAGATATTATTTTCATTACAAATAACTGATTGTGTTTAAATGGGGTATGTCATAGTACTGGTTTTGTGAAGTTACAACCATCATCTAACCAGATGAGGCTGAGGATGAAAATAAGCCATTGCTTGTCAGGTGGGACATCTGGAAATTAAAGAAGATATTCCAGCATGCAGATATACCACCTATAAAGGTATTTCTCAATAAGAAATTATGTTTTAAACATTTATACTATCAACCTAATATCTTAACTCATGGATGTTCTGTAATTCAATTCCATAGGTAATCGACATGTACGTAATTGATTTAGAGAAAAATAGACAAACATCTAACACGAATGACATCGACATCGATATTCGAAAGAGATCAAGAGTGCCAAGGTCAATGGCTGGTATGGCTATAGTCGGAGATAGAGGTAATAGTAAAGCAAAAGGAATTAACATACGATTTCCAGAACGTTTGGCGCCAAAAATTGATGATGGTGAGGGAGGAACTGATGTGGGAAACAATAATCAAGCAACTGGCAATGTTACACCCGCAGAAGGATGTGCAGAAGTCTTCAACGTAGACTTTTCGCGATATAGTATGGGTGCCTCTGTTTCGGTGCAAAAACATTGAATGCTAATTCCACAGACAAATCCAAAGATTTTGGCGGAGGGTTTGATGTTAAAGGAATGTTGGTCCATGTAAGTGTGCCTCGGTCCAGGCCTGATTGCGAATCTGATGCCAACAATCATAATGATGATACAAAGAGTACCGATCCATCATGAGGAAATACGTTCGGTACAGATAGTGAGCCGATTAAGACAACCATCTCAGGCAGTGAGCATGTCTATGTAGATCAAATAGACCACCAGTATGTGAATCATCGCATTATCTAGGGAGTCACGTCTTTATACCGTCCGTGCCACCAAAGCTGTCAGCAGGAAGTGATGAAATGAACCAAACAAAGATAGGTGGGATCGACAGTGGCCTGTCTTCGTTTAAGAAATTAATGATTGCACATGAGCACTTGATCAAAAATTACATGAAGTCAATCGAAGAGGTGAAGCGCAAAGACAAAGAGATAATTGAACTCAGATCAAGGTGCAATATGCTCGAAGATACTGCCAATGAGATGGCAGTTCAGCTGAAGAGTAACGAGGGCCGTCTTGAGAGGAGCGAGACAAAGGTCGGTATACTTCTTTACCTGCTAGACGAGTCTCGGGCGAATGCTTCTGAGCTTGAGAAGAGGTGCTCAGGTGTAGATGTGGCAGACACTGTTCACATCATTATGAAAATGAAAAGCAAGGGTAAATCAGATAGTGGTCCAGTTGACAACAGTAATGGGCCTTCTTTTGATTTGCATGTAACACAAGTTACACCCGCCAAAAATGATGCGGCAAGTTCAAGCTCAGCGGTTGAGAAGGATGAAAGGATGCTCGAGCTTGAAATTGACAACGAAAAATTAAAAGTTGCAATAGAGGTGCTCCAACACACAAATTATGACATGATAACACAGAAGGATAGGGAGATATAAGGTCTGGTGGACAACAACAACCGACTTGAGGAGGAAGCCGAGAGGTGGCGAAGGGGAATGGATAAAGAAAATGGTAAGGCTGAATATATGCAGTCAATGTTTGATAAAAAGGGAAGGAGTTTAATGACATACTCTCGTTTAACAAGAAGCTAATGGATCAACTGTTAGAGATCCAAACAGTCAATGATGAACTTACCATAATCAACCGCACCCTGCAGTCCAAGTTGAAGGAGAATGAACCAAGTGTTCCTATTCCTAAATTAGAACCAGAGCAGGGGTCAATAGCCAGAGGTGTTATGGAGAGAGGTCCAAGGGGTAAGGTTGCCCCACCGGTAGAGGTCAGACCCGCTAATGACAGAAAGAGAAAGGGTGAAGGCATGTTTGAATGCGTGTCACTCAATGTGCACCAATCTAAGAGGTCGAGAAAATCATACAAAATGAACAATGAAAAGCAAAAGATACTTGCTCATGGTGACCAAGAAACACCTGTAGATATTGATGATTGCGTGGACGAGATCGAGAAATCAAACACCAGTAGATCTACAAGACAACTTAATGTCAATAAAACTGCTATTGCAAAGCATTTGGATGTCGGAACAAGGATGAAACTCCAGGAGATTTGGAAGGACAAGTCACCTGGGTACAAATACATACATACTAATTCACGTGTTGTCATTTATGTACATGTGTGATTTGTTATTGCACACACGGTACCCATCTAACAAATAATCATATTATCTGTAAGTACGAGCTTATATTACTGGACATTGTGTCGCTTTCTGTTAAAGACATGGAAGACATACTGGACAACAATTCCTTATCGAGCAATGTAATTCCAAAATTATTACAATCTACATCTTATAAATACTCAAAAGATATGTAGAAAGTTAAACCAAATGATAATGATTATCTGAATAATATTGCAGTTTATTGACACATACACAAAGATTCTGGTAACAGGTGGAGTATCTGAGAGAGGATCGACTTTGAAACCAACCATACTAACTACGTTTGTATGGGTAACTACTTGTATCAATATATGACGATTTTTTACCTAAACCACGCTAAGTTTTCTCACAATACCGATCATGTGTGACATAATTTAATATTTCAATTATTAAATACAGCAATACGTGCTTTTGGGGCGTGATATCGGCATCAACAAGTTCTTGCTTGATCCTATATTGGATAACATACACAAAGCTACGCATATAATAATACTGTTGCACCACGAAACTAGGTACCATTTCACAGTGATGTATCTAGACAAAGCACAAAGGGAGTGGTATCATATAAACCCGATTAAGCCACACAAGAAGGGAGAAGTGTACAACAAATGCTTCCGAGATGCTTCTCGCATGGTATAGAATCTCTGCGACAATAAAAAACGACAAAACTTGTTAAGATATTTTATATTAATATAAAGTATGAAATTAGTCATTCCTATCATGTAATATTCGGTAATATTTATCCATGTAAACTTATGCGTCCTTCTTTCCTTAGTGTGAATTAATGGTTAACCGAACACTAATGCTGTCCCACATTGGCCAACTCTTAATACATCACAGTAGTAGAATCTTGGTATTTATTTATATTTTTTTAAAAAAACTAAACAGATACACTGATGACACACCTGATGGATGTCGATTTTAATGTGTGTGTCAGTAATAAGTCTTGCAACCTGTGTTACCTCAATATTTGAAACAACTTATATAAATTATCAGTTAACATATATTATTTTGTTTAAATGTATATATATACAACTTGTATTATCACAATTTTACTTATGGTTCAAACAAGAAGGGGTTAATGAACAGTGATATTATTTAAAAATCTATTACCAAATATTTTTGTCGTATATTTCGGCTGTTATATTCAGTGGATATTTTGTATCTGTTTTCACATCTGTATATCATAACTGATCAATATGATATATTGTAAAATAATAGACGTACAATATGTAAACAGCTATAAAATTGTCCCAAACATTTTGCAAAATTTTTAAACAGATTAATGTAATTTGTGTAAATCAATATAAGTTTATTAATGTAAAATTTCTTGTAATACATTAATTAACACATGTAAAATATACGTAAACAGTTGCAATATCTTTAAACGGATTCATAAAATCTGTGGTATTCACAATTGGTGGTATATCAATATTCATATCTTCGATTAAATAAATTAGTGTTACATAAATATGTTTTAACTTACTGGTAAATAATATGTATCTCTATTGCCGAACATGATACACAAAATAAATAATAACTAGTGTATTAATATTCTTTATGATATATAATTTACAAGATGACAAATTAAATGATGAATCTAAGTAAACAAAAATCAAAATTACATTAATACTCACTGAATCATACAATATAAATGTATAAAAAACCGAATTTTCCAAACGGAATGAAACATAATTCAGACTTATATTAATACTCATCGAAACATAAAATATAAATATTTCAAAAACAAAATTTTACTAACATCACGAACAACCTAATATTGTCTATTTTATTGTAACTGGTTGATTTACGAACTAACTTAATTATACTACTAAGCTAAATATTCTCAGAACAGGTACGTCGATTGTGTCCTTCCATTTGGCCACATCTACCACATTTTATCTTCCCAACTTCCCCGCTTAACTTGGATCGTTTTGTTCGTGGCCTGTCGGGTTGATTCTTGGTCTTTGGAAGGAGAAGTAATGGTACTTCCTCACCATCCGGCAACTCATCAGGATTCTGAATAATCGGAAGAATGCTATATGAATAACATTGCCTAAATGTATCTGCCTTGAAATAGTAGTCTACGTATTGATATGGGTCAACATCAAAGAACTTCATAACAGTAACAGCGTGCACACAGGAGAATCCAGTAAATTTCCACTTACTACAGGTACATGAGCGTTCAGCAAGGTCGACTTTGCACATGTAATTTGAAAGAACTTTGTATATATTTTCATTCGACCGATTGTCAATCCAGTGTTCCCCTGCTTTAACATGGCTAGACAGCGACTTTTCAAATGTGGGACATAGCACAATGCTCCACTTGCTAGCATTATGAGACCGTTCACCAATAAAACGCATCATTCGGGCTCTTATTCCATCCACTAGCTATGTAATGGGCAGTTTCCTCTCTTCGACCAACATTGAATTAAATGATTCAACAATGTTAGAGCACATTTCACCGTAACGCTCACCGGGAAAGTACGAATTTGCCCAATTTTCTAATGGTAATCCACCTAGGAACGATTTTATTACATTACCACCTTCCTTTTTCAACTCTTCCAGATTCTTGTGAAACCTTTTCTTTGATAATGTGTACGCATAGCTAGTAAAAAGCTCAATCACATTTTCACATGTATCTCTTTTGTTCGTTCCAGGGAATTTAGCCTCAATATTGTTCCTTAGATGGTGGAAACAAAATGCATGAGGATGCCCAGGGAACAATTCTCTGACAGCATTGATTAGTCCATTATTACGATCAGACATGAATATGATGCGTCTTTCATCTCCCTGCAGAATGTGGTGAAGGTGTTCAGCAAACCAACTCCAGCTGTCATCTCTCTCATTGTCAACAATTACAAACGCTATCGGATATAAACTTGTTGAATAAAAGAATTTATAATAAGTCAATACATGTTATAACACAATTGATAATGTGTACACACAATGCAAGGAAAAATTAACAAATAAGTTAAAAAATATAACGATCACCTTGGTCACCATTTTTTCCTGTGGAAGCTAGTAGAGTACCTTTGTGTTTACCTTTTAAATGAGTACCATCCAAACATAGGTACGGTCGACAATATTTGAAACCTTCCGTGCACGCACAAAATGATACAAAACACCTAGTAAATCTCATTGTTTCCCTATCAAACTCAATTCTACAATGAGAACCAGGGTTTATGTCCAAAATTAAAAATAGATAAACAACGAGTTATTGGTATGATTCATCATCATCTCCATGAAGTCCCTTCCTTGCCAATTCACGACCATACCAAGCATTCCAATATGGCACATTCAGACCGTAGTTGGTTTTCAGTTCACGTATTATGTCGGTGGGCCGGTACAGGGGATTTTCACGAATCATATTGGTCATAATTAGAGCGACTATACATGACGTCACCATCGTGCTCCTACTGGACGTAATATTACCACCACATGAGTGGACATTATTAAATGTCCAAACGTAAAAGTTTTCATTCATTTTAAAAGCAGAAGCATGGATGCGCCATGCGCAACCGACTTAATCGCGTTTAGCACATACAGCCGTAACTCTAGTCTTGTCGTTTTTAATAAATTTAATTTTAAACCCAACAGCAATCGTGTATTTTATAAGTTTTTGCCTAAACTCTTTTGCTCCGCTATAGAAAACTTGCTTTACCTGTGTTATATACGTTTTCCACACATCTATCATTGAAAAACTGTTATTATGCTCGTCCGGACCGAGTAAAGCAGGATTGACATTGCTTATAGGGTCACAGAGCTCCATCCCCATGTCCCGTTCTACATGATCTAATGTATTAACACTGTTTTGAAGTTTCACAACTTCGATGTCAATGAAGCATGCCTTGACGATGCTTTGACTCATAAACATCATGTGCATGTCTCGGTCGGAACTCAAGTTGCATTTGGACCCTCCGTTAAAAGAATACCTGATTGCACAACCGGTCAAGTCAGTTTCGGCAAACAAAGACTTGATGTCATTCGTAGTTGTTAAAACGACGAATGTTCTTGTATGTACATGGCACGGGTGTTTTACCGAAATGTACATCTTGCAACTGAAGTTGTGACTGCGTCCATTGTCCTGCATGATTCAATATATGTATAAATGTGATTAATACAATTATATATACATGAACTAAAATTGGCGCAACAGCGATTGTATTAAAATTCTTCTATATCCTAATCAAGTCGATAATGAGTGAAAATGTTTTTCACCTTCAGTAAAATGAGCAAACGAGCGGGCTATTTGCAAAAAAAACACACGTGACCTGAAAGAGATGTCAGCCTAACTGTTTATCGGAATGAAGACAATGTATATATAACAGATATAATTTCTCCGATATGATTAAGGACTCAAAGACGCTGACTATATTTAACGTAAACCTCAATTTTATGAAATGGAGTCAACAGGTTAAGTTAGTTAAGTATTTTCAAAATTAAAAAAAAGTTGTCTTTTTTTTTTTCGGTTCATATGTACATTTCGTCTATATTAATGGAATACAATAATTACAGTTATTTAAATTGTTACACCTACAAAATACTTAATATATAGAATTAACATTGATGTTATATACAATTCAAAAATTGAGTATAAAGTATTTGTTTTTATAATATTTTACATAAAAGGAAATGTATTGTTACCATGTACAAACTTTAACATAATATTGATGTATACATTATGGAAAGTTGAAAGTTTTAAAATTTCAATATCAACATTAAATTTCCGTTAATCAAGGGTCACTAACAATTTAACAACCAGGCAAATAATATTTTACTGTGAACGAGTATTTAATTAATACTGCACATTAATTATATATATTTTGAATCAATGCCCTTTTCAACGTTATTATATTAGTAACTGAATACTAATTAAATACGTTTAATCATAGGAATATGTGTATGAGATTTTCTCGGTTTACACTCAATAAAATCCCATTAAAACGAATTTACGATGTATTTATTGTATCGTTAAATTTAAGTTAACAAACTTATGAAAATGGGGAAAAAAGAAAAAAAAACATAATTCCTAATATTTCATGGTAATTCTAATATTTTCCAAACGATTACATCAAATAAACAAACTATACTGATGACGTCGCTCGTGTCAATAGCTATCTTTGGAGATTCATGCATGTGTTTTCTACTTGCACGATATCTTCTCGCTGTACTTCTTCATCTTTTTCCACTTGCCCATATAGAACTATACTTGCATCTAACAATTTGCATTGTAGATCACTATTTTCATCTTCTAATGATGGTTTAGAATTAGATTCTGGTTCATTCTTTGATAGTAGCTTATGTATGGCTGCCATCTCCTCATTTTTACATTGATTTGATTCACAAAAGGACGCATTCGGAGTTGAATCTGCGTTGCCCATCATGTTGAATTCAAGATAAGCCTCCATCATCTTCTCCAATTCAAGCCAATTTTCGGGATCATTCAAATGAGCCTTCTTCTTGATACTACACATATTGTTGTTATCCCAAACTCTACCCTCTTTAAACCTACCATCATTTATTCTATTAGCAATTTTTGAATCCCAATCATTTTCAACCCTATATTTTCTAGGCTGAATTCTACTTCTCTCAATAGGATCATTATGTGATAGCTTGACTTGTGTCTTCTCTACTCTTCCTATACGTTTACAAACTTTCTCCAACCGCTCATGAAGTGGATCAAACTCCTCTCTAAACACCTTTTTCATCTCACTTACGAAAGCTCCAGTAAATAATTTTGAATCATCCATAACAGTAAATTGTAAATCACACACACACACACACACATATATATATATATATTTTGCAAGTGCTATCGTTAAATTGTTATAACATTTGATCGCACCGTTGGATTGGGACGATTTTTTGATACGTTGTTCGGAATGAAAAATTACTATAATTACAAAAAAAATCAGGACGATCCAAGGTCTTTTCGATAGGAAAAACCACAAATTTCGACAGCCAAACAGAATTTTGAAAAAAAAATTATGATTGTAACTCGTTTTTTTAAAAAAATTGAATTGAATCTCTAACAAGAATAAGAAATAAAAAGATTGAAAAACCTAAAAGTAGAAACTCTCCTCTGATACCAACTAATACGACTCACGGTGGTATCGCACAAAACCCACAAACACAACGAATTGGTTATGCGAATCTCGACCAAGATACATGCGAAAATCATAGCAAATTAAGAATTTTGACCGTTTCTACAATTAGATTTGTTGGAAATCGGAGACGCCACAATCGGGTGCGAAATACCGATTGATAAGTCTAATGAACGCCACGAACAAACAGATAAGTTCAAGTAGTTCGTGAAGAACCAAAGATGATTAATATCACTCAATATTATTAATGAATATAGTCTATGTCATAAAAATAATACAATGATCCCCCTTTAAATAGGGTATAGAAAATACTAATCCAAATAGAATCAAGAAAATACTAATCCAAACACAATAAAGAAACTACTAATCTAAACACAATAAAGAAACTACTAATCTAAATCCTAATTGACTAAAGAAAATATTCCTAATTGAATAATAAAAACATTCCTAATTGAATAAATAAATAGTAAATAATTCTTATAATTAAAATTACTTAAAATAAAGTTTTGAAATTATTCCAATGGGCCTACATGAGTTGATTTGAGCCCATATAGCCTTGTGCGCATCACACCCCTTGAGGTTTGGGCCTCGAAGCATACGCTTTAAACTCGCCTGAAGCTGAAAAGGAATAAGCCTCATATTTTTTTCTAAAATCCAAGCCTCAAAACATTTTATGCACGCCTCGCCTCGAGATGTGATGTGGACAAGGCTATATGAGCTCAAATTAACTCTTGTAGGCCATTGGAATAATTTAGAAGCTTTATTTTAAATAGATTTAATTATAAGAATTATTTACTGTTTCCTTATTCAATTAGGAATGTTTTTATTATTCAATTAGAAATGTTTTTCTTATTCAATTAGGAATTAGATTAGTATTTTCCTTATTGTGTTATGTTCCTTATTCTGTTTGGATTAGTACTTTTTTTCTACACCATATTTAAAAGGGTTAATTGTTTTATTTTTATTAATAAGACTTTATTTATAATAATATTGAGAGATATTAATCCTCTGTAGTTCTTTACGAACTACTTGAACTTATCAGTTTGTCCATGGCGTTCATCTGACTTATCAATTGGTATTCCGTACCTGGTTGTGGCGTCTTCAATTTTCATAATAATGTGATTGTAGAAACAGTCCAGTTCTTAATTTGCTACGATTTTCGCGTATATTTGTATCGAGGTTCGCATAACTAATTCGTTGTGTTTGCCGGTTTCGTGCGATATCACCTTGGGTCGTATCAAGACGTAAGCCTCAGGCGCCTTTTGAAACATTGGTCTGAAGTATGTTTCTTTTGCTAGCTTCTAGTTATTTCGACCTACCAACGTGAATGATTAATGTAAAATGAAGGTTTTTATCAAAATTCAAGCCCAAATAGTATTGTTGAGGTGAGACAATAGGAAGCAGTTCTAGTACCAAAGTCCCGATGATGATATATAAATCGAAGAATATGATGACCATGAAAGCTTAGAAGGGTGTATTCAATTCATATTTTAAAAGATTTTTATGTATGTTTTAAAATTCATAGATTATTTTAAATATATATAGAGTTTAACAAATTTTAATAAATCCATGCAGAGTTTAACATATTTTAATGTATAGACACTTTGGTATGTCTATATTTTAATAAATTCATTGATTCTTCTGATTACTATGAAAAAATAGAAGGATAAATAATAAAAGAATTTTGATTACGAAAACCAAACAATACATAGTGTTTGGGAGATGAAGAATTTAGTGGAATTGTTTAATAGGATTATATAGACGAAGAAGAAATAATACTTAGGGTTTAGGAGAGATAGAAGAAAAATCCATATAAATTTTTTTTACTTTAAGAGAAGATTTGTTGGCGGATTTGTTATTCATAAAAATACTCTCAAATACATCAATTTATAAAAATCCTTCAAAGTTTATTGAATTTTGAAAACCACTGATTTTAATCCCAATTGAATACCACAAGATATTAAAAGACATTTTAAAATCATAATTGAATACCATAAGATTTTAAAAGACATTTTAAAATCCTAATTGAATACACATAAACTTTACAAATCCAAAAAAAATCCTATAGATTTTATATTGAATACACCCTAAAGCTTTTTCCAGTCTTTAAACGTTTGGAATTCAGTGAGTTGAGAAAAATATATCGGATGATATATATCTATATTATTACTATAATAAAGTATAATGGTTTTTGAACCTAATAAAATATTAGCAAATTAGGTTTTAACCCTAAATTTTGAGCTCCTACGTAACAAGACCTAAGTCGTTTACCAAATTAGTGAGCATTCCTTTTTTTAAGATTTAGCCCAAATTTTTGCTTTTAGCCCAATTTTAAAATTTTAATTTTTTTTAATATTCTGGTTTTACGCTGATTCAAATTCTATTTTTAAGATTTTTTTTAATATATTATTAGATAAACATGTATTTCTATTTTAAATGAGTTGTTATTTGGTTATGATTCAAATTAAAAGTAATTTATGAGATAAATTGTGTGTGGTACCTTAGTTTTGGGTTTTAGGGCTTTGTGATAGTTGGGGATGAATCTAATGTTTATTGTATCTAATGAGACTAGAATAAGAAATATTCTAGTATTTGTTGTGTTAAGATATTATTAGATAAATATGTACACATTTTTCTTCCTCATGGGTTTTTGCCTCCTTACATGTTATTATTTTTAAGTTTTGAATATGAAATATCGACTCTTTTGAGAAGAGTTTGTTTATAAAAGCAACGGATGAGGTGTTTGACACATTTGGGGTGTAAATAACACTAACCATTATATATATGAATTTCCACTTGCTTTTGCTCTTAATTATAACTCTCCTTTTCAATTTTGCATCTAAGATGTTGTAATAACACTGCAATTAATTTAAAGTGCTTTTAAAAGTTGTTAGTTAACAAAAAATTAAATAAATTAAGTACCAACTTAATTTTCTCCACTCAAAATTGAAAATGTTCGTCTAAGAAAACTTAATTTTAAAGGGAGTAAAATAACTATTTTACTTTCTTACATAAACAGAATCATATGATCCAAACAAATTAACAAGAGAAAAATTGTTATACCAAAAAAAATTCAATTTTCAGATGAATAATATGTTTTCAGATACAATTTTTACAACTAAACAAATAGTTTTTTCAGTTTTCAATTTCAGTTTTTCAGTTTTTTTTTATCAAACGTCACCTATGTTTTCTTATATTCCCTTGGTTTTCTTTTCAGTTGATTACTCAAATATGTCGCTTGACTATCGTACGCCAGAAGAAAAAATGAGTAGTTTTAGACCATGGAAATGAAGACGTGATGATGTTTGGGGTAGAGATAGCTAAAATAATATATATATATATATATATATTAAAAAAAAGGTTTGCGATAATGGGTTCCGAAACCTTTGATGCCAACCAGCACTATTGGTAGAGGTGGTTAAAATATTTGATTGTAGAATTTTTTTTTCCCCGTGAATGGTGATATGTAATAGATTGCACATCGATTCCCATAAATAGTTTTAATGTGAGGTTTTTCAATAGTGCAAATGCTAACATTGAGTTAGATACTGATACTAAGAGAAATGCGTTGAAAGTTTCGGCATTTGTGGTTAGTGTCGTCTTTATCAAAGGTAGGCATTTTAAATCACTTTTATTCTATACATGTCTTGTCCTTTATAGTGTGTTAGTGCCCTAAATATATTTTAAAACGTTTATTTTGGTGGTAACTTTGCTTTCATTTCTATACGATAGTATATTTAAATGGATTATATTGCCCAAGTCAAAAGTCGTTATTTATGGGTTCTAGTACTATCATAGATTTTGAGGATGTTAATTGATCATATTGTTGGAAAAAATGGGTATTAAAGTCATTTTTTGATCCGTTTTGAAGGTAATTTTAAACGAAATTTCACACTCGGTTGTGAAAGAAAATTATAGATTCGTGTTCTCCTCCTTAAGTATATCGAAATCATATATTTGTTTGCTCAAAATAGATATGGAGTGAATGAGAAATTGTCATCTAAAGTGAGCTACTTTAGATGAAAAATGGAAAGGGAAATATTTAAGTCCCAAATAGGAACTTTAGGAAAAAGTTTTTCTATTTCTATGCAATTGTAACAATTCATTTATTTTTCTTAGACACCCTTTTTTTTCAATTATTATTAATTAAGAGTTTTAAAATTCAAACTTAAAAAAAATTTGAATCAATTCTTGTAATCAACCCTTAAAACGTTTTTGATTTAATTCTTGCAATTTACACCAAAAAACATTTGAATTAAATGCATGCAATTATGACAATGGCTCCTTCCTCTTGTATAAATTAGGGCCCTTGAGACATCATTCCACACATCAAACACACATTGCAATCACAAATTTTCTCTTCATCTGTAGATTAACTTTGCTTTATTTTATGGTAAAGTTTAAACAAAAATTACGTTCGTTTAGTGAGTGCCACCATAGTGTGAAGGTAGACACTCTAATACCATTTCATCCTGAGAGACAAACACCATTGCAAGCCTCAAAGCACCACGGGAGGCGGCGTAATTATTTTAAGGAGATTGTGTGAAACACAAGACTTGGTTTTAATATTATTTTTTTGTATTTGTTAAAATCCAGTTTATGCTTTGAATATTCACGTTATTCTGCTAACAATATTAAAATAATTATTGCTTATATTTTGCACAAAGTGGACAAGTTCTGGATTTTTTTCAAATTGAATATATTTGGAAAAAATATACAGTTAGAGACACTTAGAAAAAGTTTTTCCATTTCCACGCAATTGTAACAACTCATTTATTTTTCTTAATGACACCCATTTTTTTATTTTTAATTACTATTAATTATGAGTTTTAAAATTCAAACTTAAAAAAACGTTTTTGAATTAATTCTTGTAATTAACCCTTAAAACATTTTTGGTTTAATTCTTGCAATTAACACCAAAAAATGTTTGAGTTAAATGCATGCAATTATGACAATGGCTCATTCCTCTTGTATAAATTAGTGGCCTTGAGACCTCATTCCATGCATCAAACACACACTGCAATCACGAATTCTCTTTTCATCTCTAGATTAACTTTGATTTAGTTAGTGATAAAACTCAAACACAAATTATGTTCATTTAGTAAGTGCCACCATAGTGCGAAGGTAAACAATTTTATACCGTTTCATCTTGTGAAACAAACGTCATTGCAAGCCTTAAAACAGCACGGAAGGCGGAGTAATTATTTTAAAGAGATTGTGCGAAACACAAGACTCGGTTTTAATATTTTTTGTATTTGTTAAAATTTAGTTTGTACTTTGAGTATTCACGTTATTCTGCTAACAATCTTAAAACAATTATTGCTTATATTTTGCATGAAGTGGACAAGTTCTGGATTTTTTTCAAATTGAACAGATTCGAAAAAAAAATACAGTTACAGACACTTAGAAAAAGTTTTTTCCATTTCCACGCAATTGTAACAGCTCATTTATTTTTCTTAATGACACCCGTTTTTTAATTTTCAATTACTATTAATTAAGAGTTTAAAAATTCAAACTTAAAAAAACGTTTTTGAATTAATTCTTGTAATTAACTTTTAAAACGTTTTTGGTTTAATTCTTGCAATTAACACCAAAAAACGTTTATTATGACCACGGCTCCTTCTTCTTGTATAAATTTGGTGGTCTTGAGACCTTATTCCACACATCAAATACACACTGCGATCACGAATTCTCTCTTCATCTCTTGATTAACTTTGCTTTAGTTGGTGATAAAGCTTAAACACAAATTACATTCTTTTAATGAGTGCCACCATAGTGTGAAGTTAAACACTCTTATACTGTTTCATCTTGGGAGACAAACACCATTGCAAGCCTCAAAGCACCACGGGAGGCGGTGTAATTGTTTTAAAGAGATTGTGCGAAACAAAAGACTCAGTTTTAACATCGAATTCATATATTTGTTTGCTCAAAACGGATATGGGGTGAATGAAAAATACTTGAGATGAAAAATGGAATGGAAAATGTTATGTCCCACATAAGAACTTTGGAAAAAAAAATTATGAGTTTATAAATGATCACCTTTCACTGGCTAATAAGCTTTTAAGAAAAATAAGGCTCTCTTGCGCACCCAAGCGTAGGGGGTGCAAATAACGGACTGAATTTGCCTTTACACAGTCTTGGCTTGTGTGAGTCTCTTACGTTTTTTGGTTTAATTCTTTTATGTGAAACACAAGACTCGATTTTTATATTTATAGTTTTTGGATTTGTTAAAATCCAGTTTGTGCTTTGAGTTTTCACGTTATTCTGCTAACACATATGTTAGTACCATCCTAACTTCAGGTAGTATATTGAAATTTCCTACAGTAGCCGATGATATTAAGATTTATGATAATTATCTTTTTGGCACTGTACAACATTTGTTCATGTTGAACTAAAATCAAACAAGTTAATATAAAGTTTATTGTCATCTCACGTGTTTATTTACTTATTTGGTGATAATTATTTGAAGGCAAGGTCGTCTTTTATGATTGTCATTATAATATTTCTACAGTCGATATTGAGTCTAATTTTCCACTACCAATTGCAAGTCTAAGACATGTAAACGACTCCACAAGTGCTGATCCAAGTGATTTTCTTTGTCCCCGGGAAAAGAATGTGATTTCAGAATCATATCAATTTTGTCAACTTTCTCCAGACGACTTGGTAATAGCCATTGGTCGTACATACCTGAATATATATGCTTGTGGCATTGTATTATTGTTAGGAATTACTTTTTACTCATTAGGAATGCTCATTGCTGTAGTTACAAAAATGTTTTTGCTAATTCTGATTTACTTCTTTAGTGCGTAGGCTATTACTTTTAGTCCTTTTATTTTACTTCGCAGTTATTTATAGCTTTAATTATTATGTGTCCTTTTCACATTCTATAAAGGATATGCCAGAGGGGTTTAATGATTTTTTGTGATGTAGGAGATTTTGTTAACCTTGGCTCGGAATTGAAGCAACTGCTTTATATGCAGCAAGTGTATCAATGAAGGAAAAAATTATCCAAAAATTCCCCAATATATTAAAAGGTCTTATTGTTGTGAAGGTATGTTCTATGTTACCTTGTTTCTGATAGATTCCAGCTCATTATGATAACGTCTTCTTTCTGGATGTTTGGAAAACGTTTACAACTTTTAGGGGAACTGGCATAATTTGGCTGTATATCCGTAACATTAAGGCTGTTGGTGTTGTAAATTAAAATGAGTATTTTATATATCATTTTTAATGGGTGAATGAGAAATTGTCACCCAAAAATATTTTGTTATAACATCCTTGTTAAAGGATGTTAGTGGTTACTAATGAGTATGATGTAACATCCATGAAAATGGGTGTTAGTGGTCACTTATGACCATGTTGTAACATCCATGTTAATGGGTGTTAGTGGCCACTTATGAGGAGGTTAATAGCAATAATTTCATATTTAGTAGCTAGTTAATTATCCAAAGATTTTTTCCTACATGATGATTATAAATAGCTTCCATCTTCCACACAACACACACATATCATAAACTAATTTTCTCTATAGTTTTCCATAAAATTCATACGTTCTTCGTGTTCAAGTTAGTTACATTTCTTGTCGTGTTCAGTGGTGGTTCACATAATTTCTTGGGAGACAGATGCCGATTAACAACCTCGAAGCACTCCCGTGAGGTGGCGTAACTGTTTTAAGGAGATTGTGTGGTACACGAAACTCGGTTTTATTTTTTGCCTAAATCTGTAAATCACATTTTCGGGATTTAAACCACCTTAAATGCAAAAATGACCACAGACGTAAGTTGTTCCGAATTGAGTTTTACATCAGATCATGAAGTTTCAGAATTTTTAGAACTTATTTACTATATTTAAAAGGAAAAATTGTATTCTGGAATTTTTTCGGTGACATACAGTTCGGGAAAAAATTCAAGCAATACACGATTTTGAGACAATACCGTTACTGAAATTTTTTTATCGTGGTACACAAATTCAGAAACATATATTTCATAAATTTATATTGTTCGGTTTCTATTTGTACAAAATGTACAAAGACGAATGAAATCATTGATTCGGCTCCGTTCATCAATAAGGATTTTCGCTTGAACTATAAAATTTGTATATTTATATATATATCAGGTTTTTATATATAAATATGTATTTAAGTAACCAATTTTTCTAATAATCTTAAAACAGTTAAAGTTAATATAATTCTGAACTAAATAGTTTAGTTTTGTGTTTTAGACGTTTAAAAGAAAATGGCTATTGAACTGAAAGATGTTCAAGTGATTAACGTCGTTGACGTTTGGGACCACTCGGACTGTTTAGCCCGAAATGGCATAATGAATGGTTTGGCCAATTCTTTGTACAATGTAATTGTAGCAAGAAAATGGTAAAAAATTTGTGTAAAGTATTGAACCACAAAATGGGTCACAATATGTTCGTCGTTGTTAGTGAGGCGAACATGGTGGGTTCAAACCTAAAAGAGTTGTAGCAATAGATGTTTGGGATCAATCCAATTATTTACACACAAATTATATAATTAACAGATGTTCTTATGCATTATATAATGTATAAATTGAAAAGAATAGACGAAAGAATTATGGTAGTCTTTAGATCTTGATCACGAACAAAATTAAATTATCATTGAAGATATGATCATGAGATTTCAAAATGAAAATGGTAACTGAACTTCTAAGAAAATAGTAGTAACTGCATGGAACCTAAGGCTAAAGCAATAGAACTTAGTCAAAGTTCAAAGAATAATGATAAAGGCAAATATATCAAACTTGGAGGAATCTCCAAAAAGCTTAAGTTCTAAGGCAAGGGCTACAATTTTGACAAGATGGGTTACAAATCCATCGAATGCAAACTGCCTAAAATATCGAAATATGAATTTTGCAAACCTTTGTTTCAGGTTTCTTTATTTTTTCCCTTTAGCTTTTGAGCTAAAAGAAATTTTGTCTAAATGATATATATGTTGGTAAGCGGCGTATGAGTAACGAGATGTTCTTGATGAACGTAATGACCATAGTTAATGAAAGAAATAAAGCAAGCTCTTTTACTTAAATGCTTGAATCTTCCATTTTGTAGCATGATAGACTAGGACACATTAATTATATTTTTGCGAAAAATTGATTAACTTAAGTGATTGACCAATATTTCTAATTGATACCAAACATAAAAGTGATGTTTGGGTTGGGACAAAACGAATAAATTCATCTTATAGTGTTGAAAGAAACACTTAAACGAATTTGAAGTTGTGTATATATAAATAGATACAAACATGTTGTGGTAATAATTATTTAATAATTATGTGTTTCTTCTTAAAAGCTAAGATGAGAAAATAGAGAAATTTGTTTATTTAAAATGAATCGAAAATGAAGATTTCGGTCTCTGCATTTTTTGATAGTTTGGTGTGAATTGTATAAACTATTTTGTACAGTTTTAAATTCGTAAACGAACTCAAAAAATTCTAAAATTTCACTATCACATGGAAAAATAGATTCCGGACAACTATCGTTCATAAAATATTTTGATTAGAGGCCTTCTTGACCTCGAAAACTACAAATTTTAGATTTGCAAGATTTTTTTCCCATCAAGCAATTATTGTTTAAAAATATAGTGTAACGGGTGGTGGAGTTACAAGATTTAATGTACCTGTGATTAATGGTTCTAATTACATAATTAAGTAGCCATTAGGTACTATTATGAGAAATTAATCTAGCTTTGTGTTAAAGCCATTAGTTGAAGGCTATATTGAGACAAATTGGATATCTAACAACAAATATTCAAGTCCACTAGTGGGTATATATTTATGTTAGGAGGCGCAATAATATCATGAAATTTCTCAAAACAAATGGTGATTTCTAGATCCACAATGTAATCTAAGCTTATCACATTAGACAAATGTGGGGAAAAGGTTGAACGGTAACACCACTTCCTATAGGTAGTCCAAGTTGAACAAAAACATGTGCCTACAATATGCATACATTCAGATCGTTAATCAGCAATTAGGGTAGCACAAAATAATATTAGACAACTACTCTGAACTAGAGTTATCTCTTTAGTCTTTGTAAAATCTAATGATAACATTGCAGATCCACTAACCAAATGGTTAAATAGAGAGTTAGTTAAAACATCATTGAGATGAATAAGGCTAAAGCCCATGAATTAATAAAGTCATTATAGTAGATACCCAACCTACGTGACTGGAGATCCCAAGATGTAGGTTTAAAAAGGGACAACTAAATTATAAACACGATATTGGATCACTGTGGGGATTTTCCTTAAACCCATTCTTATGATGAAACAGCGATGCACGTATGGATAAAAGTTAAGCTAAGCTGTTAATTATTCTTATGCGTCGCGAAATCGAGTGAGGTAAAGAGGGTTACCCTTATTAAGATATCACTATGTAAGAGGGAAGATGGGCCGCTTCTAAGAGAATTATTTAGGGCACAATTCTTATTAAACTCTTGCAAAACCAAGCGTATGTTCACGGCCATTAACGAACATAATAGTGAGAATTAAAATGTGTTAGAAAGATTCATGTGTGAGGTATGTCATCACTTACACAAATGACAAAACAGTTCAAGGATATCGCATTTACTGTTTAATTAGTAAGGTAAACATATTTTCACGAGGGAAGGTTCAAAGGGTAAAACCTATCTTTCCTATGCAGGTTTCGATCGTCGAACCATCACCAAGTCTGTTGTGTCATTGGTCACCAATTTTCACTCATGTGAGGAATGTTGAAAAAATGAGTATTTTATATTATTTTTAATGGGTGAATGAGAAATTGTCACCCAAAAATATTTTGTTATAACATCCATATTAAAGGATGCTAGTGGTCACTAATGAGCATGATGTAACATCCATATTTTGTCATTTGTGTAAGTGATGACATACCTCACACAGGAATCTTTTTAATACATTTCAATTATCACTATTATGTTCGTTAATGGCCCTGAACATACACATTTCATGAAAATTGGTGTTAGTGGTCACTTATGACCATGTTGTAACATTCATGTTAATGGGTGTTAGTGGCCACTTATGAGGAGGTTACTAGCATTGATTTCATATTTAGTGGCTAGTTAATTGTCCCAAGAGTTTTCCCTATATGATGATTATAAATAGCTTCCATCTTCCACACAACACACATAGATCATAAACTAGTTTTCTCTCTAGTTTTCCATAGAATTCGTATGTTCTTCATGTTCAAGTTAGTCAAATTTCGTGTCATGTTCAGTGGTGGTTCACACAATTTTAATTCGATCGATATATCATGTGCTTAGATATAATCGATAAACCGTTTTATCCTGGAAGACAGACACCGATTAGCAACCTCGAAGCACTCCCGTGAGGCGATGTAACTATTTTAAAAAGATTGTGTGATACACGAGACTCGGTTTCATTTTCTGCCCAGAGACAGAAGTTGTTCCGAATTGAATTTTACATCGGACTGTGAAGTTTTAGAATTTTCTGAACTGATTTACAATATTTAAAAGGAAAAATAGTATTATGGAAATTTTTCGGTAACATACAGTTCGAAAAAAAAATTCAAAAAATACATGGTTTTGAGACAATACCGTTACTGAAATTTTTCTATTGTGGTAAATAAATTCAGAAACATATATTTCAGAAATTTAAATTGTTTGATTTCTATTTGTACAAAAGGTATAAAGACGAATGAAATCATTGATTCGGCTCCGATCATCAACAAGGACTTTCACTTGAACTATAAAATTTGTATATTTATATCTATAAATCAGATTTTTATATATAAATATGTATCTAAGTGACCAATTTTTCTAACAGTTGGTGCTAGGGTTGATACAAATTTTAACTTTGTAGGTGGAATGTAATTTATATTTCGTGTCAAAATTTTCAACTGTTTATAAAAAATGTGCTTTTTTACATAATGATAGATAACATGTAAGATAATAAATAGGAAGATGATTGTGATTTGTTATGTTATTGGATCCAGAAAGTTTTAACATACTTACAGATGAGTATTAGAATCAGTAATTGTATCAAGCTTTTATATGCACGAGCACATATATATTGCTATAAATATTGGTTATTTGGTTGGTCATTAATAAATGAGCTACCTCGAGGGTGTTATTTTGATGCCTTATATCACCGGTACAAATTTTTCGTGTTATAAAGTGTGTATGGCTTTTACACAATTGCTGTTTATTTTATTAAAAATGGAGAACTCCTTCCTGTAATTTAAAAAGAAACACTTATTTATTGAGAACTTCCCCCTCTTCCTTCCTTTCCCACCATGCAATTGTATGTTAATTGCTCGCCATATTTCTT
>CM038471.1:16809667-16975737 GCA_021464415.1 Lonicera japonica | reverse complement strand
TTTTTCTTAAAGAGAGGGACAGTCTCTTTTAAGAGGGGTTGATATACATGTGTGTATATAATAAACAAATAATTTTACTAAATCCTTATTTTTCTTTTCCTAAAATAAATTTGCTTACCCGCACCACTCCCGAAGATAAAATGGACAGGCGGGCATACAGATTCTTGTTGAGCAAAAAACACGGTTCCAAAGAGCATCAGCATCGAGGCCTTGGATTTGTTTGATAGACTCCACTAGCGCATTTGCAGTTCCATTATACTCAGAGCCAACTGGATCAGATATGGTTGGGAGAGTTTCTTCCAAACCTGAAGAAGACACAAACATATGGCATTCTTCTAAAAGGGTGCATATACTTGTGGAATCTACAGAACTTGATAGTATCCATGGCCAGAAAAGTTTGACCGACACTCCAAGAATTGCAACCACTCTGTAAATCTCCCCAAGGGCAATAATAAACCTCTTTCCTGTAATCATTATAATAATGTATTGGGGAATCCAAATTGAAGAAAATCATCTTGTTGTAGCGATGAAAAGAATAAAATAAAACTCCACCTTATATAAGGAACAATTGTCCCTGAGTTCAAACATTTTTTGGATGCGGTCCCCGGAAGATATTGTTTCATAGTACGTGTCAAACCATATCTCCGGCTGCAACCAGTATCTCCTAGTTTGCTACAAGTATCTCGCAAGAGGCAGTATCTTTGGTTGCAACCGGGAGATACTATTCCCATGGACCACATCCTTCTGAAAAAAGAGGCCCCTTAAAATATTATGATCCAAGGGTCACTAGTGGTATGTGATATTTGTGGACCATAGGATGTGTATCCTCCCACATTGAAACATAATAGAAAGACACTCACAAATATTACATACAAACCAACCCTATTTACCACATTTACTCCCTGAACTACTTTTACCTTCATCTACTCTTTAACTATTTTAAAGTTAACAATTTTTTTACTGAAGAGAGTAATTTAAAATATTAATTACTATAAATGTAGTAAAACTATTTTCTAATTTCAACGTAAGTTTCATACCCTATTTATATGTAAATGCATGCTACGGTGAAATGCATCAAACAAAAAAATTGTTTTTAAAAGCAAATTAAAATTTAGTTGAAGTATTTCGTTAATTTCGTTTATGTGATAATATGCTGTATAATTGTTTGGTAACAATGTGCTGTAAATTGAACATATATTCCCAACTCCTCACGCTTTTTACGTTATTATGCTCAGGTTTCTTTGTTTCACCATGTCATCTGGCATGGGTGTCAGTAATCAATAAAAATGATGATATTGTTGTTACTAATATTGTTATAATCATAAATCAATATAATAATCACTACAACATGTATAATATTTTATTATATTACCACACAATTAAAATTAGTCTATGACGCAGCAGTACCTTTAGGTTCGGAGATTATTCGATTGTGAACCTTCCTCTCTAATGTTTGTTTCCAAATCCATGCACCGTGTTTCAACTCTTGAGCACAAACAGATAACATCTTAGACCATGTTGAGACATAAGTGGATTGTTCCTCCAATGAAACTAATGTCAGAATTTTCAGCATAGTTGTGGCATGTTTAATAAGTTCAGCCGCTGATTTAAAATCCTTTTCTGCCTATTCACAACAAAATAAAAGTCAAACTAAGTGGTTGCCCACAGATGACCAAAATACTTTGAAAAAATTAGGATCCAATCCCTGAGTTTTTGCTGCGGTCCAACCTTTCTTTTTTTTAAAGGACCCAATCGAGAAAAATGTATCTACATCTAGCATCTGAGTCACCATGGCCAATCCTTTAAAAAAAAAAGTTGAGGAACCACATCTAATATTTTCAAACTCAAGGAGATCCTAAACGCACCAAATATTAATCGGCAAAACATAATTGTAAAAGTTAATATATGAGACAAAAAAATTATAAGCGTTCACAAATAAAATAGTGACAAAAAACAACACACAACAACAAGTTTATCCCACTTGGTGGGGTCGGCTACATGGATCAAACGACGCCATAGTGGTCTGTCGTGAATCTTATCTCTAGTGAAACCATTCGCCTCTAATCCTTCTTAATAGTTTCCCCTATAGTTTTTCTAGGTCTTCCTCTGCCTTAACAAATAGGCTTCCTCCATATAATCAACTCTCCTAACATGCATCTGCAGTCTCTCCATACATGCCCAAACCTCTAAGTCGAGATTAACCATTTTTCTGTAATAGGTGCCACCCAACTCCTCTCTGATGGTAACATTCCTGATCTTACTTTCTAGTCTTGCCACTCATCCATCTTCAACATTCTCATTCAGTACACTTAGTTTATTCTCGTGTTGGCTTTTGACCGCCCAACACTCAGTCCCATACAACATTGCTGGTCTAACCGCGGTACGATAGAATTTTCCTTTTAACTTGAGTGGTACCTTGACATTTGTAAAAAATTTAAGTCAATAGTAAAGATTCACCCATTCACTTTGGTTTTCGAACTAAATCCTACAGCCAACCCACCATCCCCCACAAAAATAGAGTGGAAAAAGTGCTCTCTAGCTTCCCGCTTCTCTCGCCATGCATCTTGGGCTCAAACTTTTAAGTTTCAATTAGCATGTTTCTAGACGTTTTTGAACATCAAATTATCAATCCACCAAGAGCGATTACAAAATTAGGGAACCAAGAGGGGGAGGAAGGCAACCAATCCAATCCCCAAACAAGTTCCCTGTTCGAGCCAAAGAGGCAAAATAATGAGCAACAGAGTTTTCCTCTCTCCCAACAAAAACAAGGGAATACCACACCAGCTAGCAATGTACCTAATATCCTCAATAATAGAGCTAATTTCCACGGAGGAACACCCTCTGAACTACTAACATGGATCAATGATCAGCTACCATGACAATCAGTTATAAAATTTCACATCATAAAAATGTCTAATTTCGTTAAATTTGCGGTAGCAATCGACTATCTAAGAGGGGGATGACATCAATTTTTAAAAACTTAAAATTTCGACATAAAAACAAGAGGCAAAGTAGAAAAATCCCTAAAAGGGGAATGACATTAATTTTTAAAAACTTAAAATTTGAAAAGTAAAAAGTATATTCACAATAGCAATCATGAAGCACATGTAACATGTTGAAGGTAATTCATTAGTGTTATCCTTCAACATTTTTGTAAAGTGCAAATGTACATAACCATAATATAAGGGTGTGTTTGGCAACCCCAATTCCATGTTATGGAATTGGAATTGGGGCACAGTTTTAGAATTCTATTGTTTGGATAGACCAAAAGTTGTGATTTGGAATTCTGGTAAAATTCCAAAACCATTAATTCTAAAGGATTCAATTCTATTGGGGAAGTAGAGTTTTTCAATTCCAATTCTCATTGCATTCTAAAAAAAATAAAAAATTCACCCCAATCACCACCATGTCCACCTCCACCACCCACCCCACTCCTTGCCATCTAACCACCACCTCCCCCCCCCCCCCCCCCCGCGCCCGACACAGAGCGGTCCCACCCTTGAACCCCCACCCCGAGACCTAACACCCCCATCCCTGTGACCCTTTCTCATCTTCCCTTGTGTACATATATACAGACACACACATATTATGTATAAAACTAAATTAAAATTTTTAGGTAGGCTGATTTAAAAAGAAAAAAAGTGTACAACTTAGTTAATCTATTTTTTTTATTAACTTAGTTAATCTATGAATATTATAATTTACATGATCTACTGCTTACTCAACATACAGATATATTTACACACATAGTACCAATGTTCGTTCTTGCCGCAGTGCTGCCACCACCGTCCACTGCCAGAACTCCGGCAACAATTGACGGAACTCTAGAGACTTCACCGGAGCTCCAGCAGTGGGTGGAGGTGGTTGGCAAGGCCAAAGGACCTTTAAACCATCGTCTCTTGGAAATTTAAAATCAATTCTACAAATTAAACAGACAAACAAATTTAGAATTCTAATATAATTCCAAATGATCAGCTGTGTATCTTTCTCAATCTCTTGACAAAGGTCCTACGTTCCCGGCCTTGATTTCTACTATCCAGATCTGATCACGTATAACACTTCCTTCACGTACTGACTACCGACCCTAACTCCATCAGCTCATTCTCACTTACAAAGAAATAAGTAGGACTTAATTTTTTCCCAAATAGATACATATACTAGAAACTAAGCAAATGATACTAAAAACTGAATGATACTGTCAAATACATAAGCATTAGTTTAGTTAGACAAAGCAAAAGGAGCATACCATTGACAATCTTCTTGATATGTGATATTCTGACTCAAGCACTTGAAACTTCGGTTCATTTAGAACTTCAAGAAATTCTTTAAGGGAAATATCTCTTGGCTGACGATCCTCTGAATGGGGTTCTTCATAGATTATATTCTCTTGATGAAGTTCCTCACATGCCTCCTTCAATAGGTATCAACAATTAAAACGTATGAAGTTAAGTAATACGAATTCAAAATTTCAAATGCAAATCGGAACTTAATTCAGAAGCCGAAAGGTATCAGATTAGCAAGCAAATGCTTGTGCCGTTCAAATGGGAACATAACTGGCAAGTGTGTCTTTGCGTATGTGGGTGCGCGCGAGAGAGAGAGTGTGAAGAATACAAGTGTGTGAGATAATGAAGAATACAAAGTGAAAAAAGATCTGCTGTCTATGAATAACACGTATGGGTGCAGCATAGTGCTGCGTGGCGATTGGGAAAATCATATATCAAAATAAATATTTTAGGAGATGGTATGATACCCACCTCAATGACCAGGTGGGTATCATGTAGATATCATTGCTCATGCAACTTACTCTATCAATTAGGGTACGGATAGCAGTAAACACTAAAATCAAGGTGACCATCTAGAGGTGGCAATTTTTGACACGGTGTACCAACACAACTTGAACCAGTCACCAAATTAGTGGGTTGTATTAGCCATTAACTGTAACAATTTCTAAAGGCAAAACTAGGCAACACAACATATTGGGTTACTGTAAAAAGAAAATAACCCAATTTTGATACAGACTCCTCTGTTAGCTCACACTGTCAAGAAAGTATTGGATATTTTAAGTTCTTGTTTATTGCTGTGGTATTGAATGAATCTTTGTAGAATTCAAGGGTGTGTGTGATTGACAAAGATTTCCAAGGAAAACTGGGCAAAGGTCAAAAGATTCCATCTAGTTCCATAGTACAAGTGCATGATGCATAAAAGTAGGAACTTGAATTCCTAGCCTCCCTGAAGGAAAATAAATTATTATTTTTTGATAGAAAACAAGAAAACTTTGGTGAATGACAAATCAGTTACAAAAGCAAATACATCACCAAAATTGCTAGAGAGAAGAGGATAAGGCACCAACTGAAAGATCAAGCACCCAGGAAAACAGCCCTTGAATCATAAACTAGCTACCTACAAAGGATCTAACCACCCTTCACCCTACAAAATTAACACAGTTCAAAGAAAACAAAAAACAATCAGATGCATCGAAATCCTCGAAGCTTTGGCCAAAAGCCCAACAAAAAACATGTGAACTCCCAAATATCTCGGATTGCTGCTTCTATCTTCAAACACCTTCCGGTTACGTTCAGACCAAGTCACCCATGCTACTTCCAGCATAGTAGAACGCCATACTGCTTGACTTTCTTACTATTTTGCCTGAAGTGCTATTTAATGATCAAAAACTCACTCCATCTCTTTGGAAATGCTCCCACCAAACCAAACATCTCTATGGCCTTTGTCCACATAGCCTTAAATAAACTCACAATGGAGCAAAATGGAGTTGATATTATCAGCCATGCAAACACTTTTATTTTGGTAGGGATTCCACCTTTCCAAATAACGCTTAATTGGGGGCAAAAGGAACTCGAAGATGGGCATGAGAGAATTTCAAAGAAAGATTTGCAAGAGAATTCCTCATACTTTTTTCTTGCCCTCGCCCTTGCCCTCCCAAAAGAAATCCCTCATACTTTTTTTTCTAACGAAAGCGCCACATTGGTTGGGATTTTAAAGATTGAAAGGAAGTATGTGGGAATACTACCTAGGACCGATTGGATCAAAACCAACCTACCCCCTCTAGAGAGACAGCTTTTATGCCATCCATTTAACTTTCTCGACGCTCTTTCTATAACCGGATCCCTATAACCAGATCCCAAAAGAAGAGCAACTAGGATTACCACCTAATGGCATTCCAAAGTAGCTTAACGGCCACAACGCATCTCAACTCATTGGCAATGCTCGATAGCTTCTCGGGATCAATATTTAGACTAACCACTAAGCTTTTGGACATGTTAATTTTCAAACCAGATAAAAGAGAGAAAAGATTTAACACACCCACCAAGTTCCCAATACTATCATTCCTACATGACGTGAAAAAAAATACTATCATCTGCAAATAGTAAATGGGAAATCCTCACTTTATCACGCCCAACTACAAAACCTTCAATCAATTCTTCATAGCATGACCTCTTCACCAATCTACTCAAAATGTCCGCTACCAATATGAACAAGACGGGAGACAATGTGTCTCCTTGTTGAACTCCTCTTGATGCACCAAAGTGCCCTCTATGTTCCTAATTAATTATGACAGAAAAATTCGCCGACAATATACATCCGCTAATCCACTTCCTCCATTTGTCCCCAAAACCTTTTTGTTCTAACACAAAGTCTAAGGTAAAAGGTGGACAATCAAACACCAAAAGTTGGAAAATGTCTCATCATTGCACGGAAAGGTACATCTTTTCGCCCCAGAACATTTAAATGGTTTTCTATGGAATTCAATTGCCTTGAATTTAAATATTTTCTACCCTAATTCCACCCTTTCCATATACTTTTCCCAAATATATGGAAAGGGTGGAATTAGGGTAGAAAATATTTAAATTCAAGGCAATTGAATTCCATAGAAAACCATTTGGTTTTAGGGAGGGGGGATAGAATTCGTTTTTGGGAGGATGTATGGGTTGAGTCTAGCTCTTTAAGAGATCGGTTTCCTAGATTGTATCGTTTATCCCTTTCTCAGAATGCGGTCATTAGTTCGGTTCTTAAAAGGCAGTCCTCCACCGGTTTCTCTTGGGACTTAAATTTCTCAAGGAATTTTAACAATAGGGATATTGTTGATTTTACCTCTCTTTTGGGTATTATTGGAAATACTCATTTTAATTTCAATTCGGGGGACAAAACGGTGTGGCTGGGCACTTCTTCCGGTGAATTCTCTTGTAAGTCTTTCTTGGAAAGTATCTCCTGTTCATCTTCATCTCTGCCTTTTCCTCAATACAGTTTTATTTGGAAAGGGGGGTGTTCCTCATAAAGTTAAAGTCTTTGCATGGCTTGCTTCTTTGAGTAAAGTTAATACATGTGACAAAATTCAAGTTAGAAGACCGAATTGTATGTTGTCTCCTTCAGTTTGTATCCTTTGCAAAAAGGATGGTGAATCTATTGATCATATACTAGTGCATTGCTCGGTGGCCCGTTTTATGTGGTCAAATCTCTTTTCTTTGTTTGGGGTTGAGGGTGTTTTGCCAAAGAAGTGGGCAGATTGTGTTGTGATAAAATGGAGTTTTGGGACGGATCATACAAAAGCTAAAATCTTGTGGAGAATCTTGGTTTTGGCAATGGCTTGGAGGATGTGGCTAGAAAGAAATAGCAGAATTTTTGATGATAAAGTCAGTGGAGCTGAGGAGATTTGGGATAATATTATTTTTTCGGCAGATTTGTGGGCTAGGGCTTTTAATATTATCGATTCGACTCAGAGTTTTCTTTTTAAATTAGATTGTTTTAGTTTCCTTGACCAATACTCAAGTTTGTAATTCCTTTTGTTCTCTTGTGCAGAGGATATCTTGCCCTCTATCACTAGTGTATATGTTTCCCCTGCTTTTGTTTAATAAAATTGGCTTTGTTTCTTATCAAAAAAATTCCACCCTTTCTATCAACACGACCTATGAGACTTTTTACATGGTCTAGCTAGTTTATTGAGTTTGTGAACTTGGTGTGTGGAGGGCATATGGGTGAAGGCCTTGGTTGAGAGAGGAAGGTAGCGAAGTCCAATGATTTGACACAACTAATCAAACAAGCAAGATTAGGGTTGAAGAGAAATCTGCACAAACTTTTAATGACATGTTTAAAAAACTACGATCAGGCTAGGGTAGATAACAAGTCAAGTGGAGCTGAATACTCAATTATCCAAGTTCGGCTTACTAATATGTCATTGATGCTTCACTTAAGCTTGGTCTAAATTTCTTCATCCTCATTTTGAGGCTTTTCAGTTCATTCCTCATTACAATGCAGCGCAGTGAGGTTCCACTTCATTTGAGAAGAACATTAACCATCAATACAAGTTATCAAGTTGTATTAGAAAGGGAACCATAGTTGTCACAACGAACAGAAATATGACAGTTTTTTTAGGCTTCAATTATGAATTAAACCACCTAAAATTAACGAATCTTATTATATGCCCTTTATTTATCTATTTGCTTTCCAATTAAGACATGAGATTCAACTGTTAGTTAATAATAGGAGATTTCGAAGCTAAAAAAGTGAACCCTTGTTTTGGTGGCAAAGCCAGAAGCACCAGACAATATGTTTCGGGGTCTCTTTCCTGCAGGTATTATGCTGAGAGACTTGTATTTCAAAGATTATATAGGTCATCTTATCATTCCATTTCAACTGCAAAAGTGATTTAACTACTAGAAGAGTTTTATTTTTCATTTATTTTGTGTGGTAACTATAATAGTTTATTACTTAGGATTAGTAGGTAACTAATTCAAAACCAGACTTGTTACAATATTGATTTCTTCTCCCTCTTCTAGTTTATTTTCTTTTCTTCCCTTAGATCTGCTTTATCAGTTTTATACCTCAACTCCAATGGAATCCGTGAGTGACAAAACCAGTAATAACTCAATACATCACATTTTCTGCCAACACTCCCATCACAAACCCTTAATCATACCCTTGTTTCCGTCCGAAAATTGACAGAATGGCTTATTTGGCTGGGTTTAAGTAGTTTAGGAACTCAATCGATGTATTTGGTAGTCTAAGGGCTAAATTGACAGAAAAATGAATAGTTTAAGGGCTTCTGGATAACTTATTCATTAACAGAATGCAGAATAAATTCTACAAACCTTCAGTATGGCCCCAAAGTGTGCAAAAGTATAATTGATGGAACAAGTGAAAATAAACGCTTTTCAAGGTTGGAGTGGAGCGAATGAAGCTTACCCCTGAGCCACATCCACAACAAACAACTTGAAGCTGGCCTAATCAATATTGCTTGCTTTGTTTAGTGTTAGGTTCCATGTTTAGCCTATGAACATTTCAAACAAACAACTTGGACAACCTTGGATTGTAGACCTGGATGTGCGGACCATGATAAGAAGATGACCACATCTATACTATCGAGTGAGCACCCATTTCAACTTCCAAATGAAGCTGTGTCATTTTTTGAAATGTGCATTTTACCCTTGCAATCTTCTTTTCACAAAAAATTGCTTACAACAGGACTCATACCATTGCTTCTATGTAAGTTAAAGAGTTATATCTAATCACTACACCATTAATCATTTTTGTTAATTATTTAATCAAATTAAATATATTCGAATTGCAAATGCAACGCGTGTTTCAGGCCTCCAGGGTAATCTAGTATAGTTACATGCCTGAGGACTAAACTATCAAGTTAAATCCTGTCAAGCCAAAAGCGAAACTGGAGCCTAAGATTGTGGATCCTGATTAAATTTTTTAGTATTTTTTTCCCGAGCTTTCAATTGTCGATGCACCTAAACTCAAAGTTGGTACAAAGGAGACGTTGAGAAAATTCAAAAATTGGCTTTATCACTCCCAATAACATTAAGGTTATGATGGGAAACATGAGCCACTTATTATCTTATTTGGGTCTCCCAACAACTCAATCCAACTTGAGTAAAGATTCATACTTCCGTGCATGCAACATCATTGGTTTCTCTTTCTTCACCATTACAAAACTCAAGGTTGAGTTTATTCAAATGACGAGAATTATGTGAAAGAGAAGATTTTCATTTTACTTATATGCTATTTTATTTGTTCATACCTTGAGACAATTATGCAGTAATTATCTTAATTTAGGATATTACCGAATTGAATTATTCAGGATTGCCAGGTAATTATCTTATAGGATTGATTTGGTATTTTAGTTGAATGAGGGATTTCTTATGATTATATAAACAACAATGTAATTATTTTGAAAAGCCAACTTCTGGGCTGAACAAACTTAGTAAACAACAATGTAATTATTTCATTCTTCAAATTTGAACAATTAATTGAACTTAAAGCTTGTAGCCGCTGAGCCACAATTTGGATGCTATGTTTTACATAAAAAGTTCTCCCATGATAGTGGGCGTATAAACCTACTAAGCTGGCCCTAGGATTGGTTTCATTACGATATGTTCATAAAGATGAAACTTCTAATAAATTGATATTATCAGAATAATTGTGATGTTTAATTGCTATGACTTCAGAAAAATACACAACACAAATATTAGTGGGAAAACATTTTAAAAAGTGTATATATGGGGGGGCAAGAGGGGGGGCGGAAGGAAGAAATAAGTACAACCCAGTACCAACCTGGATTTCCTCATCAAGAGCAGCCACTTTTTCGTCTTCACCAGAAAGAGCAGCACTACTTTGAGCTTGCTAACATACAAAAAACAGATTTTCACCAATTGCACACTGATACATTTTATATTATACTGTATATGTATGCATATACACACACACATATATATATAGAGAGAGAGAGAGCTAGGCTCTAAAGCTGGATTTCCTCTCTTAAACAAAAAGAACATTTGAAGGGATAAATAGAAGCATATTTGTGAAAATTTGAAGAGGTGATATATATTATGAGTAGATCACCTCCACCAATTTCATCGAAAAAATCAATCTAGAACTGGGTGTAACGAGAAGTTGATATATATATATATATATATATGTTCATTTTTAAGTGTTGAAATTTTTTATGCTGATCTCATCTACTTCTTGATTGATTTTTTTTATGCAATTCCGTGGAGGTGATCTAAACATCATATAAACCATATCTACAAATTTTTGGGAAAAAAAATTCATCTCTTTACCCCCTCCAAATGGACATCCCTTCTATTGTTAAAGAGATGGAAACCTCTTTACATCCTCGCTCCATATATATAAATAAATTTGTTTTTATCATTCATGCAAGTTTAAAAGCATATTATATGTACGAACCTTCAGACCAGCAAGATGGTGTCTTGCAACAGCGCATAACTCATCCTTTAATTTACAATAGAAATCCACATAGTTATTCAGATTTGTTTCGGTACCAATACTCTCCGGTGCGTCTTTGGTTATGATTGGAGAGACAGCATCCTTAAATTCCCACGAACTGTCCTCGAAATCATCACCATCATCCATTAACATAGAATCCAACACTCCGTCAGTGGAATCCAGCCCATTTTCAGTAGGTTTTTCTAAAGAGTCAACTGAATTGACTGGCTCGGCTTGGCTGTATAACTCAAATAGATCGTCTAATGATAAACCTGAACTGTGACTTTGAGTATTTCTGTGAAATGGCGCCTGTTTAAATGTAAAATCATCTTGAATACTCGAGGAACCATTTGTTTCTAATTCTTCGTCGCCAAAAATTGAAAGAGGCACTGGCCCTTTATGAGTCTCTGGTCTCGTTTCATTTCCCTGCTAAGTAACAATGGATTATACCATTATGGGATAATATAAGTCAACACGTGTTAACATCATTATATATGACTAAAAATACGATATCTAACCAATAATCTAGGTTTTTGTTTAATGTTATAGATGGTTCACTAGTAAAGGAAAATCATAAAATGGTTTATTTGTCATCCTCGACCAGCTAGTAAAGGGTTTCTTTTTCATCCTCTAAACCAGCTCATAAAGGATTTCCTTTTCTTTTTGGTTTGATAAATTAGCATTGTATTGAAAAAACCACTTAAATATGGGGTGGAATGGGAAAACAGCTCACAAAAGAATAAGACGCTCAACCAGTCAAAAGATATACTTGGAGGGATTTCCACAACCAAAAAAATCTTATAAATCTATCTAATCAAATAAATGAAAAAAAAAAAAAAACAACAACAACAACCAAGGAACTGCCTTACAGTCCCTGTGACTCTCTTTGGGACTGTAGAAAGTATGACCATTCCAATGCGCAATATGCTCTAACGACGTCTTTGGTATCACCCAAAATATACAGAAGCTTTCAAACTTTCTGAGCATCAGAAATGAAGCAACAATTGGGACTGAGTTCCCCTCCGTCTTACAAAACCAACACCTATTTATCATTGGCTCTAGTTGAAATTTGAAAACCCTAAATGGGCATAAGGAGGATAAAATAAAAATTGAAGGGGGATGAGGAAGACCAGAAAGGAAAAAGAGGATATTGCAAAAGGAAACATGATCCTAAGACAATTTCATGTGACCTTGCTAAATTTACGCATTGGTTCTGCTGGAAATCATAAATAGGTGTTAATAGGTATCATTGTTCTGCCCATAAACAAGGGATCTTATAGATTTAGTCGTTAATTAGAAATTGATACAGAAGCTATTATGTTCTTTTTCTTTTTATTTATTTTTCCTCCTCATCCTCGGTATGTGTAAGACATTACAAAATTCTTCTGGTTCTGTTAAGCTTATCATCAACCACAGGAGTAATATAATAAATCCTAGATAAATTTTAGCTGATGAACTAATCATATCAAAAGAATCACACACCTGGTTTTTGCCATCAATTGCCAGTACTTCAACCTCTGAGGTTGAGCGATTACTAATATTTGGCTCCTCCTGCAACAAAAACAGAAGCTTCACATCACATTCCACAAAGATAGATGTACATAGGTCGAAACAAAGTTCAAATGAAACTACAACTCACATCATGTTTTGATTCAGATTCAGAAAAAGCAGCCTTAAAATCCCCGAAACTTTCGTCGGAATCATCATGTTGAACAGGCAGCTGAGAATCGAACCTATTTTCAATGTCGTTCTGGTCACTTTGGAAGTATGAATCTGATAAAGAACCACTTTCAGCCACTTTGCTCGATTTGAAATCAAACCCAGTGTCTTCATGGGGTTTACTAAAAACCCCATTTGAATCAGAAAACAGATCGATGGGTCCACCTAAACCATTCCCGAACCCAGATGAGTATGTGGTTAACTCATGCTCCTTCTGGTCAACCATCAAACTGAATTTTCTCAGAATTGGTGTACAAATAATGCGAAAATTGGTACAATATCTTTCACATAGCAAACTAAGTACCTTATACGTAAGTCTTGCGGCAGAAATAAATTATTTCAAAAAAATTCACTAGCAAGAGAAGTGATATCTTATTATATAAGAATGCACCTACCTATTTCAATTCAAACTTACAAAGTAATTGCTCTAGGTGACTTCAATTATGTAGCAAGTGAGATTATTATTTTTCCAAACAAAAAGGCATTTTATTATACATATGAAACGTGAGGACGAGGAAAACTTAAATTATATAACAAGAAAGCAATACCCGCCTGCATATCACGTCCTATCTCCCATTTTGATTGCAGTTCTACTCCTGATAATTCCAATGCCACATGTCCCTAATATGAATTTTCAAACAATAAGATTACACTTCACATAAATACATCTCCATAAGCCTAATCAAGCCTAAAGGAGTGAAAGCTTTACCTTGTCATTCCCATTTACAATCTTAGACTCCGAGTAGGAGTCCTTGAAACCCCAACCTACATCCTCATTTGCATCAAATTTTACATTACCACTAACAGACTCTGAGTTTGAATTCGAGCCTCTCAGATTTGAACTAGAGGCATTTGAATTAACATCCGACTTATTCGGATTGGAAGTAAAGCTGTTTTCGGTAGTTATATTCCCATCTCCAACCTTTGCCTCCGAGTAGGCAACCTTGAATTCCCATCCATCATCATCGTCATCATCCTCAATTTCTTCTTTTCCATCAATTGAACCAGAGTTCAAATTCAACCCATTAAAGTTCCAATCCAAACCTCTCAGATTTGAATTAGATGCATTGGATACAGAGTCCAACTTATTCGAATTAGAACTAAAGCCATTTTCAACTGTGATCCCGACCTTAGATTCCAAATTGCTAGCAACTTCAAATCCTTCATTTCCTCCAATTGAACCTGAGTTTAAATTCAACCCATTAAAGCTCGTATTCAAACCTTTCAGATTTGAACTCGACCCATTAAAATTCAAATCTTGCAGATTCGAACTCAATCCATTTGAATTCCATCCTTGCAAATTTGAACTCGATCCATTTCCATTCAACCCTTGCAAATTTGAACTCGATCCATTTGCATTCAACCCCTGCAGATTTGAACTTGATCCATTTGGATTCAACCCTTGCAAATTTGAACTCGATCCATTTGGATTCAAACCTTGCAGATTTGAACTCGAACCATTTGGATTCAACCCTTGCAGATTTGAACTCGACCCATTAAAATTCCAACCTTGCAGATTCAAACTCAATCCACCTGCATTCAAACCTTGCATATTTGAACTCGATCCAAGCGAATTCCATCCATTTGCATTCAAACCTTGCAGATTTGAATTAGATCCATTAGCATTCAACCCTTGCAAATTTGAGCTCAATCTGTTTGCATTCAACCCTTGCAGATTTGAATTCGACCCATTAAAATTCAAACCTTCCAGATTCAAACTCGATCCATTTGCATTCAACCCTTGCAAATTTGAGCTAAATCCATTTGCATTCAACCCTTGCAGATTTGAATTCGACCCATTAAAATTCAAACCTTGCAGATTCGAACTTGATCCATTTCCATTCAAACCTTGCAGATTTGAACTCGATCCCTTTGAATTCCACCCATTTGCATTTAAACCTTGCAGATTTGAACTTGATCCACTTCCATTCAGCCCTTGCAGATTCGAACTCGATCCATTCGAATTCCACCCAAAATTATTTGAATTAAACCCATTTTCACTCTTAATCCCTATACTCTGACCATACAGATTCGCGAAACTGTCCAAATTTCCACTTCCCCCGAGATCTGATTTCAACGAAGACCCATTTGTATTTACATTAACCACCACATCTGAATTGGAACTAAACCCATTTCCAGGTTTCATTTGCTTACTCGGACCATACAGATTTGCGATAATATCATCAAACCCATTTTCAGATTTCAATTGCTTATTATCATTAGATTTATCAGTAAAAGGGCGCTTTACCTTCACATCACCAGCCGATGCATCAACAACACCACGAGATTCCTCTTCTTCCTCGCCGCCAAATAAGGATAGGGGCAAAGCTCCTTTCGGCTTAACCCATTGGTTACTATTATCGAGAGATGATAATTGGGTGGAGGACGGTGCAGTGGGAAGCTCGGATCCGAGTGGAGATTCGACGAAATCGCCCCATTCGTCGGTGTCATCATCGGTGGTGGTTTTGGTGTGAAGGGGTTGATTGGGGAAAGAAGCGAAGGTGAAGTCTCCGAAGGATTCATCATCCTCGTCCTCCGCCATGAAATCAGAAGAATTTCTCTCTCTGAATTTTGGTTTTCGGAAATTTGGGCTTTTGGTTCGTAGGGTAAACGTATCTTTGTCGGTCTGTCAGGTATGATCGGAAATCTAAAAGGCACTAGGACTGGGGGATATTTTTTTGAATTCTATGGTATATAATTATGATTTTAAAAACGGCAGCACTAATTGCATGCTACATTATTTAGTAACACTTTATTTTATTTAATTCGTTTTATTATATAAATTATTATTAAAAATAAAACAAATATATGGACTCAATCCTGTATAATTGAGGTAATATATATTATATTATATATATATATATATATATGGGCATTGTTTGATTCAACTATTATGATTAATGAAATTAATAATACCATTATTAATAGTATTCGGCTATTAATTTAGTATTAATTTAATATTAATACCATATTTAATTCATGCAGTATTAATACTGAGATATCTCATATTTATGTTAATATCATATTTGGTTCTGTAACCCATATACCCAATTATATTTTGGAATAACAAAAAAATGATGATCATAATAATAATAATAATATAGTAGTAGTAGCAGTAGCAATAGCAGTAGTAATAATAATAATAATATAGTAGTAGTAATGGCATTTTTTAAAATATTATAGTAGTAATGGCAGTTTTGAAAATATATGGTTACTTTTTCTTAATCTCGGATAAACAATACCACCACCCTCCGGTATTAAATTAGTCTCGGTATTAGTAATCCTAGCACATTTGTGCGAACCAAACAATGTATTATAAAAAAAATGATATTAATAATCTCATCCCACTTTTTTATACCCGAATCAAACAAGGCCTTGGTGTTGTAAGACTGAGTATGTACACATTATCTCAATCTCATAAAATCGAGTCAATGTTAAAGTGTTACAAAGTGTTTTAGCATATAATTCGTATTGCCCTTAAAAAGTGTGCTAAAAAGTTTCTTTAAAAAAAAGTGTGCTAAAAATTTGGTGTATTTAATTAATGAAGAAAATCGAAATTAAGGATCGTATTGCCTATGTTGATTTTAGTATTTTTATCGAAAACAATTTCAAATTTAATAAGCGTGATTAAAACCCTAAGTCTAATCAAGTTAACTGTCGAAACCTGTATTATGTTATCTAGCAATTAAATCAATCAAACAATCACAAAAGTAATCTACAACAAAAGGAATTTGCAAGGTATCTCTACTTTCGTAGAACTAATCATCGGTACTAAAGAACAGTGCTTCACTATAATCAAAACGGAATTACAAACTTGATAACTTACAAAAATTGTTTCTTCACAATTTATGCAACAGTCTCATCAATCCCTTGAACGTAGAATCCAACTATAATTGGCTTGTCGTAACGACTGCTGCTTTTTTCGGTTTACCCGTCGCCTCCTTCTACGCACTTTATCACAATTCATCACCTCCGTTTGCGATCTCCCTTATCGCGTTAATCATTTCACTCACCCAGTCTCCAATCGCAATCGAAGATACTCCTGCAAGACCGTGAACATTTGAAACCCTAGTTCTTAAATTTGAAGAACAATAAAATCTCATATGGTATGTAAACAAAATCTAGATGGTGCCTCGTAACTCTCAAAAATTAATTCCAGGGTTTTGATATTTTTTGCCTCAAAAAACTCTTTAAAATCTTGTATTTTTTACCCAAACTAATAATTTGTTATGGGAACAATTATACTCAACCCTTCATTAGATGAGCCCTTTAAATGAGGTACAAATACAATAGTAAATAGGATTAATAAGAAAGCCCAATATGGCGCATAATGCATAATTTACACAGTAAAATCCCTAATACATATTATATTTATACAATAGCACACTATGTGTAATTTCCTTCAACACTCCCCCTTGTGCTGAGTCGAAGATAGAATGGTACATGTCTTGTTGCCTTATTAAAACCTTGTCAAGTAAAAACCCTATAGGAAAAATAACCTTGATCGAAAGGAAAAGGGTACTATTGACCTAGAATGTCTTAATCTTATTTTGATAATAACAATAATTTAATCATGTGTAATTTAACATGTTCTTGATTTAAGATTATAGATTTCTTACTTGAAAAATCAAGAATAGCATGATTGCTCAAAGGAAGCATGACAAGGATCAATGGAATCAATATTCGATCAAGTCAACGAAGCATTGGACTAGCAAGAGAACAACCTTATCACACACATGCTAGCAATACAAATCCATGAAGATCAAGATCAAGGATCATATGGAAAAGCTTCAAGAGAAGAATCAAGTTGAAGAAACTATTCAAAGCATTCAAAGACTCACATATTCGGTAATTGAGTGTATGCTTAGGATTGATGTAAAGTTTCTTCATTGATTGATTATATAGCTCATACATATTGAAATATCATTCTTAGATTGATCAAAATCAGTTTGAATCAAAAATCATTTCAAAACATCATTCTTGCAAAAACCGGTTTTGAAATAAATTGATATTAAATTCAAATGATCATATTTTGAGTTTTCCCAAAAATAGGTGTCTTAGGAACTTATTTTTAAAGTCCCCAAAGCATTAGAATTGATTTTGGAGCTTATATGCAAAAGTGCAAAAATTAGGATTTTGGCCTTTTGGCCTGATGAACAGCAGAGTCCATCAGTCGACTGATGGCTTATGCTCAGTCGACTGAGGCTCAGTCAGTCGACTAAGGAGCTTTGCTCAGTCAACTGATGGCCCAGAATATAGTCGTTGGATTTCTGATTTTTAATCATTTTTGGTACCAAACCTCACAAACGGCTATATCACTTTTGGGACTATAAATATGACTTCCAAGACTCATTTTAAACAACTTGAATCACTCTTATACTCTCTACTTCATCTATCTTCATTATTCAAAGATTCAAGAAATTATTTTTGATCAATCATCTTTTATTTGAGCTATATCATATTGATCATTCAAGATAACTCTAGTGTGAGCTTAAATTGTATTCTACAAACACTTGAGAGAGTTATTGTAAATCGGTGTGAATCACCAAACTTTTATGTTCAAATTGTGAGAGGTAAACCTCATTGGAAAAATAAGAAGGTAAATTCTTGTTTAGATATTGTGAGAGGTAAATCTCATAAGGTTAGCAAGAGAGAGATTCTTGTGAGAATATTGTGGTCAAGCAATATTTGTAAAGAGTGTAGTGAGACAACAACACTTGTAGTGGTTTGATCTTCACCCGGAAGGAGATTGGAATTAGTGAAAATTCTCGGAGAACTAACCGAACGCGGATTATGGTTTGGTAAACCAAAACCGTGTGGACAAAACGCCTTGGACTTCAAATCGGTTCAATCTTTCTAACTCAATCTCATTATTTACTTACTACATTATTGTTTGCTTGAGATTGTTTATTTGCTTGTTTGCTTATTTGATTGCATTCCTTGATAATTTGTTCAGCAAATTTGTTTTACTTAAACATTGTTAGAAAAGTTTTTAAAATTCCGCATTAAACTTTTTAAACCCTATTCACCCCCCTATAGGGTTGAAATCCGACCAACAATTGGTATCAGAGGTTGTACTCTTGTTTTGATTTCACAATCTTAGAGTCCTCGATCATGTCTTATTATCAAGGAACCGGCCTTTCCGAAGGTGCTTCTATTTATAGGCCACCACTATTTGATGGCAAAAACTATAGTTATTGGAAAAATAGAATGTGTACATTTTTACAAGCTAATGATTTTGAATAATGGAAGGTCACACTTGTTGGACCTTATGAGATCACAAAAACCGACGAAAGGGGAAACATTATCCCTAAGTCAATATCCGAGTACAATGAGCATGATATTAGAAAAATCCAATACAATGCCAAAGCTTTAAATTCTTTACATTGTGCATTAAGTATGGATGAATATAACAAAATCTCTAGTTGCAAAACCGCAAAAGAGATTTGGGACAAGCTTGAAGTTGCCCATGAGGGAACTTCTCAAGTCAAGGAGGACAACATTAATATACTTGTCCATGACTATGAGTTATTTAATATGGAGGCTAACGAATCACTTGCTTCCATGTATAGTAGATTTTATATTCTCACTAACGCTTTGGACCTTCTTAGCAAGGTTTATTCAAATGAAGAGAAGATTAGAAAAGTGCTTAGGATTCTTCCTAAGAAATGGAGACCCAAGGTGACGGCTATACAAGAAGCCAAGAACCTCAAGACCTTGAGCATGGATGAGCTCTTGGGATCTCTCAAAACCCATGAGAATGAGCTAGCAAGAGAAGAATGAGATAAAGCAAATCCAATGGAGATATTTGCTCTAAAGCCTAATGAAGGAAGGGGTGGAAAAGGAGATGGAGACATGGCACTTCTATCTAGGAAATTTGAGAAATTCCTAGCAAAGAAGAAGTACTCTCAAGGGAAGCTTGACAACAATCCCTCATTCTCAAAGAATTACAATGATAGATCAACTAATCCAAAAGTTGATAATGAGGAAAGGAAATGCTTTCATTGTCAAAAACCGGGACATTACAAGTCAAATTGTCCGATTAGAAAAGAAGAGAAAAGAGATAAGAAAGCAAAGAAGGAAGAGCTATACAAAAGATTGAAGCATGCTCTCAAAGAAATTTCAAGCGAATCGAAAGAAGAAGAATCCGATATCGAGTCAAGTGATGAAGAGACGGCCGACCTTTGCCTTATGGCAAAAGATGGAAGGGCATACAAATCTTTGCCTCATCGATGAAGCACTCATGGCGTCTACCATTTTCTCTCCATGGCCTTGGCCCTTTTTGATGTTGCCATAGGGGGAGAAAATGTGTGTTGGTGGCAATCAATGTTGGTAAGACTATTAATTGCTTTATGTCTTTAACATTGATAATTGTTTTCTTTTGAAAACCTTATTTGAGATCAAAATTGTTTTATTGGTTGTAAAACTATCTCAAATGTTTGCAATGCTTTTAATAATATTTTATTTGATCTATGCATAAATTGAGGGGGAGCATATATCATTTATTCATATGCTATTTATGCTTGTTATTGAAAACACACATTAATTTATTGTCATCATCAAAAAGGGGGAGATTGTTGACCTAGAAGGTCTTAATGTTATTTTGATAATAACAATAATTTAATCATGTGTAATTTAACATGTTCTTGATTTAAGATTATAGATTTCTTACTTGAAAAATCAAGAATAGCATGATTGCTCAAAGGAAGCATGACAAGGATCAATGGAATCAATATTCGATCAAGTCAACGAAGCATTGGACTAGCAAGAGAACAACCTTATCACACACATGCTAGCAATACAAATCCATGAAGATCAAGATCAAGGATCATATGAAAAAGCTTCAAGAGAAGAATCAAGTTGAAGAAACTATTCAAAGCATTCAAAGATTCACATATTCGGTAATTGAGTGTATGCTTAGGATTGATGTAAAGTTTCTTCATTGATTGATTATATAGCTCATACATATTGAAATATCATTTTTAGATTGATCAAAATCAGTTTGAATCAAAAATCATTTCAAAACATCATTCTTGCAAAAACCGGTTTTGAAATAAATTGATATTAAATTCAAATGATCATATTTTGAGTTTTTCCAAAAATAGGTATCTTAGGAACTTATTTTTAAAGTCCCCAAAGCATTAGAAATGATTTTGGAGCTTATATGCAAAAATTGGGATTTTGGCCTTTTGGCCTGATGGACAGCAGAGTCCATCAGTCGACTGATGGCTTATGCTCAGTCGACTGAGGCTCAGTCAGTGGACTAAGGAGCTTTGCTCAGTCGACTGATGGCCCAGAATATAGCCGTTGGATTTCTGATTTTTAACCATTTTTGGTACCAAACCTCACAAACGGCTATATCACTTTTGGGACTATAAATATGACTTCCAAGACTCATTTTAAACAACTTGAATCACTCTTATACTCTCTACTTCATCTATCTTCATTATTCAAAGATTCAAGAAATTGTTTTTGATCAATCATCTTTTATTTGAGCTATATCATATTGATCATTCAAGATAACTCTAGTGTGAGCTTAAATTGTATTCTACAAACACTTGAGAGAGTTATTGTAAATCGGTGTGAATCACCAAACTTTTATGTTCAAATTGTGAGAGGTAAACCTCATTGGAAAAACAAGAAGGTAAATTCTTGTTTAGATATTGTGAGAGGTAAATCTCACAAGGTTAGCAAGAGAGAGATTCTTGTGAGAATATTGTGGTCAAGCAATATTTGTAAAGAGTGTAGTGAGACAACAACACTTGTAGTGGTTTGATCTTCACCCGGAAGGAGATTGGAATTAGTGGAAATTCTCGGGGAACTAACCGAGCGCGGATTATGGTTTGGTAAACCAAAACCGTGTAGACAAAACGCCTTGGACTTCAAATCGGTTCAATCTTTCTAACTCAATCTCATTATTTACTTGCTACATTATTGTTTGCTTGAGATTGTTTATTTGCTTGTTTGCTTATTTGATTGCATTCCTTGATAATTAGTTTAGCAAATTTGTTTTACTTAAACATTGTTAGAAAAGTTTTTAAAATTCCGCATTAAACTTTTTAAACCCTATTCACCCCCCATCTAGGGTTGAAATCCGACCAACAAGTACAATATTATAATAATTATGTTAGACTTCATTCGTTGTGTCTATATTTCTATTTGATCATCACTTCGATCAATAGAGTTTGCACGTATCAATACCTCCTTAAAAATCTTGCCAAGTAACAAAACCCAGTAGAAAAAATGAACATTGGTATAAGAAAAATAGTATAACGTAATATCATGTTGATGGTAGACTCCCCCTCAAGTCTACACCTCACCCTGATGTTTGCATTAATCAAGGAATTTGAAAAGTTTATGCATGAATCGTTGTCTCGTTAAAAACCTTACCAAGTAACAAAACCCTATGGAAAAAAATAACCTTGGTCGAAGGAAAAGAGTACAACGTGTGTTAGACTTCTTCTTAAGTCTACACTCCCCCTGATCCTTACATCGATTAAGGGAGTTTGGAAAGCCTACGCATTCCTATGCTTTTCACATGTTTTTCAAATATAGCCTTAGGCAAAGATTTGTTAAACAATTCTGCCACATTTTCCTCAGATCTTAATTGATTCACTTGAATCTTGAAGAGAACTTGTTGTTGCTGATTATAGAAAAACTTTGGAGATATATGTTTTGTATTATCACCCTTGATATAACATAGCTTTTCAATGCAAGCTACATTGTCTTCATAAATGCAAGTAGGCTATTCAGTGGTAGAACTCAAACCTCTAGTCCCTCGAATATGTGTAATGATTGCCCTTAACCATATACACTCACGAACCGCCTCATGTAGAGTGATGATCTCAGAGTGGTTCGAAGATGTAGCCACAAGAGTTTGCTTGGTTGATCTCCATCATATTGATGTGTTCCCAATAGTGAATACATAATCAGTTTGGGAACGACCTTTATGTGGGTCAGAGAGGTACCCTGCATCAGCAAAACCAACCAAAATATCATTTGGGGTTTTAATATAGGGGCTAGCCTTTTAGACATCAACATTTGCTTTATAAATTGTTGTGTCATCTACAATTCCTTTTGCATCTCTATAGGGAAAGAACAGTCCCAAGTCAATGATTCCTTTTAGATATCAAAAAATATTCTTGATACCGTTCTAGTGATGCTGCGTTGACACTGAGCTAAATTTAGCTAACAAATTCACTGAGAATGCTATATCTGGTCGAGTTCATTGAGCCAAGTATAATAATGCGCCTATTGCACTTAGATAAGGAATTTCAGCTCCCAACACCTCTTCTTCATCTTCCTTTGGACGAAATGAATTTTTTCTTGCATCCGAACTTAGACCAATCATGGGAGTGCTAGCAGGATACGTTTTGTCCATGTTGAATCGCTTGAGCATCTTTTGGACATATACAAACTGGTGGATTAATATTTCACAAACTCGATGTTCTAGTTCAAGACCTAGACAGAATCAAGTTTTCTTAAGATCCTTCATCTCAAATTTGAATTTCAGGTAACTAGTGGTTTCTCTTATTTCATCAAAAGTACCTATTATGTTCATGTCATCAACATATACAACGACAATTGTGAATCCGAAACTTGTTTTCTTTATGAATACGCAGGGGCATAATTCGTTGTTCTTATACCCCTTCCCAGTCAAGTAGTCACTTAGACGGGTATACCACATCCATCCGGATTGTTTTAATCCGTAAAGTGATCATTTCAACCTAATTACAAACACACTCCGTGGTTTAGAGTCACTTGACTTGGGTAATGAAAGGCTATAAGGCACTTTCATAAATACCTTTAAATCAAGATCCCTATAGAGATATGCAGTAACCACATCTATGAGCTGCATTTCCAATCCTTCGGAAACTACCAAACTAACTAAGTAGCGGAATGTTATAACATCCATTAAGGGAGAGTATGTCTCCTCATAGTCAATTCCAGGGTGTTGTGAGAAGCCTTGCGCCACAAGGCGAGCCTTGTACCTTAGAACTTTATTCTTCTCATTACGCTTTCTAACAAATACCCATTTTATGTCCTACAGGCTTTACACTTGGTAGGGTTAGCACTATCAGATTAAATACCTGTCTTTTTGCCAGAGAATCTAGTTATGCCTGGATTGCTTCTTTCCATTTAGGCCAATCTGCTCTTTGTTGACATTCTACAATAGACCTATGTTCCACATCATCGTGCTCTATGATTTCTTGAGCAATAATATATGCAAATATATCATCAATATATATGGAAGATATTTCCATCAACTCGTATGTCTTCTCATAATCTATTGAGATTTTTTTGTTTTCTAGAATTATTTCAAACATCAGAGCGTCCTCTAGTACTGATTTATGGACATAACTATAATCAGAGATAATCGTATGAGAATGGTTCTTTTCATTGATGATTAATGGATGGATTTGTGCCTTACTATCCCTTTTTCTTCCTTGGGTGAGTGTCAATCGAACCAAGTGGCCTCCCCCTCTTCTTTTGGGGAGCCATAGCCTTAATCACACCTCCACTAAGTGTGGTTGCAGCATCTCTGTCTGGGATACCGTCCCTTATTAGGGACTTTTAACCTTGGAGGCACGTTTGCAGTTGGTATATGTGATCTTGTCACTTTTGCGATATTAGTAAACGCATCAGGCATCGAATCTATTACGTTCTAAAGATCGATTATTCTTTTCACTTCACTTTCACATTATGAAGTGTGGGGATCAAAATGAGATAAGGTGGGAATAAACCATGATAATTCCTATCATTCTCTTGGAAAATCCTTTTACCTATCTCCCCCTAAGACGGGAAGACTGTCTCATTGAAGTGACAATCTGCAAATCTAGCGGTGAAGAGATCGCTTGTTAAGGGTTCCAAATAGCGGATAATTGTTGGGGATTCATATCCAACATAAATACTTAATCGTTTCTGCCGACCCATTTTATTGCATTGTGGGGGCGCAATTGGCACATATACTACTGAATCAAATATGCGTAAGTGTGAAATATCAAGCTAATATCTTGTTACCAACTGGTACGCAGAAAATGGTTGGTTAGCAATGGGTCTAAAACAAATAAGTAAAGCTGTGTGTAATATTGCATAACCCCAGGCAGATATAGGCAAGTTGGTGCACATAACTAGTGCCATGTCCACCATCTGTAATTTTTTAATAGTGGCTTTTACGAGACCATTTTGTTTATGCACATGGGAAACATGATGCTCTACATCGATTCCAATAGATATGCAATAATTATCAAATGCTTTTGATGTAAACTCTCCAACATTGTCAAACCTTATAGACTTGATAGGATAATCAAGGTGGTGAGCCCTTAAACGTATAATTTGTGCTAGGAATTTTGCAAATGCAGCATTTCTTGTGGACAATAATGCGATGTGTGACCAGCGTCTTGGAGCATCCACTAGAACCATAAAGTACTTGAATGGTCCGTATTGTGGATGGATAGGTCCACATATATCTCCTTGTATCCTTTGTAAGAATGGGATATTTTCTTTTGTATCTTTAGCATAGGAATGCCTCGATCCTATTTTTGCTACATAGCAAGCTTTGCAAAATGAGTGCTGTGCTTTTGACATGGTCAAAGATGCATAATGGGAGGGACGTAGTGTTTCTGGTACTTTAAAAGCTAAGTTCTGTTTTTGAACATTATTAAAATCGACACCTTGCAGTGTAACGAATTTTTGTCCCATTTTATTTTTTACTCAAAAGAAAGGATGTCCGTATGAGTTCTTTAAAATAAGGATCATCATGTTACAACCAAGATGTCCTAGGCGGTCGTGCCAAAACCTGTATGAGTCAGTGTCCCACATTTCATTATTGGTGACAGCATACGATTTAATAATCTGAATAGTAGTGAGGTACATTCCACTAAATTGACTCATTAGTTTCTCTAAAATGCATTTCCTTCCACATTCATTAGAGGTAATATAAAGGTATTCTATTCCATTCTCACAATGAGTTTTTATATACAAATCGTTGTCACGAATATTTTTGAAACTCAGTAAGGTTCAGGTAGCTCTTAGTGCATACAGAGCATCTGTGACTTTAATTAATGTGACGTTAAGCAACAAAAATTTGGCAGTACCGTGCCTTTTTATTACTTGCGATGATCCGATCATTGTTGTTACAGAATAATTATTATATATTAATTCAATAAATAATTGCCTATTCCTTAAAATAGTGTGGGTGGTTCTACTATCAACTAAACATTCAAGTTCTCCTCGAGTCATTCCTACAATAATGAAATCGAATATAAAATCTAAACCATCTAAAAAAATTGAACATATTAAATACATTAGAATAAAGTTCGAAATTTAATTAATAAAACCAACGATAATCAATCCAATATCTTGTTCAGAAATCTAATCCATTCAATCAATCATAAAGACAAAACCATTGTTTAATTAAAAATTTGGCAATATGCCTGTTTAATTATTTCTGAAAAATAAAGTGAATAAAGCAGATTAGTCAAAATCGAGTGCATCCATTGACTGAGCAAGGTCCTTCTTACCACTAAAGTCTGCGATTGTGAAGTTGACATCAGCGTCATTATCTTCTTCATTTATAAAATGAGATTCTTGTTCTTTAGACACTCGATATCTCTTGTAACTCGCTACTAATTTAGCACTTGTATGGCAGTTCTTGTACAAGTGCCCAGCAACTCCACACCTGTAACATGGCTCATCGCCAACTTGTTCCTTTTTGACCGAAGAGTTCTTAAGTGCATTTTTCATCTTGTTTCCCTGACTATTAGGTCCAATAGCACCATTTCTTCTCCATATTTTGAAAGAGCCTCCACGACTCCCACGTCCCTTTTCACGTTGTGCATTGTTGCTACATGGGTAGGGATCAGCACGTCCAACCCCCTTTGCATTGGTGTCTTTTCACTATTCATCTTACCGTAGTTAACCTCAAGAATTTTCTTTGTCCCAATGGACTTGGCATTGTTATTCAAAAGAACCTCATTATGCCTTTCAGCCATTTACAGTAGATTGATCAGCTTATTGATGTTGTGATTCTTTTGTTATCATACTCGAGCCTATACTGGTTTGCTAGTATAAGTGCTAAAGTAGGGAAAGTAGAAATAGTCCTTTGAATCATATCATCTTCTGTAAGATCCTTTCCATGGAAGTTGAGACGTGCCTTTAGGCGCAACATGTCCTTGTTGAAATCGTTAACCCTTTTATAATCAAGCAAGCGGATTTCATTCCACTGAACGGTCAATTCTGGGAGCAAAGTGTTATGAATGTTCCCAAAACGTCCCTTAAGGGCATTGCATAATTCTTTAGGTGTCTTCAACTGAAAGTACTCCCAGCGTAGGCTGGGGTCAATATGTTTCTTCAGAAACATTAAGGCATTTGCTTTCACCTTATCAGGCGGTCCGTTATATGTGGGGTCTTTGGGGTCAGCAAGTGTGACAGAGTATTCTTTAGCCACAAAAGCAGTTTCTACATCAAAAATCCATCGATGGTACTCAAGTCTTTCTGAGTCCAAAATGTCAAATTCAAGTCGAGTTGGGTCGGCCATCTTAATAAACAATATATAAAATGTTACACAATTATAAATACATCCATGTTAATTATTTTTAGGAATATAAATTAGATTTCAAAACCAAGATTCATAATAGTCACATGTTCAATGCTATATAAAAATACTTTATTATAGTGATTATAATGTGCATAAACTTTTATTATCATGGCAATTTTCAATTTATGACATACTAAATAAAACAATTAACAATATAAGCGATATTCAAATATTCTTATCAAATTGATTTACCACAATATAGCAATTATAAAATTAATTAATCTATCTTAAAAAATATGTATAAATAAAACAAAAATATCTGATACTATGCAAACAAAAAGAAAGGGAGCACGTAAGAAAGAAGAGAAAGTAATTTATTTATTTTTATGGAAATTTAAGGGTATTTTACTAAGCATGCAAAAAATATTTCTTTTAAGGAAAAAAATAATTAATTAAGCATGCTAATTTTTTTTATTTTGTGCCATTAACTGGTCAAAAATTGTTGGTTGAAAGGGAAAAAAAAACTGCAAAGAGTTATCAAACACGTCTTTATTAAGAAATATATTTTGTCAAAAAGAACATCAAATCCAAAATACCTATGTATTATAGTCATGATTCATTCAATCCATCATTTATTTGTTTATTAGTAGCCTATAAGTGTAGGGGATACGGGGATGTATATAAAACAAAATTATAATGAATATCATTATCTAAGAGGACAAACATATACACTCAACTAAGCAAACTACATCTATTATTAAATTGCAGAGAGTTATTAAATCCTAAAAAAATTCCAAGATAGAATGGAAAAAATAAATCCTAAGGAGTACTAATTAGGGCTTCGAAAATTAAAGAAAAGAACGATTTGAGGATTCGAAGAAATGAGGAGTGTAATGGTTAATAATTTGAGTCACTTTGGTTTTTTTTAATATTAAAAAAAATAAAAAATTGATCCAACAAAGTACAAGTAATAAATAATTAATGATAGGCAATAGGATTCAAAAAATAAAATAAAATAACTTAATGCATGTACTGTACTGATTAAGGTACTAATTTTCATATACGTTTACTTATGGATTAATTGTCATATCCATAATTAATTTTCATATTCATATCTTAATATATATATATATAATTATATGCCTTAGTCCACCATTATATAAACATATTACAATCGGTAAATTTTTTTTTGTTCTTAGATCTACCGGGGAAAAAAAAAGAATTATATATATATATATTATACGTTTATCCTTTGCTACAAGCAATTAATACAACAGATAGGCATGGTGGTTTACATGATTGAATACGTATATATATAAGAGATGGTAAGGATGAGTACCTTAATTATGTATATATCATATATGCCATAGTTTTTTTCTTGAAGATTGGGCGACGAGAAAAGACTAGCGGTGATGGTGCCTGGCAGCTAGAGTTTTCTTAGAGTTAGGATTATTAGCTCTGAGCGTGCTGATAAAAATTAGTGTCCAAAAATTAAACAACAGATTGATACACATTAAAAATTTTGTACCGATAAAAAAAACTTGAATTTCAATTTTATTGGCCAATTTATGCAAAAGACTAATACATATTAACATTAAGGTGATATTTTGAATTAAGTTTTTAAGTTGAGTTTTTAAAATATGGTGTTTGGTAGAATTTTGAAGTATGTTGAAAAGTATATTTGGTTTTTTTTGAATTTTTTTCAACCAACTAAAAATTTCATAAATTTTTTTCAAAAAATAGTCATAATGAGTCTTATTTTATAAATCTCGACGAGTATGTTTTAAATATATATTTTTTATTTAATTTTGATTTTTAAATTTAAAATTATGGTATTTTAAAATTTTTTTAGAGAGAGAGTAAAATAAAATAAATTTTAAAAAGTGTAAAAGTAGAATTAATTTTGAATTGAATTTTTAAAATTTAGAAGGTAAAAAAAAAAAAAAACAGCCACGTGTACTCGTTCACCACTTGAATGTACTGCCGCCACTTTGATTTCCTGTAGAGAGGATAAATGGGCTAGGCCCAATGTATGATGGAACAAAATATGGCAATACGTGGGTTTTTAATAAAAAAAAAATGGGCGCTTTGACTTTTCAACAATTTATTTTATATTTTTTTTATTAAAAATAACTTAAATCTTTTATTATTTATTTTAATTTTGATTTTATCGTATTAAATCTGTTTGAGCAATTACAGAGGCAACCTTATAAAATATATTAGACATGAAAAAAAAAATCCTTAATAATTTGTATCGACATGACTTTTTAGATTTAGGCAAAACTCACTAAAAATACTTCAAATTAAATTTGATTCAAAAGCTTTTTAATATTTTAACGCTCAATTGAGTGAGCTTCTGTTGATGTCATATCTTCAAATCTTCAATTTAACCCAAACAATTACAACAAAAAAGTGTTTTTGGCTTCAGAATCAAGTCAACTAAAAATATAAACCTAACAATTAAGAGTTTAAAATATTTTTTATTCAAAATTTTAGTGGCTTTGAACAATTTTATAAATTTATGAATTATGTTAGAATTTAGATTATTAGTATAAACACTAAATCCTAATAAATCTCAGGCCATTTTTGAGTTAGCCCATATTTATAATACATAATAACCCAACTTAATTGCTAACATTGTCTAATTTTTTTGCGTATTGACAAACATACCCCTCTGCACAAATAAACTCATCTTATTCATTAAATGAACCTTAACCCCTAATTTTCATTAGTATATATATATGTGTGTTGTGTTTCTAGATGCTATAATATATCTTTGTAAGGGATTTGATGGGATAGTTGGAGAAAAAAAATTGCTCTATTTCACAAGCATTTTATTTCATCAGATCTCTATTTGGATTTAGAGAAAGAAAGGTTGGGATTTGGTAAGAAATTTGTACTCTTTCTCCACTGGTGATTTCTCCACGAAACCACAACACCGTACTCCAGATCTAAAGCATATCTATGAGCTTCTATTCTTAATCCAAATCCAGCATAATTAACTTGCTGGCACTAAATCTCCCTGAAATATTTCTCTGTTCATTTTCTTCGATGTTGTTGAGGGCCATGACAAGTTTGAGCTTCACCCCAATGACTTAAAATGCGAATTATGATACGTGGTTGGGGAAGGGTGGCCTATTGATGGTGATAAATTTTTTAGTGTGGAGTTTGCCTCGTGGTTTTATAGGGGACTATTGAAGAAGATTGGGGGGTTATAAAGAATATTATGATTGAGCCCAGAAATTGCATTTCTAATCCCTTAAACAATGCTCAATTAGATTCTAGTTACTGTCTAAAACCGAAAATTGCATGTAAATTTAGTTTAAACATGAAAAGAAGGTATTGCATTGTATTTTTGTGTTACTAAGCCATTTTGCAGGCCTAAAGTGGTTAAATAACTAAAGTTGTATGCAAGAAAAAAGGTTGAAAGCGGAAAAGTGCAAGAAGAAGGCCCGAAGAAAAAGTCAATATCCATTCTGAGGTCCGAGGCGAGGAAAACTCCGCAAACTACCCCCAAAGCTCTAGCAAGAAGAGAATATCAAGTCCCCAAGTATGAATGAAGTGAATACAAGTGTCCAAGAGTGATTTCAAGATAAAAGAAGCTCAATCAAATCAATTCCGATAGTTTTCGAGAAAAAACAGAGAACTGCCGTAAAAAGTCTGGACTTATAGCTGATCAAAGTTTTTCTACATTGAGAATTTGAAGAAATGTCCAAAAATATAAGTTGTAGAACTTTAAATTACCTACGTGTAGGCGAAAACAGTGTGTCAATCGAAATTCGGAGCAAAAAATTATGAGTAAAAGAAGAAGCAGCCAAAAGAAAAAATAAAATAAAAATACATAAGGATTGATCCCCACTCCTTTTTTTGACCCATTTTTAGTTTTTAGCTCTTTTAGGCCCGTTTCTTCAAGGATTATTCAACCCATGACTAGAGACACTTGTGTACCATATAAAGGGTCATATATCTCATATTTTATGGTACATGCACAATTTAGAATCGATTAACAGAGAGGCAGGGAACACCGTAACTTTCTTGGGAGTTTTTGCGCTTATCTGACGATCAAACCTTGAGAGTTTTCTTCTTTCTTTCTTCAAAACAAATAAACAATTGTTAGGTTAATTTATTCATGATATTTAGGCTGTGTTTGACATGTTGGATAAGAGGGCGGGATAGGATAACTTTATCCTATCCCATGCTTGGTGTTTGTCGGGATTGGATATCTAGGCGGATTATTTATCTCATTAAAGTTTCTTATCCCACCAAGAAGAGGATTAACGAATCCAACCTAAGAGGTGGGATTATTTTATCCTGTCCGGATGGGATTAAATAATCATATCCGATTCTCTAATTTGGCGCGTCAAACTCACCCTTAGAGGCTGGAATATCAGTATATTCAACATTAATTCATCAATTAATTCAAGTTTCAATCGCGTGTCGGGTAAACCCTAGTTTTTAGTTTTCTTTTAATTTAATTGTTTTTTATTGTTCGTTTGCTTTTCTATTCATAGATTAGTTGTTTGAGATCATATATATTCTGGAATCAACCTTTAACCCTCATTTTAGGGGCTAGTTCTAGGGTTTATTGGTCTGTTTTGTCAGTTTTTCGTCGATTAATGCTTGATTCTCGTTTTATATTCAAATAGTTTGTAGTTATTTCATGCTATTCATGTGTGATTCATTATTGATCATTAATAATTTAATTTTGTAGAATTTTTAGGGTTTAAGTCCATTTTGCTTAGTTTTTGTCGGTTTTGAGTTTGTTTACTATTTCTGCCATGAAATCTTCGTTTTAAATCAGAATTGAGAAATTCCAAAGTCAAAAAATCTCAAATCTGATTTTGCTATATTATTAGGTATTTGTCTAATATTTTTTCCATGATTTCTAAGCCTGTTTGCATGTTTGGTTTGCTTATGGCTAGCTAAATTCTTAGTTAGGGGTTCGTAGTGAAATTTGCGTAATTAACCCTTGAATATAATCCAATTTAGGTTTGAATCTGATTTTTCCATTGGTTATAGATCACTTACTGAAAATATGAGTTTTTTCTTATCTTTACATGTGTTAAAAACATGTTTCCATAAATTAGCTCAAAAGTTCCATTTGATTAAGAATCGTAAACGTCGATTCACAATTTTTTTGCACTAAAACCCTAACGTGACTAATTTGCGGATGATATTTATCCTCTAATTAGTTGGGTTAGTTTCTTAAGTGAATTGGATGATTTTGCGCTGTTTTGGTATTTATTCACGTAATTGTCGAAAAAGTGTTAGTTTTGACTTTCAGCATTCTTTTTATAACGGATTTTCTTTGAATCACGTTCAAACATATTCAAACCTTATAGGAGTGTTAAGCTTACTAATTTTTGAGAAGTTTAATCAACTTGGATTATTTTTGCCACGCACTATCAATACTAGGTTCCAAATTATACTTTTTCAAAGTAAAAAAGCTCGACTATCGAATTATATTGCTCAAAGTTAGTCTATATAGTCTTTATCACACATGGGCTATCATATACTTGTAGTAGAAATATAATTGGATGGTTGGAGAGTCTAGGAGCTGAACTTTAGAGAAAAATCTTGTTTAAACTTAGATTTGGATTACCCGATTAGACTAGTTTCGTACTCCCTAACTACGAATACCCTAACATTTGTTTTTAGTTGATTTAAGTTCGTTTAATATTCTGATTTATTTAGTTAGTGCGCTATTTTATTTATTTTTAGTTTATTTGCATGTTCCCTTAGTTCATTTAGGAAGCCTTTTAGGTAGATAACTTGCACTTGTGGATTATTTTTACTTTTGCACCCTAGGTTTAGGTTTGTCTTTAGTTTCGGTTTAGTTAATTAGTGGTTTAATTTAGTTTAATTTTCTCTTCTTATTTCCCCGATTCTATCATCTTTTCTTTTTTTCCTTTCTTCCCCCTAAGAAAGATACCTAGAAGAAATAAATTCCTTGCTTTTCTTGTGGTTCGACCTTGGACTTCCCCAAGTATACTATAATTGACTGCCTGTACTTGGGTGTAATACTTCGCTCTTTTTGCGCGTTGTCAAATTACAACAATTGCAAACTTATTATGTAGCATTGATACATTCTTTGCATTTGAGTACATATTAAAGTAAATAGGGTAGTTAGAATCTTAGTGTACCAGGAAAGCTTCCATCAAAACCATAAAGTCGATATTGTAACACTCCTAGCCCTATTTTACTTTTAAAACTCTCGTCGTATTTCGTGTAGTTGATAAGTGTATTTCGGCTAGCGTTCTTATGGTGTAATGTACCTACTTGTAGTTTCAAGCCTTGGTCATGTTGTTATAGTGTAATTAAGTTTGAATAATCAATCGTTTCATCATTCAGGTCCTCCGAATTGAAAACGAGATCTTAAACGCGTGTTTTGATTCTACACGATTTACTAAATTTTGGCCAATTTTGAGAGATCATAACTTCTTCATCCGATGTCTAAATGACTCCCCATTTGGTGCCAAATCTTCCTCTCATTCCCCTCTACAAGTTTCGTGTTTGGCCCAAGTCAAGATTCAGACGTTTCGAGGCTCATTCTGGGTTTCTAAGGTGACAGTTTGCCGCAGTAGTCACCATGATCGATCATGGAATACTCCATGATCGATCATGGGCAAACTAGAGCACTCCAGAACACTTCAAGATCGATCATGGGGGGACCATGATCGATCATGGTAAGCCTGTAAGTCGTAAATGACCAATTTTGACCCGAAAACTCACCCTTTTAACCCCATTTCTCCCACACCTTCGACATAACCATTCAAAGGGAGAGTGAGGGTCTTGAGAGCAACCCAAGTGAGGGTTCTTTGGAGCTTGGAAGGCATCCAATCCATTGAGCCACGCTTTGGCTTCCGAATCATCTTCTTCTCCTTCGTCTTCAACCTTCCGCACCTCCATTAAAGCTTGGCGAAGCTTTAGGGTTTCAATTTCTTGGGGAGAAGACACCACCACACCATCAATTTCAGAATTTAAGCTTCATAGAGGTGGGAATCTAGTATCAAAACTATTTTTCTAACTTGTTATGGTTTGATTCTCACTATACCATCTATTTGTTCAAAAACCCTAAGTTATCTACACATGCTTTAGGTGCATGATGAGATTATGAGGTAGTGTTTAAATTAATGATTCTAGTAGCCTATATATTGATTAAATAGCATGATTCAACTATGATTTCTTATCAAATACTTGCCTTTCACTAAAACCCAACTTGGACAAGATTGTATACTAATGATCCTTGCTACGCATATTTATATAAACGGACAATGGTCCAAGTGGTTGGATTTCTTCATGAAATACTTATTAAACGAATTGTTTTACTTACTGAGATGGTTTATACTAAAAATCTCAAGTTGGGTACATTACGATTTTTATGTGTGATGATTGGTTTGCCTAAAGGTTTATTGCTAGCGCTAGTCCATGATAGGTCCCAGGTTCGTCTATAACGATTGAGACTTTAAGTTGGGACAGAGAGCCCCTGGGTGCAAGACCCAAAACTGTGCACGGAAAATAACGGGAGGCCCTGTTGCCGCGTGGTTGAAAGGCCACGAAATGCAGACCTGGTTGTACGCTTGGATAGACACGGTTATTATTGAGAATTGTGATTCGTCAGTTCTGGGGTGAAGCCCATATCATTTGTATTACAAGGTTGTTGATATAAGCTACTTTCATATATGTGTATATATAACGGGTAAAGGAGGCCTTACCACCTTTTCTAAATTTAATTCATTATATGATTCCCACTGGGTCAGTTTGACTCACTCCTACTATTTTCTATATAGGTACTTCTACAGGTTCGTTGGGAAAGGGGAGAAGGAAGGACGACGCTTCTTAGACTGCCTCATTTCTTATCTTATAGTTAATTGAGGGTCCTTCGAATGGAAGGACCATTGGTCTTAAAATTTTGTTTTCACTTGTGATGTGATATGTGATATGTATATTTCCTCTATGACTGATATGTAAATTAAGGATTGTAGACTTATGTTTTGGAACCTCATTAGAGGCCTGTAGCATATACTTTGTATGATATGGTTATGGTGTGAATTTCAGTTTCATGGATATAATCATTGCTTATTGTTCTATGTTTATCTTATTTTGGGTCGCCGTCGAGTGCGGCTCCGTGATTAACCAGGTCCCGGAGGGTAAATCCTCTTAACGGGATTTGGGGCGTCACATATATTATCAAACAAAAAATAAATTAGACTTTTCTTAGTTACCTAAATTTCCATAATATTCATAGACTGAAAGAGTACGTAGAGGAAACAATTAGTATAGAATTCCCAAGAATCAAATACGAGGTTGAAAGATCTAACGATTGAATGGCAAGATTGATGCGATACGGGAGTTGATGCGATACAAACTTTCCATTGTCGGCACCGCCATTACTCCAAAGATATTAAATTTACGAGCCAGCGTACACTTTTTGTAAATTGATCTTTACAAAGGCTATGGTGCCCCGGAACTTTGAGCATCAGTGTTATGTTTTTTAGTGTTCAAATGATGATCCATAGCAAAGGAAGGAAGCAGATGATAAAAACGGTATTTCAGTCAAAATGAAAATGTTGCTAACAGAAAGTTGACACTATCTATTTTTAGGGGGTTAAGTCAAAGAATTATTGAAATTTGGGGGGGGGGGGGGATTATAAGTATAGGAGTAACTAAAAAAAGCCTTAAATCCTTTTTATCGAAAGATTTTAAGTTCTAAAGATTTTCTTGATTCTCTTCTCCTTATTCTTCTTAAAACTCTTGGTATTCTACTATGTGACAAACAAAGGTCTTATTCTTCATCATGCAATAGAATGGGTATTCCAATATGTGACAAACACAAGTTTTCAATTCAATTTTTCTTGACATAAAGGCTTCAATATATGTTGATTGTTTATTATTTTATCCAGGCACTACAAACAAAAATAGAATATGAAGCTCGAGAGGGTCGCCTTTGGAAGCGTTCGCTGGTAATGTAGATACATTGTATTAATAATTTGGTTATTATGCATAAGATTATTAGTTCTATACGTACGAATTTTGGTAATATGTTTTTTATTTTAAATATAATAATTCTTGAAGTTCTAGCTTTTCTTCTATATTTAAAATCAATGAAGATGCACCAAAATAACGAAGTCAAACATTATACGGTCCAACCTCTATGCTTATCCACACTTTTTGCCTCTACAAAAATATGGTTCAAAATGATCATATGCCTTCTCGCAATTTTGTGTCAATGCCCTTTTCCTCTTGGATATACTTATCAAATGCTCACAACCCATGAATGTTCGATCCAAATTATGACCAACTTTAACAAAAGGCCCTACTATCACTTTTTTGTGAGGAGAATTCATGGTCTTATTAAATGTGACACGCGGGTTCCCATTAGGAAACAACAACCTCGAGGAGTGGGCAATCACGGATGCTATCACTAACAAGCAATTATAAAAATTGATGCTAATGAAATATGTAATTTACCCTTATAAGAAAATAATATACAAGGTATGTTTGTGGTGCCCTGAATCCCGTTAAGAGGATTTCACCTCTGGAACCCGGTTAATCACGGTGTCGCACATGACGGCGGGTTTAAATTAAAACAATTTAAACAGTATCTAAAAACATTTCCTATATAAAAACCCTGTTTAGAAAAATTTCGACATGTGGAGTCTATAAGTTTAACAAACGTAAGACCTGTGTATACCAGTATACATTTCAAACCTTTGAATCAAACTCCATATTCTCACATATCAATATCCAACTGTTAAAAATACAAATGTTTATACAATCAAATCCCTCCAACGAGGTCCAAAGCAAAATTAATAAGTTTTACAACAATTTATAGAATAAATAAGACAATTGAAATAGTTTGAAACCAACGGTATAAAGTGTTCAAATACATAAATTATACAAGTACTAATTCGTCCTTGGACGGCTATAGAGTTCCAAGCTATTAGAGGCTTTCTAGACTCGTAAACGTGCCATCCCTCGAAGAATTCCTGCAAAACTGTTTGGAAAATGGGAGTGAGCCAAACACGGGCTCAGTGGGAACTATAAGGTTTTGTATATATAAAATACCTTTTAGAAATAATGCGTGCAAGGTGCAATAATGAAAATAGTTTCCATTTGTAATAAAAACTAGATTATGATACACGTGCCAATGCTTTCCCATCCCCGAAATATCATAAGGTATCAGTCAATTGAAAATACAATTGAAAGCTCGCTAATAACATAAAATAGTTATAAACCTCATACGTACAGTAAAAGAAGTATCGTTAAGATATAAATAATCTTTGGTAAGAAAATATACATATAAGACTGTTGGCTAGTTCATACAATGTGGCACCATAATCGTATCGTCTTAATAACCCGTAACTAGTTAAGCGCACAACCCGGTTTGCATTTCACGGCAGCAGGGCCTCCCGTTCTTTTTCGTGCACGATTTCGGGTCTTACACCCAAGTGAATGTGTCCCAATTTCTAGCCCTAATCATTAGAGACCAAACCCGGGACCTACTATAGACTAGTGCTATCATGTGTGTATATATATCAAATCACTCAAGTATCAAATCTATGGACAAACAATTGTGCCAATTAACAAATATAACTGTTCATACCAAACCCATTAACTAGCTAACTAAAATATATAAGAAATGAAAAGCCATCACCATCTCAAAAGTATACTTAGCACATCCAAAACTGTACAAGTATCATAATTATAACCTATGAAAGTAGGAAACACCAACAACCCCTATGCATGGATCAAATATACGTTTAATATATGCATATATACGTATCTTGTATATATATCAAATTCGTTTTATGAAATATCATATTGTAATACACCTGTCATACATTAAACTAGATTCGCCTAGTCCGTCACCTAGCCACTCAAGTAAGAAATCAATTTCCAAATTCACAAGTGGGGAAATTCCTCAGTATATAATCAAACTGGCCGTGAGCCAAGCATAACCCATCATTTATAACACTTTAACTTAGTAAAACCTTCCCCACGTGGTTTTCATATTATTTCAAAACCAAAGAGTAGTAAAGACTTGCCTGGCATAGTTACAGACTGGCCAGTTTTAACATTATTCTAAAAAACTAATCTATAACTTATATACACAATAATAATACCAAAAATATAAGTAATTATAGTCGAATCATACTTTTGATTCCATATATAACTTCATATGTATACATATCATAGTATTGTATCCGCTATCATATACGTACATGAGGGTCGTATGCTATTCTTCAATAAAATTGGTTTAAAATTTGGGGGGTTTTGTACAATAATCATATTGAAGTCATATGCCATGCAAATCAACCAAAGAATTTCAAGAAAACACCCTAAACCCCCATGAACATGCTATTTGGGCAAAAACATCAAGTTTAGTTTGATTTGAAGCATATAATACTTAATAGTTTGAAATAAAGCTTGGTACTAGTGTTCCCACCTGATTGAAGCTTTCTATTCAAAAATTAAGTAGTAGATCAGGCGAATCTTGCGTTTTCCCTAATTATTCCAAGCCCTAGCCATGGAGGAAGGTAGAAATGGTAAAGAAGATGATGAATAATGGTGTTTGGAGGATGATTTGGTATTGGTTATGTAGGGATTTTTTGTATGGAGGATGGATGCCCAAAGATCTCTAAAACACCCTCTTAAAACAAGCTCTTATCTTTCTCTAGAGTGTTCTAAAGGTTGGGGTCGAAATATATGAAGAAAAGGGGAAAATCCCGCATATATATATAAAAATGGGCCTAGATTTCCTTGCCGGACCGGTATGCCAAAAACCCAATACCGGTTTGCGCTATAGCATTTTCTGGTCAGGAGCACTGTTTGTATTTTGGTCATAACTTTTCATTTGGAACTCCAATTTAGGTGATCTTTATGTCTACGGAAAGGTAATTCAAAGATCTACAACTTCCTAGAAAGAAATTTCTTCAAGTTATGGACGGATCATTCCCAGAAAATTTCCAAAGACAACGGTATGCCAAAGCGCTATCGAACGAACATAATTTAGCGATGGGCCTATTTCAGGCCCTGTTTTGACCAACGAGAAGTGCGAATTGGACTTCAGTATAAACACGAAAGTTTTAGAATGGTATGAAACCTAAAATTAGGAACAAATGGCACCCAAATTGGATAAAAGACGAGAAAGTTACGATGCTCCAAAGTTGGCTAAAAACGAAGAATTGCGTAAGGCCAAAACTCATGATTTACAAACTGAAACCGATTCGGACCACCCGAATTACTAAACGATCACTCACAATAGTGGAAGGAGGCTAATATGACTATTATAAGGTTCTAGAACATTATGAGGCTCTTCAAATCGAGATTTCACCACCAGAGGTGAAATGAGTGGACTAATGAGAGTCAATGAAATGAAATAAAAATACGGGATGTTACAATGTTGTACAATCTTATAGTAATTGTTAACTTCCGTTTTACTAGTTAGTCATCCGTTGAATGGCGGTAGACTAAAATGTAAAATGGATGCCATTACTCCCAATTGGATCTAACAAGATTAGCCATCTCAATTAAGAATAGATTTCAACACACTACATAACAAAAACCAAATACATAGTTATATGACATAACACAATGTCTAGTTTGACAACTAGGTTTAATCTCCAAATGGAGTTCCAAATAACATTACACATAACCAACCACACAACTTTGAATATGGAGTACTTAATACATATTATCCGAATACATAACAAAAATTGATGTACAAAGTCTTTTCGTTATAAAGGACACCTTAATGGTTATCAAAGGCAACTAAGAAGTCTCGCCCTTTCCCTGATCCACACGTTCCCGCTTATCATTTGATGTACTTGTGTAGGAAAAAAGTGAGCCAACTAGGCACAGTGGGAACTATATATGTTTTTATGGAAAATATGTATGATTTATGCACACACAATGTGAATATAGAAAATAATGGTGTAAAATTGCATAGTTGTAGTGTAAATAGTGCTGCCACATCAAGTGATACCTAATTCTAAATCTTATAGTTGTAACATCAACAATTCAGCAATGATAAACCAAACCAGATGAGGCATTATACTATGATTAGACAAATTTGTCCCCCAAGGACATGTATCAATAACTTCACATCTAAGTTTTTGTCTACTGTGCACAGCAATTGCGATCTATAGTCCCCAAGGCTTGGATATTTCTACACTCAAAATAGGGACCCTCAATAATGGTCTACCTAAATGGAAGTCCTAAGGTTGTATCTGTATAATAATGTGTCTATTGGTACAATACAATACTTGCTATCAGGAAGAGTTATCAACTGTTAGTATATAAAATTATTCATATCATGATTATCCCAAAACGTTGTTATTTATACATTTTTGATGATGTTATATTGACAATGCCCAAAAAGAGAAAGTTGATACACCCAAGTGCAGGCGGTCATGTTATAGTATACTTGGAAAAGTTCAAGGCCGAACCACAGGGAAGGCAAAGAATCTATTTCTCTAGCTATCTTTCTTAGATGGAAAAAGGGAAATGAAAGGAAAAGATGATAGAATCAGGAAATAAGAGACGAAAATGAAACTAAATTAAACCTACTAATTAACTAAACTAAAGGCAAATATAATCCTAGGGTGCAAAAGTAAAGGGAATCCACATGCGCAAGTTATATATACCTAAAAGGATTCCTAAATGCACTACGGGAGCATGCAAATAAACTAAAAATAAATAAAATAGCGCACTAATTAAATAAAACAAAATATTAAATGGAATTAAAATGATAGGAAACAAATGTTAAGTGTATATGTAGTTAGGGAGTACGAAACTAGTCCAATCGGGTAATCCAAATTTAAGTTTAAACAAGATTTTTCTCTAAAATTCAGCTTCTAAACTCTCCAACCATCCAATTATATTGTTACTACAAGTATATGATAGCCCATGTGTAACAAATACTATATAGACTAGCTTTGAACAATAGAATTCGATAGTGAAACTTTTGATTTTGAAAAAGTGTAATTTAAAACCTAGTATTGCTAGTACATGACAAAAAATTCAAGTTAATTAAACTTTTCAAAAATTAGTAACTTAACACTCCTAAAAGATTTGAATAGATTTGAACGTGATTCAAAACAAATTCAACTTAAAAAGAACGCTGAAAGTCAAAATCGGCACTTTTTCGGTACTTACGCAAATAAATACCAAAACAGCGCCAAATCAGCGAATTCACATAAGAAACTAACTCAACTAATTAGAGGATAAAGACCGTCCTCAAATCATCTACGTTAGGATTTTGGTGCAAAAATCCATAAATCGACATTACAGTTCTTAATCAAATGGAACTTTTGAGCTAACTTATGGAAACATGTTTTTAATGCATATAAAGATAAGAAAATACTCATTCATTCAATAGGTGATCTATAAACAATGGAAAAATCATATTCAAACCTAGATTGTATTACATTCAAAAATTAATTATCTTTCACAATGGACCCTTAACAAAGGATTTAACTAGACAAAATCAAAGTAAATAAGAAAATAATCTTAGAACTCATGAAAAATAGTAAACACATGCCTGATAATTTAGAAAATCATATTTGAAAACTTTTGGCTTTGGAATTTTCCAATTCCAATTTAAAACAAAGATTTTACGGCAAAAACATTAAACAAACTTAAAACCGACAAAAAATGACCAAAATTGACTTAAACCCTAAAAATTTTGGAAAATTATATTCTTAATAAAAAATAATGAATCACACATGAATAGTATGAAAAAACTATAAACTATTTGAATACAGAACAAGAATCAAGCAGAAATCGATGAAAAACCGAAAAACCGAAAAACTGACAAATTAGATCTATAAACCCTAGAACCAACCCTAAAAATGAGGGTTTAAGGTTGATTCTAGAATATATATATATATATATATATATGTGATCTAAACTAACTAATTTATGAATAGTAAAGAAAATGAACAATTGAAAGGAAACAAAAAAATTAGGGTTTACCTAGTATGCAATTAAGACTTGAACTGAAAACTGAATTGAATGTTGATCACACTGATGTTCTGGCCTCAAAATATCATAAATAAACTAACCTAACAACATTTTTAAGAAATTAAAGAAAGAAATTCTCAAAGTCGATCTTCAGATATAGCGCAAAAGCTCCCAAGAAAGTCACGGTACTCTCAGCTTATATGTTAATCGATTTTAAATTGCTGCGTACCCTAAAATATGAGATATATGACCTTTTATATAGTACACAAGTGTCTCAGGTCATTGCTTGAATAATCCTTGAAGAAAAGGGCCAAAAATAGGTGGGGATCGATCAACACCATGTGGGGATCGATCCTGGCGTGGAGATCGATTTTCAAATGGGGATCGATCCTCATGTTTTTTTTTCTTTTTTCTTTTGGTTGCTTCTTCTTTTACTTATAATTTTTTGCTCCAAATTCCAATTGATGCGCCATTTTCGCCTATGAGTAGGTAATTCAAACCTCTACAACTTTTATTTTTGGAGATTTCTTTAAATTTTCAATGGATGAAAACTTTGATCAGTTACAACTTTGAGCTTTTTACGGCAGTTCTCGATTTTGCTCGAAAACTTCTGGAATTAATTCGATTGAGCTTCTTTTCTCTTGGAATCACTCTTGGACATTTGCATTAACTTTATTCATGCTTAAGGACTTGCTATTTACTTCTTGCTAGTTCTTTGGGGATAATTTGCGGAGTTTTCCTCGCCTCGGGGCTTGGAATGAATATTAACTTCTTCTTTGGACCTTTTTTTGCACTTTTCTGCATTCAAGCTTCTTTCTTGCATACAACCTCAGTTGCTTAACCACTTTAGACCTGCAAAATGGCTTAGTAACACATAAATACAATGCAATGCCTTATTTTCATGCTTAAACTAAATTTACATGCAATTTTCGGTTTTAAACAGTAACTAGAAGCTAATTGAGCTTTGTTTAAGGGATTAGAAATGTATTTTATGGGCTCAATCACCTCCCCCAACTAACGTATTGCTAGTCCCTAGCAATGAAGTGATAAGATAACATATATCTCTAAAAACAAACACAAAAAATAAAGAAAGAAAGAAAAATACAATCCTAAATTAAACAGTTGCATTAAGCTCATGCAATAGGACTTTAAACCCCTATGTCTCCCTTAGTAAGACAAGTTATGTCTCGTGAGGGTTTCGAGTAAATATACCTATAAAATTCCCAATTGTAGTTCAAGTATTGTCCCAAAGTCGCCTATCATGCATAGATTCTCTCTCAAATGGCTATGCAAGGACCTAAACTAACTTAGCAATACATTAGCAGAGATATACAAGAAAAGTAGCAATCTTAATGCATTCAAAATACAACATAGCAAAAAGAAAAAATCATAAATGTGCGTGCCTAGGCATTGTATTGATTTTTAACTGTAACACACACTTTACCACTTCCTTATTAAATTCCTCCACAATTCCCTTATAAACATTTTTGATTCGGGGGACTAATATGAGTTCGAATTATACTTTAGTGGGTTATACATTTTTCACACTTCATAAATACATTATTACACTACTTTATTAAGTTATAACCTATTCCAAGTGGTCCGGGTGAAATTCGGCGATTCACCGCCTAGATTGCTTTTACCGAAAAATGACCTTTATGGCTTGGGAAAGCCATAACTTTCTCATACGAAGTCCAAAGGTAATTCGATAGCCTAAAACTTTCGTGTTTTGGCCGAAACCCAGTTCGTGCACCTTGAGGATCGAAACGATGCGCGAAGTGACTGAACTGCCAAGTGACCTAGTAGTGGGCACCATCAGTCGACTAAGGGGAAGCCATCAGTCGACTGATGGCTTGTAGAACTGGTCAAAATCGTGTTTTTAAGCCCTTGACTTCATTTTTAAGCCAATCCAAACCCCCTTCTCCCTCATTCGTGCCCCATCCTTCTCCACAGAGGTAGAAAGCTCATATTTGTGAGGGAGATTTTCATAGGATCAATTTACCCCTCATATATTATCATCACCATCATGTTCTTCTTCTTCATTATCATCTTCACTATAGCTAGGGCTCCAAGCTTGTAGGGATTTCAAGATTCCTCAGTTGTGGCTCAAATTCACCACTCAAACCTTGAAGATTTGGCTTAATTGAGGTGGGGATACTAGTATATAAACCTAATTTCAAATGTTTATGTGTTGCATCTTCATTTCTATAACAAATTTGGAGATTTTCATATGAAACTTGTGGATAAACATACATGGGGTATGGGTTTGAGATTCATCACTAGTTTTCTTGATTTATGCTTGTTATTGTTGTAATTCCATGTTTATGTGAAATAATCTATTCATATGCTAGTATACCACAAGCCCTGGTTGCTATCCGCTAGCGCGTATACTCTATTCTATGGTTATACATATATTATTATGGTTTAGAAATGAGATTGTATACAAGATTTGAACCTAATATTATGTGGATCATATATGTACTAGTTTGGATATATGTTGTGAGTTGATTTTGGATTTATGATACTGATAGTTGGCAGCACTTGATACCGGATAGACGATATACATTTAGATATGGTCCAGTTAGGGGGACCCCGCTAAGGCGGCATACCCTGCACATCTAGGTGGTCCACGGGGGACCCAGCCTTGGGGGCTGCATACCCTAGCCCTGGGGGCTTTAGATCGCGATCGGTGTGCACACTTGACTTAAATCCTAAATAGTAGTTATAGTAGTTCACGGTGGGATGACGAGTCTAGTCATGGTACAGGTGCTCTGTCAGTATACATACATATATTGTTATTTCTTCGTTTGGTTTCTACAGAATTGATGATTTTACTATTCATTTGGGCGGGAATCACATGATGTGTTAGTATGACATTATAGACTACAAAGTATACAATATTTATATATACATTCTCCTATGGTATTTACACGTTGCCTATGATTGTCTAGGTGTATTTTTATATATAAACTCTATAGTTCCCATTAGGCCCGGTTGACTCACTGTTTTCCCACGCAGGTACATCCAAGGTCGGGACGGGGAGAACAGATAAGGGAAAGGGAGAGCAATCCTAGAATTCATCTGATACTAGAGCCTTTCATTACGGAAAGGCCATGATCTTAAGTTTTGGACCTGTTATATTTCGAATATGTAGTATACTCATGTTTATTGTATAATTAAGTACTTTTGAACATTGAAATGCTTTCTTGTGAACTTGTAGTTGTTGTAGTTTGACTACTTATGACTGGTATTGTGTAATGATGTTAATTTTAGTATTTGAAGTTTGTTTCTCCTTGAGCTATGTTGAGATGTTATTTATTTTGAGAACATGTACATTTAATGCTCCTTTAACTCTCATCGACAACTAACTTACACCGCAGTCAACCGTCCGCGCAACGGAACAGACTACTTTGTAAAGTAGAAGTTGATGAGGATTGACGGTGCTAACAAATGTACTTGGATGAATTATTTTCCTTATTTTCTTATATTTACACTTTTGCAATTTACTTTTCGCCGTTGTTAGTGACGGCATCCGTGATGCACACTCCTGGAAGTCGTTGCCTCTAAATGGGAAACACGGGCGTCACATTAACTTTTAAAATCAATCATAAATCCATACTCCATTCAGGATCTTGCGGTACTACGTCCTTGATTTTTCTTCAGATTTTAGTGGATATTTAACTGCCGATTCCAAGAATGGCATTAGGGAATACATTGGCTTATTAGTTTAACTCAGCTCTACTGCTTAGAGCATCCGCCACTTTATTGGTTGAACTCTCTTTGTACTTTAGCCAGAAGATCTTCAAACATGACATTCTTCAACGCATCAAAGGCAGCTTGGCACCCCATCAACTAGTCCCAAACTTTCGACTTCTTCAAGAGTTTCGTTAAAGGCATTGCGATGCCAGAACAGTCTTTCATAAACTATCTATTATAATTCGCTGAACCAAGAAAAGAACGGAGTTCTGACACATTAATGCACGCCTGCCACTCTTAGATAACCTTGACCTTAACTGGTTCCATTTGCACTAATGATGTGGCTAAAAAATTTGATAAAATTTGGCGCAAAGAGCACTTTGACAATTTGAGATATAACTCATGCTTTTGGAGTCTTTTAAATATTATCCTTAGGTGCTTTTCTTGCTCTTCATGCTTTTCATGCTTCCACTATAAATAACAATGTCGTCGAGCTAAACCATAACAAAATCATCCAAGTAGTCCTTGTGAACTTGATTCATTAGAGTGTTGAAAGTGGTTGGACCATTAGCCCAGATGGCATAATAAGGAATTCATAAGCTTTATATTTAGTGACGCACGTGGTTTTTCCCTCGTCACCTGTTGTAACACGAACTTGCTAATACCTGGATATGAGATCAAGATTTGTGAATACTTTTGCTCGGCTAAGTTGATCGAAGTAATCGGTCACCAAAGTGATGGGATAATTATACCTTATGGTTACCTTGTTGAGAGCTCGATAGTTAACACGCATTCTTAAAAAACCACCTTGTTTCTTCTGAAAGAGGACGGGAGCCCCGTTCGGTGATTTGGCTAGTTGCACTAAAACCACAATCAATAGTTCTTTTAGCTGTCTTCGAGGTTTAGGCAGTTCAGGCTGGGAATCTGATAAGCTGCCCAAACTTGAGGCTTGGCGCCCCGCACCAGTTCAATATGATGATCTACTTCTCTACGGGGAGGCAACTTCTTTGGAAGGTTGTCGGGCCTCACATTTTTAAAATCAGTTAAAACCTAACAAATATATTTCGGCAGGGGTTCTGCTATCTCCTAGATTTCATCACATTTCAATGTCACTACAAAAGTGGGGTTGTCGTGCTTGAGGCCCTTCTTAAACCGGATCGCCAAGAGAAAATTCCAACTGCTTGTTGGGGTCATCACCGGGATGATACACAGATTTTTGCCGAGCATCATAAGGCTATTGATGTAGGGCATCACACTACCTTTAGTTTCTCTTAAGAACACTAACCTCAGAATAACCTTGAAGTTGTTCATCACCATAATTGAGAAGTTGGTACTCCCTTCATAAGGACCCACATTCATTAACACAAATTTCGCCATTCTAGCAACAGATTGAGCAATCGAGTTAATGGCCTTCACACGACCTACTCATTTTTTCAAGATAAGACCTAACCATTCGACTTCAGTACTCACCAAATAGTTGTGCGTTGTGCCTGTGTCCACCATGGCTTGAATTGGTTTTCTGTTTATCTTAATGTTGACGTACATTAGAATTCTTCCCTGAAGGCTCTTTCCAACATTTGCTCCCCCTTTCGAGGTTGATTATACATTCTCTTTCTGTTGAGGATCTTATTTTACTGTCACTGCATTGCAAGAATGCATGAACTGTCCCTAATAAACACCTAGTGAGGCTCCCTCACACTCCCAGCTTTCTTCCTCCGACTTTGCATGATCATTCGGCTGGGTCTGGTAAGACTGCCCTAAAGTGGATGGTGCTTTTGGAAACATACTGCCACACCTGGTGACGAGAACATTCAGGAGTTACTTGTTAGGGTAATTGGCCATTAAATGAGCCCCATGGCATAAATGACAAGGTCCAGGGGTAAAGGGTTTCTTTCCACTACTGATGGCTTGGGAGTTCCTCATGAACTTGCTCCATTTTTTTTAAATTGATTTACTGGTTGAAAGACCTAGTAGGTGCATTGCCTCCCCCATTTGGTTTAGTTTGATAAGTTTGTTTTTTCTCCCCTCTATTATTTGCTTGCTCGTTTCTTGGAGTGTTCGTTTTAGGACCCGTACTATAATCTTACAAGCATTCGGCAGTTGATATAGCTTGCAGTAATGTCTTAATTTGTCTTCGGTTCAGTTCATTCTTGGCCCACAACTGTAACCTAATCATGAAAAAATAAGAGCATGTTGGCATCATTCATATCGTGGTGAATGCATTGACATACTCCTTGATGCTTCCTGGTGTTTGTTTGTAGGAGCTCTAGTTGCGCATTATGAGATGTGTTTTCGGGAAGGTATCGAGCACGTAGTTCTCGTTTTAAGTCCTCCTAGGTGCTGATCTCACAATCACCAGCTTGAATGTCATTTTACTTGTTTTGCCACCATAAAATATATGGCATCCCTAGTTAACTACATATATGCGGTATATACTTTGATTTCCTCTATGTCGACCTTTGTGGCACGGAAATACTATTCCATGTCAAAAATAAAGTTCTCCAATTTCCTAGCATCACGAACACCACTGAATGCCTTAGATTCGGGCACTTTCCTCTTTGTATGTTCCCACCCCAACTAATGAGTTATCATCCACCATAGACACGATAGTTAATTTCTGGTTGATCCGATGGATTTCGTTTCTCATCTCATTGATCATCTCCCCAAAGTTCCTCCGGTGGGTTTCCCTGGAGGCCTTGCTTTTATACGGTCTATGAGTGTGGACGAGCTGCCCAATGTGTCCCATAAAATGACAGTTTGGAAGTGTCTCTCCTAACTTTGCACACGATTATAAAGAAAGGATGTTCCACACGTCTCCTCCATTAATGAGCCAACATTCCTTTTGAGGGCTTCAATTCGTTGGCTATTAGTTCCCATCGTGACATAATAAGATTCATAAACTAGGTTTCATAAAGGCAGTAATTAAAACAATCTCTCTGATACCAATTGTCACGGGGCGTCTTTTGATGGCCCAAAGGAGGCTGCATAAGCGATGGGGCTAACCGTTAGCCTAGTTAAGTTCACTAGAATATTATTTACAATTAAAAACCAACATGCGACAACAGTATTTTAAAAAAGAGCCATTACAACAAAAACAAATATTTATGACTTTCCACTTCGCTGAATTTGTGACTGCCAATGGCAATCACAGTGTTTGTGACTGCCAATGACAGTCACAAAGGTCAAATAGCCATAATTTTGAATAGCAGTCACAAATATTAGTGTTATTTGTCACTGCCAATGGCAGTTATAAATAATTTAGTTAACGACTATTAGCCTTTGTGACTGTTTTTGGCAATCATAATCGTAACAAATGTATGACTTATATTTATGACTGTTGTTAACGGTCATAAAAGTTAAAGATCTCATTGACTAAATCTCCCGCTCACATTTTTGTTCTTTTAACTTATATCCCACCCACTTTTTAAGTAAATTTTGAATCATTTTAAGCATCTCGCTCATAATTTTCTAAACTTTTAGAAATAATTAAAATTTAGTCCAATATTTAAAAAAAAACTCAAAATAAAAAACGTTATTTTTTATCGAAAAAATTTGAATAGGGATGAAAATTATGTCTAAATACCTGGATCTTATTTTTCTTAAAATAACGTCATTATGACTCTTTTAAAATATAATTTTGAAAAAATATATTTTGATTATATATTATTTATATTTTAAAATTTGTTAGTTCTAATTTGAAAGCCAAATTATTGTACCATTAAACCTTGTGATAATTAATATGCAATAACTTAATGATGTTAACATTAAATACTTTTTCAAAGAATAAAGTTTTTAATGTATATTATTTTAATTTATAATTATAATATTTAGAATAGTTCTTTTATAATACTAATTTTATATTAAAATTAAATTTATAACTAGTTATAATATAACATGATAACTTTTTAACTTATACAATTGAATTATTAATAGCTTTATATTATAATCGTAGTGCTTACTGACATAGGGATTAGTAGATAAGGGGAATGATAAAGGGTTTGAGTCAACGATGAACTGAAACCAAAGACATTTTTTTTTCACTTTTTTGCGATTAAATACATAATTATAATCTTGATAACAACAATAGTTCAAGAGTACGACAAGCTTCTTGTCAATACAAACACTACACCAAAATAGGGAATTAGTAACGGTTATTTTTTTCTATTCATGATAGTCTAAGTTCGTTACTAGCCCGCCACGTGTGTAATCCGTTACTAAATAAGGTAAGACCATTACTATATCTAACTAGTTTTGCGACCCGTGCGATGCACGAAAAATTTATAATTTCGTTAAATTATGTTTTTACAAAAAAAACATAATTAAGGGTTATTTTTTTTTTGTTGTCAAGATACTTTCAAAGAAAATGTGTCTAATAACATTTCCATCTTCATTCACAATAAATTTTGAAAAAATATTTTGTGCACTTTTCCTACGTCCTCGAAAGGTGTTAGTAAGGAGAGGATGTGCACATAACATATTTCCATTGAAAGTTGAATTAGATAAAAGGTCGTGAGAAACAATTTATCGCCTAATATTGCTATTAGCTCTGATGTTTCTTCTCAGTAATCCAACGATCTTAGCGCTTTGGATATTATCCATCTAGAAAGGAAAAATTAGAAAATATTTTGGAAGTTATTAATTAAAGGTCTCTTTCAAGATAAGATTTTGCATGAAAAATAATTTAAAATAAAACCACAATATTAAGTTAATTTAATTTTACTTGTTAGAAAATATAATGAAACATGTCATTTTAATTGAAATAAAAATATAGAAATTAGTAGAAATGTACCTGTGATATGTAATATGAAATATGTAAGTAAGAGGAGGGTTAAAAACCTAAAATTTAATGAAGATATGGTCAATAACGATTGTAAATAAAGAATTATAGGTTGAACGAAAATGCATGGTACTAATTTTATTATCTACATTAATTATAAACATTAATAATAAAATTTCCTTACTATTGTGAGAAATATTAAAAAAAAAGAGGTAAAACATTATAATAATATATATGATTATAAAATAGATATGAGTTAAAAATGTTATAAAACCTTTTTTTATTCTTAAATTCAATTTTGTTTTAAAAAATATAATTGCTATTTTTGTATTGAAATATCAATTTTAAAACAATTTTGCAACCACAAAATTGAGATTAGGAGAATAACAATTCAAGTATTCAGCATGAAGTAAGATTTGTAGATAAAATGTTAATTGCAAATAGGGACAACGAACACTTTATCTATAGAAATGAGAAAAATTTACAATAGATAGAACACGTATATGTTATTGAATGCTCAACACAACCTTCAACTATGTATCATCCATGTGTCAACCTAAAATTTCCAAATATTTTAAAAAGTAAGTAGCAAGACAAACTTGAATTGATAATATATTAATTACAAACATTAATAACAAAATATCTTGTCTATTGTGAGACATATTTAAAAGAGAGGTATAATTTATAATTATAATAAAAATTATAAAATCAATATAATATAAATCTGTTATAAAACATCTCAAGGCAAAGGTGGGGGTTATCTACCATTGGGCCAACCACTCCCCTCATAATAATTATTTTACATTGAAATATCAATTTTAAACAATTTGCAACCACAAAATAGAGAGAAAAATAACAATTCAAGTATAGATTAATTGTACCTTGAAGTAAGATTTGTAAATAAAATGTTGATCGGTAAATATAGGACAATAACCGCTTTATCTATAGAAATGAGAAAAAAATACAATTAATTACAGTAGATGGAACACATATGTGATTGAGTGCTCAACACCTACAACCGTCAACTATGTATCATCTAAGTAGGCCGGTACCAAAAATTTTCAAAGATTACAAAATTTAAGTACCAATGCAAACTTGAATTGATAATATAAGTACAGAGATTGTACAATAATGTATAAAAATTTATCTAAGTGGTACCGCAAATAGATTTAACACACGCAAAAAATTAACAAAAATTAAGAATAACTAATAATTTGTCAACATTTATTATTAGCAATACAATGTAACATACACATGTGGGGAAAAGAAAACTATGTTACATAAAATATTTATATATTTCAAAAGACGAAATTAAGTTTTTCTTAAATCTTAGAAATTTCCACTCGTGGCTAATTGCGTATTATTATCAACTGACCCTAAAAGATCTTCATAGTCGGCAATTTTTTTTTTTGATTTTTTGTTTTCTTTGAGTACCATGCATATTGCAATTTCTATCTAATTTGTTATTACACCAGATATAGTAGTACATCTCTTACATATTTACAACTTGTTCTTCAAAGTTGTATTTTTCCTTTAAATATAAAATTGCGTCTTTGGCAGCAGATTGCATAGTATATATTCCTTCCGTGGTGATAGTTGACCTAAAAAAGGCCTATGCTCTTCGTTTCACCAACTTGGATCTCAATATAAGTTCGGAATAAGCTATTGTCTGTACTTAATAACAACTATGATGGTTTACTTTTAACTTTTCAATAATATGGGAAAATAAAGTCTTGAATCATATTGGAATAAGAAAGTTGGTTCCGGCATTATCTGTGAGGTAAAATTAACAATATACCTTACTGTCTGGAATAAAGAAATCTAATAAATAAATAGTAAATACATTTGGAATAAAACTTACTTTTTCTTGGATAGTTCCCTCAAGTTCAAATAAATATACTCTTTAAGTAAAAGGAACGGAAGATTCTTAAATCTGCAAAGAAGTTGTAGTAAGTGAAATAATTAGGTCAATCAATAAAATACGAATGGGAAAGAAAAGGAAATCATGGGAATAGAAATGAAATTTAGAGTCTTACTTTATATAATTCCTTACTTCAATCTTCCTCCTTTTAAAACTAAATGATAGTAAACCCATATGAATTATGTAGAATTTGTTGGTTTCATCTCACAAAGTTATCTAGAATTCTAATTGTTAGTTTTATTGTAGTTTCAAGAAAAAGGCGACTGACAAAAAATGAGTGAACGGAGGTTGAAATTATATATAGGAGTGAAGTTTTAATTCCTATTTCCTAACGTTAATGGATCTTTTCACACGAACCTTCGCGGGTTTGTTTTTCCGGGTGCATCTAATTCCTAATAATGTATTTTTTTTGTATTATATTATGTTGTTATAAACATTGAGTTCATGTATGGAACCAATACTATCTAAATTAAGTAATTACTTGCAAATATTGTCTGCAAGACAATGATTTTGAGAAAATATAGTTACATTAATATCAATAAATTTTTCCATAACAAAATAGGGTGATACGACAACAAATTTTCATTACAATATTGTGTAAGAATAATAATCTAGATATAATTAAATACCTTGAGTACAGACAGGAAATTTTTAAATACCTACATGAATATAAAGTACGGGCACAAAATGCATGTTTCCTTGGGGTTAAATAAAAAAATAATTGAAAGGAACTCTCAATTAACTAAAAGAGTAGGTGGGATAAAAACAAAAGAAAAGCAGAATGGCATATTTACCAAATTTATTCTTTTCCTTTATATTATTTCTTAGGTTCCTTTCTCTCTCTGTCATTATTTTCCGTAAGTTCACCACAGTTCCTTTACCCAACTTAACATCCACTCTAAACCAACTCAATTTTCAAGTCAAAACTACCATATTCCTCTGATATAGCAGCCTATTATTGAGTTGCCAAAAAAAGAGTGTGAACCTTTCTGCTATTTCAAAATGTTTCAACAAATCCATTTTACACCATCCTGATAAAAAAAACAACATAATGGATTTGAACATAGCTGAGCCTGTTTTCCTTTGAAATTCAGAAGCTTAAACTCCATTAACAACAAAATATGCTCATTGCTCAACAAAGTAATCCACGGAAATTAAATGACAGAAATACAGAATTAGAAAAAAATAAAAAGGAAAACAATATCTAGAACATAATGATTAACAATTGTTCAAAATAACTGACCCTCTTTTCTCTTGCTATAAAGATGTGGCGGAATTTGCCTCTTCCAAGAGCCTTTCCAATGTCGAAGTCATTGAGGGTCCATCATCCTTTTTCTAATGCTGTAACCTTTAAAGAAGACTTCATAGAATGAAAAAAAAAGATTAACGCAAAATCTTCTATCCGTCTCTATAACATGACATATAAAACTAATGTTAATCAAGGTTATATGTTCCAGTTTCTTTTTCGCTTCTTGCATTTTCTTATAAAACATACAAAAATTAATTTTAAGAAACTAACTGATATCCTCCAATATGTTGTGCATGATAAAGTCCAGAGAAAAATTTGTAGTATGACACAATTTCTATACTTTAAAAGCAATGTTGATAAATATTCATATTTCAGTTTCTTCTCCATTTCCTGCATTTTCTTAATAACCAAACATGAGTTAATTGGAAAAAATGAACCAATTTCGCCTTTAGAGAATGAAATAAAAGCTTTATGCAAAATGTTGTACCAAATTATGTTTATATTTATCTAATCAAGATTCAAATATTTCAGTTTCTTTGGCCTGCATTTTGTCAGAATACAAATTCAGTGGTAAAACAAATAGAATTGCTCTCACAATGCATTCAAAACCCTAGGCATTTTTAAATTTAACAAGAGATATCCAAATTAGAATGTAAATTAATAATTTAATATAAAAGCAAAATGTTGCAGTAAATAAATTTTCAATTAATTTTACAATAAGAATGTTAATCAGGATTAATAATTTCAATTTTCTTCCTCATGATGCAAATAGAAACAAACTGGGGAAAAAAATTTCCTCTAACAGGGTCATACAAAACGCTAGGGCTTTTATAATTGAGTAAAAAATGCCTTGGTTAATTTCAAAGGTCGTAGGTGAATAAATCTTAAAGCGAAATTTTGTACCAAATACCATTTCTTGTTTCATTTGCTACAATTTCTGAGTAATCAAACATAGATTAAAAAAAAAAAAATTATTTCCCCTGAAGGTGTAAGCAAAACCCATCCTCTTTTATTATTTGACAAACTGTACAGCTTGCAACAATGAATTTGTAAAACAAAGTTAAAAACCTGACAACCTTAAATATCAATTAGTGTTTCATTGAAAAATCTACCATTGAGTTGAAAACAATAGAGAAATCATAATGATATGGGTGAATACCAGACATGTTTGACTATAGCATATCATTAATTGGATAAAAAATGAAAGTAGAAAAAGTGTCTGTGATGCAATAGAGGCAATTAAGTTATAGAATAACAAACAACTAACCTTGAGTAAAATGATCCAAACTTTTCCAAACAAATTTTCTGGTTGGTATGGAGTATCCCCGTCAAAACTTCTCGTAAAACCTGCAAAAGTTGACCCATTTAGGCTCCGTTTGATAGGAACATAGAAAATGAAAATAAAAACAACTAATTTAAGTGAGAAGATGGAAAATAAGTTGAGGCATATGGTGAGATCCTTTACATCTCATACTCATTTTTGTGAGTATATATCATCCATCCTCCTTTAATATTTTGTGAATTTTTTTTCAGTGCTATCACCCAAAGAAAATTTTGTCATGGAAAAAAGCAAAAGGCAAGAGTTAATCTCACCACATCCTTCAACTTATTTTCTATCTTCTCACCTAAATTAGTTATTATTCTTTTCATTTTCCATGTTACTATCAAACGGAGCCTTAAGTACCAAACAAATGCCATTACAAAAATCCATCTATTTTAAGTTTTTATAATCCATTTATATATATATAGGCAAAGCATTACAGGAAAAGAAAGAAATATTAAAGTTTTAACTATTCATTTTTTCCTTACGATTGAGTGAGAGATCGGGCCAAACTTTGAAAATTTCACCAAAAGGAAACAAAGATTAAAGCAAAAATGGGAGAAACATTACCATATGAATTCCAGATGATGTAGCAGAGTGGAGAGGGCGCAATGAATAGGGATTGGAGGGACAGAGGGGAGAAATAGGAATTCAATCTGGAAACGATTTTGTGGGTAGAGTGAAGAAGATAACTGTAAACCCTGGCGCCCCTTCGTGTTGTACCTTAACGCGGAAAGGGAGAACATGAAAAAAGAGAATGCCGTAAAAATTGGAAGACACGTGTTATTGTGCGGTGGAATTCCGCTGTTATTAATATTAGTTATTAGATTAAATTAGATTAACCAAATTCATATATATTTTTAATTCAGGAATGGTCCTAAAATTGGGTAGTGATGATTAAAATTGGGTAATATATGTTACATAATGACGATTAAAATTGGGTAATATATGCTACATTTATGTATGATGTTGTCTAAAGATGGTATTATATGTTTATAACTAAATTTTTTAATATATATATATATATATATATATAATATTTTTGTACTTATAATTTTCAATTTGTTGATAACAATGACAAGTAAATTTGTTTATAAATCGCATTTAAATTTTTGTATATACTACTGAATGATTACGAATGGTTAAAGAACCTAACCCGAACCCAATGAGGCAGTAAACGAGTTTGGATTTAAGTGTAAAATTTACCTCAGTCGGGTTGGATATGTTATTCATTAGGTAGTTTGAGTCCAAATTTACCAAACCATCTCTATCTATGATAGATAATTTATGTGGGTTTGCCTATTGTCATCCTGAGGATAACAACCTTTAATTCATGACTTTGCTATTTTATTGTATGATTTTTTAAATATATAATTTTCTTAATGTATATTTTGGACTGTAGTTTAACTAGTAAAAGTTTTTTTTTTAATCTTAATATTTTTAAATTATTAATATTTTTTATGATACCGTGTCATTTGACACATATAATATAGGTAATAATATTTAAGAAACTTTATTTTTTTTATGTGAATAGATAGTTAATCCCAAAAACCTCCACAATTTTCATTCTCCCCTCTCGCTCGTTGGTGTCTCTCTTTGCCAAAATCCCCAAATATTCCCGCCACTTGGTCTCTCTCACCAAAACCGCCAAATCTTTCCTCTAGTTGGTCTCTATAGGCTATAGCCAAAACCCCAAATCTTCCTGCTCGTCAATCGCCGGTGCTCTCCTCCTCCGACAGTGGTTCCTCCTTGGCTAATCGGCGGTCAACTCGTAGCTTTCTCATGTATGGTTTTTATGTTTCGTCACTGGTCGTTTGGACTCTTTTCTCATTGTGGTTCCCACTGAGACGAGATTGCATCATGAAGTTGGGTTAAAATTTTATTTTACCATGACCGTGAAATTTGTTGCATTCCTTTTATTTTAAATTAAATAACCACAACCACAACTTGGAGGAAGAGCTTGAATTCTCTAGGGGCTTCCCATTGTGAGCCCACATTCTCACTTTATATGCAATGAAATGATACTGTTGGACTAATCACAATCTTATCTATTTTCTTGAAATTTATGGCCTCAAACACAACATAGAATGGTTCCTATGCAACGCACAGTAGAATCGAATCCATAATATAACTATCTCGTTTAGACAGATTCTGGTGAAGCTTGTTACAATAGTATTATGAATGTTCTGCTTGTAACATAATGGGGGTGTCCTGTGCTCTGTTTTAATAAGATCACTAGCCTCCGCAGAGGACTGAACAAAAAGGCTTCTGATGAAATATGGAAAAAAATTGTGTAGATACAGCAAAAAGTTGAGTACAAAAAAAACACCTTAGTTGACTACCTGTTATAGTCGACTACACGTAAATGTATGTAGTCAACAGAGTCTTAATTATCTGCTATTGGATCTTTTGTGTATTTAAAGAAAAATAAAATCAAGACAAGTGATTTAATGTGTTGTGATGTTATCCCAAGTCCCACATAGGAGAGATATAAAACATTTCATGGGTTTTTATACGGAAGAATTTGCTTAAGGGCTTGAGTCCTTTGGGCATTAGACTTTTGTGCTATTGGGTGAGGACTTGGATGAATGTGGTTCTCCACACGCGCGCCGACCGACCCGACCCGGTTCGGTCTCGGGCTTGGGTAGTGTATTATATTTTTTATACAAAATACATTTAAAGAATTTTATTTAAAAATAAATTAAAACAAGAAGATGCTCCCTCATTTTCCTCCGTGATTTACTCCAACATGTTCCCACGTTTTCCTCCACTTTTGCGGTTTTTTCTCAAAGCTGTTTTTTGGTCTCCACTTTATCCCCTTTAAACGGATCTAAATATTTTCAAAGGCTGACCAAGAAAAGAGAGAGATCAATCAAGAAAAATATTTTTTCGGCAGTAAAATATTTTCCGATCCCGAGCAATTAAAAAGAGTGTTATTGTCGAGCGATCGAAAAAAGTGCAAATCGATCGTATAGAGAGTTTCTGGGCTGTTTCATCCTGGGGACGGCGTGGCATAATCAGAACTGCTAGCACAATTCCGGGTAGAGCCGCGAAACGTCTTAAAGAGAGCGACTTAGTCCGCGACTCAACCCGGTGTACTCTCTACCTTATCTATTCTTGATTCTGCAGTTCATATATTTCCCAACAATTTTAAGACGTTTTCTATTCTGCTATTTTTTGTATAACTGTTGTCATGGCTAATGAACATAATCAAGCTGCTGCTTCTGGCTCATTGAATCAACCTTTTAAATTTGAGGGTCTGCACTTTAAGAGTTGGAAACAAAAAATGTTTTTTTACTTAACTCTTAAGAAGGTGGAATCTACTTGTGTTTCTGAAAAACCCACCTTCCCTAGTCCGATTTCTGAGGTAGATCATAAGACTCTCAAAACTTAGGAAGACAATGATTATGCATGCAGAAATCTGATCTTGAATGCTCTTCATGATGAGCTTTATGATGTTTACCTCCCGTGCAAATCCACAAAAGAGATTTGGGATTCACTTCAAAAGAAATATGACATTGAAGAGGCTGGGTCTAAAAAAATACACTGTCAGTCGTTATCTGAAATATCAGATGACGGACGACAAGTCTATTGTTACATAGTCTCACGAACTTCAGAAAATTGCACATGAGATTATTTCTGAAGGAATGAATTTTGATGAGCAGTTTCAAGTGGCAGTTTTGATTGATAAATTACCCACTGGCTGGAAAGATTTTAAAAATAGTTTGCGTCACAAATCTAAGGAGTTTTCTTTTGAAAGTTTGATTACAAAATTCAGGATTGAGGAGGAAAACCGTAAGCAAGATCGGAATGATGAGGTTCTGGTTGTTTTTAACAAAAATCAGAACCGTAATCAAAATCAGAATTGCTCGAACAACACCCCTCCTGCTTTGAGGCCGAACCGGAAAAATATGAAAAATCAGAACGGTGGAAATAATGCGATCCGGTTTGGGAACCAGAATAGGAATAACCAAACTCAGAACCAAAATAGAAATGGCCAGGCTAATTATAATAATAATAATAATAATAATAATAATAATAATAATAATAATAATAATAATAATAATAATAATAATAATAATAATAATAATAACAGTGTGTTCTCTTGCTATCACTGTGGAAAGCCTGGTCATATGACAAGAAATTGTCGAAACAAACGCCGAGTTCCTCAGGCGAATATTACTGAAGAAGAGCCCTTAGTGGCTATGAAAACATAAATTAATCTGGTATCGGGTTCTGAAGGCTGGTGGGTAGATACTGGCGCCTCTCGTCATGTCTGCCATGATCGTGCTCTATTTAAGACTTATTCTGATGCTGTTGATAAGAAAGTGTTGTTGGGTGATTCCCACACCACTAATGTTGCTGGGACGGGTAATGTCGAGTTGAAATTCACTTCTGGAAAGACTGTCATCCTTAAGGATGTTCTGCATACTCCAGAAATTAGGAAGAATCTTGTTTCGGGTTACATCCTTAATAAAGCTGGATTTGTTCAAACTATTGGGGCAGATTTGTTTACTCTTACTAAGAATGGTGTATTTGTGGGGAAGGGTTATGCTTGTGATGGGATGTTTAAGTTGAATGTTGATGCTAATAAAGTTGTTTCTAGTTCTGCTTATATGATTTGTTCATTTAATGTGTGGCATGCTAGACTCTGTCATGTTAATAAGCGCCTTATTAAGAACATGAGTAAACTGGAAATTATTCCCCCCTTATCATTAAATGATTTCGAAAAATGTGAATTCTGTAGCCAAGCAAAGATTACTAAAACACCTCACAAATCTGTTTTAAGAGAAACTGAACCTTTTGAATTAATTCATTCGGATATTTGTGAATTTGATGGTGTTTTAACGAGAAATGGAAAAAGGTATTTTATTACTTTTATTGATGATAATTCAGATTTTTCCTATATTTACCTTATGAAAAATAAAAGTGAAGCAATAGATATGTTTAAAATATTTTCTACAGAAATTAAAAATCAGTTTGATAAGAAAATAAAAAGATTTCGGAGTGACAGAGGAACCGAATATGATTCAACTGATTTTAAAAATCTCTATACTTCACTTGGTATTATTCATGAGACGACTGCTCCATATTCACTTGAAATGAATGGAAAAGCCGAAAGGAAAAATAGAACTTTTGCCGAATTAATTGTTGCTACGCTACTAAATTCAGGGGCTGCCTCACATTGGTGGGGAGAGATTTTATTAACCGTTTGTCACATTCTTAATAGGGTGCCTAAGATTAAATCTAATTTACCCCCCTATGAGTTTTTAAATAATAAAAGGCCTAATATTTCTTATTTACGCGTTTGGGGGTGCCTTTCTTTCGTACGTATTCTTGATCCTAAAAGATCTAAGCTTGCTAGTAGAGCTTATGAATGTGTTTTTATCGGATATGCAATTAATAGTAAGGCCTATAGATTTTATGATTTGAAAAATCATGTTATTATTGAATCTATTGATGTTGACTTTTTTGAAGATAAATTCCTTTTTAAGTTGAAGAATAGTGGGGGTAGCTCACTACCTTCTAGCTCTACTTTACCTACTAGTACTGTGCATCATGATACATCAATTGAACCTAGGAAAAGTAAAAGAGTTAGAACCACTAAAGACTTTGGGCCTGATTTTTATACATAGACTTTAGAAGATGATCCATCCACTATTCAAGAAGCGTTATCTTCTTTAGATGCTGACCTTTGGCAAGAAGCCATTAACGATGAAATGGATTCCTTAGAATCAAATAGAACGTGACATCTAGTAGACCTTCCTCCTGGTTGTAAAACCATAGGTTGTAAATGGATACTTAAAAAGAAATTAAAACCTGATGGCACTGTTGACAAATACAAAGAACGTTTAGTTGTCAAGGGTTATAGACAACGTGAAAATGTAGATTTCTTTGATACTTATTCTCCCGTTACTAGAATAACGTCTATACGTGTTTTGATTGCCCTGGCTTCCTTGCATGATCTTGTTGTGCATCAAATGGATGTTAAAACTGCTTTCCTCAATGGAGAATTAGAAGAAGAAATTTACATGGAACAACCTGAAGGATTCATTATTACAGGCCAAGAACAAAAAGTATGCAAATTAGATAAATCCCTTTATGGTTTGAAACAGGCTCCTAAGAAATGGCATGAGAAATTTGATGAATTGATTATTGCAAATGGATTTAGAATTAATGAAAGTGATAAATGCATTTATTATAAGACTGAGAATAATGTTTGCACTATTATATGTTTATATGTTGATGACTTGCTTATTTTTGGTTCTAATATCCATGTAGTTAATAATGTGAAATCCATGCTATGTGAAAATTTTGATATGAAGGATTTGGGAGAAGCCAATGTAATTTTAGGGATTAAAATTACTAGGACGGAAAAGGGACTTTCTTTGGATCAATCTCATTACATTGAGAAGATTCTAAGGAAATATAATTACTCAGATTGTAAACCAGCATGTACCATTTGATCCTAGTGTGAAGTTGTTCAAGAACACTGGAGACAGTGTTAGATAAACTGAGTATGCGAGCATCATTGGTAACCTTCGATACGCTACTGATTGCACTAGGCCCGATATTGCTTATGCAGTGGGGGTACTATGTAGGTTTACTAGCAGTCCTAGTATGGAGCATTGGCATGCTATTGAGAAGGTCATGCGTTATCTAAAAAGAACCATGGACCTAAAGTTACACTATCAAAAATTTCCCGTTGTCCTAGAAGGATATAGCGATGCTGACTGGAATACCCTGTCAGAATATTCCAAGGCCACAAGTGGATATATTTTCAGCATTGCTGGAGGTGCAGTTTCTTGGAAATCCAAGAAACAGACCATTTTGGCCCAGTCTACGATGGAGTCTGAGATGATAGCACTAGCTGCTGCTAGTGAAGAAGCAAGCTGGCTGAAAAGCTTTCTTGCAGATACCCCTCTATGGGAGAGACCGATACCAGCTGTCCTTATCCACTGCGATAGTACCGCGGCTATTGCAAAAGTTCAGAACCGTTACTATAATGGTAAGAAACGACAAATTCGTCGTAAACACAGCACGGTTAGAGAGTTACTCTCCAAAGGTGCTGTGAGAGTGGATTATGTGCGGTCTGAGAAAAATTTGGCTGATCCTTTGACGAAAGGACTAACGAGAGAGAAGGTGCTTAACACCTCGAAAGGGATGGGGTTAACGCCCAACGAGATTTGAGTCACTGTAATGGTAACCCAACCTATGGACTGGAGATCCCAAGAAATAGGTTCAAAGGGTAAACAACAAGTTACAAGTGATAGTTTAGAAATCATGTAGTATTATCTCATCCCTATAGAGCATGATATCTTGAAACGGCGATAAGGTTGAGCATTTGCTCTTAATGAGTTCTATAGCTCTATGTGGAGTGGGGTACCGATACTACAAGAGTACTCTGTTATAGTCGAGTACACAAAAAACACCTTAGTTGACTACCTGTTATAGTCGACTACACGTAAATGTATGTAGTCAACAGAGTCTTGATTATCTGCTGCTGGATCTTTTGTGTATTTAAAGAAAAATAAAACCAAGACAAGTGATTTAATGTGTTGTGATGTTATCCCAAGTCCCACATAGGAGAGATATAAAACCTTTCATGGGTTTTTATATGGAAGAATTTGCTTAAGGGCTTGAGCCCTTTGGGCATTAGACTTTTGTGCTATTGGGTGAGGACTTGGATGAATGTGATTCTCCACACGCGTGCCGACCGACCCGACCCGGTCCGGTCTCGGGCTCGGGCTCGGGCTTGGGGCTTGTCTTGTGTAGTGTATTATATTTTTATACAAAATACATTTAAAGAATTTTATTTAAAAATAAATTAAAACAAGAAGATGCTCCCTCATTTTCCTCCGTAATTTACTCCAACATGTTCCCACGTTTTCCTCCACTTTTGCGGATTTTTCTCAAAGCTGTTTTTTGGTCTCCACTTTATCCCCTTTAAACGGATCTAAATATTTTCAAAGACTGACCAAGAAAAGAGAGAGATCAATCAACAAAAATATTTTTTCGGCAGAAAAATTTTTAGCCTCCGACAGTAAAATATTTTTCGATCCCGAGCGATTAAAAAGAGTGTTATTGTCGAGCGATCGAAAAAAGTGCAAATCGATCGTACAGAGAGTTTCTGGGCTGTTTCATCCTGGGGACGGCGTGGCATAATCAGAACTGCTAGCACAATTCTGGGCAGAGCCGCGAAACGTCTTAAAGAGAGCGACTTAGTCCGCGAGTCAACCCGGTGTACTCTCTACCTTATCTATTCTTGATTCTGCAGTTCATATATTTCCCAACATCTGCATTGGCAAGTTGATCAGCTGCTGCATCAGGAGGATTATCTGCCACTAATGCAGCCATTGCTTCCTTCTCTCTTTTCTTCTTTTTAAGTTTATGATAAATTGATTACCTTGTTAAAGATTATCGGTTTCTTCTAAGATTTAATTAACTAATCTTTTTGGTGATACATTCACTTGAAAAGTGTACTTAACATTGTTTAATTTGGTAGTTTTATGATAAAGTAGTTGAATTAAGAAATATTATGTTTTACATATGCACAGCTAGCTAGTTTTATTGCACAACATAGTTTATAATTGGGCCACTATTCACTTTGACATGTTCATTGCCTACATGTTTATTTTTCGGGGACCTCTAAATTGAATTAATCTATTCTTTGCAGGTAATCTATGTCTTGTGTCAAGCTTTGAAGCCTTCTAGTTGGCAACAAGGTATGTTTCTTTTCGGATTCTCCATTCTGTTTCGGTGCTGCACTACTATGTCGGATTCGGATTCTCCATTCTATATAGTATATACTACATTACATGTAGCTGAAATGTGTTTGTTACTTTGTTTGGCATCAATGCATAAATGTATATTGCACTTTCTTGACTTTAGGTAATTATCCTTGCATTCTTTCCTCTTGTGATTAATTTATACTAAATTTGTATATAAAAAGGCATGGCACGCGCCTACAAAAAAAAAAAAAATTGCTAGAATTGATGTGCTATTTTTTTTTTTTTGTATATAAACTATATTTTTAGGCTGTTCTTTTTAGGTTGTATATGAACTGTATTTTGTATATAAAGTATCCCATGTCTTAAATTGTGTTTAGGTTGTTCCTTTGTATATAAATTGTCTTAAAGCATCCCCTCTGTCTTAAATTGTCTTTAGGTTGTTCTTTTGTATATAAGCTGTATTTTTACGGTTTTTTTTTATATAAGAAAAGTTGAAATCCATGTTTAGTTTTAAAGGCTTAGCCGGGGATAGTATAATTTCGGGTTATTATATTAGTCTAAAAATTTACAAGTCTAACACATTTACGAAACAAAACTTACAATTGTATATAATAACTACCTCCCAAACTTAGTTTATTCATTTGATTAATTTGTTACCTATTCTATTACTGTGATTTGCCAATTTTGTTAATCTGGGTTTTTGCAATGGATATTCCAGGAGTTGGTCTTTAGAAGGTCTTTATAGCTATATTTCAAGTTTCGACACCCTAGTTGAAGATGTCATTGAGCATTATTCAAAAGTTAAAGGTATGGAGGGTTATTGCCATTTTTGTGCACTTATCTTCTGCTACTAATCATTATAACACAAGCCTTACATAAAGAATCACACATGGTAAATTGAAGAACAATAGCACAATATAGGCAAATAATAGACTAAAGAAACATAGTGGCCTTGAGACCCACATGACTAAAAAACTTTCTTGGTATTAGTTGATTCTGCTAAAGCAGATTGTCATTATACTCTTTTTTTTATTTTCACAGTATTAGGGACTATAATGCATGTGCATCCTGATTATTTTTTAAAAGGAAGTACCTGTTTTTATTTTTATAGTAGTTCTTTTTTTCTGTCTCTAACTAGTGCTTTTAGAAAATAATGTTTAAACCATTGGTATGGTATTCTCGGGTCATTTTGTGTACTTGTCTCTAAATATATGCATATATATAGGTTTGAGTATACAAGCATTTTGATCTATATCCTATCAGGTTATTATATTTGGGAAATGAAAAATTTGAGATGAAAAAGTGACTTTTTTGTTACAAAATAACTGATATTCCATCAAAACTCTTTAACTTTTTACTTGTTATAAGAGGAAAAAATGAAGCCAGTAACAAAAATATAAGTCAGCAGCACAATAAAAAGAATATAACTTGCATTTTATGTGTATATATATATAGTTTTCCAATCATTTTCATGGGTAGATTTTATTTAACGTGCCTTTGATTTTGTATAGGTACTTCCTTCTAGTGGATTTGCAGTGGGAATATTGTTTATGTTATATTCAGGTGTGGCCATTTTTCTAATTAGTATAATGATGTCTATTTCAAGAGATTTGCTTTTATATAATGAAGTTAATTTTATCATTCTATTTTATATCTTTATCAGGAGGATCTATAAATTAAAAGGCCATGTGAGAAGGAAATTGTTCTTAGCTTGAAGGAAGGCAAGCTCAGAAAAGGATCTTTCTTAGCATGTGCCTTGGTTTGCACTACAATTGCAAGATGTATGACCCTTTATTTACTTCGTATATTTCTAGATTTTGGATTGTGTTATTTACTTCCTAGAAAAATGACCTTGTCCTGTCAATATGTAATGCAAATATTAAGCAATTTTGGTTCATGTGTGAATCTCAAGCAGCATAAATTTGTTGTTATTCCTTTTTTACTAGTTAGTCCAGATTGTGAGAGATTTGGACTGATACGCTGTAACTCGTGGATGCATAAAGCAAAGTTGTGATATTAGCTAAATTGATTGTCACTTTTAGTTATTCATTTGTAATTCAATAAGAGGAGCACCAATTTGATTGTCGTACGCTTAAAGCTATTATTTCCTTAATAATGTATAATATAAGCCAAACTGTGGCACTATTATGAAAGGTTATCTCTATTGGATATTGGTTTGTAATGTGAACGCTTTGTGAATATTGATTGGGATTGTAGTATGAATACATTGTTAAAATTCATTAGATTGTAGGTAAAAAAAATGGGTTTTCAACATTTTTTAATTATTTTTTTTAAAATTGGGCCAAATTTTGTGACTCTTAAAAACAGTCATAAAATTTGCAATAATTTGTGACTGCCTTTAACAGTCACTTGTGAAAAATATTATGACTTCTCTGATAGTAACATACGACAGTCACAAATAAAAGCTGTGACTGCCATTGGAAGTTACAAAATCATATTTTCGTGACTTTTCATAACAGTCACAAAGTAATTCATTAGTGATTGCCATTAACTGTCACAAGTACAAAATTTTGTGACTGCTATGAACAAATAGCCTTTGTGACTGCCATGGAAAGTGGGCTCAGAAAGTCATATAAAACAGATTTATGACTGTTATTGGTAGTCATAAAAAATCCTGTGACAGTCTTTTGTGAATGTTTTGGCCCTTTGTGATTGCTTTCGGCAGTCACAAAATCCTGATTTTGGTGTAGTACGAGCTTGAGCACAAATTGAAATCATTTTATTGCAATAAAGTTGATTACATGGAAAGCTATTACAACTTAAAAGAAAGTAAGAGCTTGAAATATAGTGTTAGTCAACGTGCACTGGGAGACAACTCAGGTGTGAGGCAGATAGTCTTATCTCCATGTATAACCATTTAATCAAAATACCAAAGTTGTAGCAGTGCACGTTGACTCACATAAGTTACAAGAAAACAATTACAAAAGAAATGAAAAAAATTACAAAGGAAATTCTTTTTTACTTTAAAATTTCTCTATAATTTTTAGTCTCCCTTAACAAACACCAATTAAATTTATTTACTTTATGTTAATATATTATTTCAAATATGTAGTCTCATAATATAATTTCTTTTTTAAAAAATAAACATGTTCATGCATTTTTCTAATTACTAAAAAACAAAACAAAACGATGCGTGTTACTTATGCATTTAAATGAAGGGAGTTCTTAAATAAACCTGTTAAATTTGTCTTCTCACCCCACTTGCAATTCACCCCGTTATTTCCTTTTAACTCGCCCCACTTATTATATATATAGATTGAAGCCAAGTCAAACGTTAGCAACTTTTTAATTTTCTCATCTCATCTGGTTCTTCACATGCCCAACGATAAAACAATCCATATATAAAATCAACTCTTGCCCTAAACTATAACAAGTATCAAAGCTGAACAATTATGAACTTGTGTTTTTCTTTTGTCAATTAATCATTGTTAAAACTGTGTTGGTATACACTCCTCCAATTTGTGTTCGCGCGACCTTCCCTGGAAAAATTGCCTAACTAACTAGGAAAAAATTTGGCCATTGAATCTATTTGGAAAATGTGAATTACCTCTGACTAAACCACACCATCCAAACAAAATAAATAATAATAACCGAGAAACACTTGTGAAAAAAATTATAAATGAACATGTATTTTATAGTTTTTTCCCATTAAATATATGATGAGAACGATACGAAATCCTGCACAATATTTACATTTACGTATATATCTATATCTATATAAATGTGTAAACAGTCCCCTTCTCAGAACCGTCCTTAAGTTAATAACGTAAGAACTATCTATTTCGAGCGGTAAACGGATGAATTTTCTCATGAAACTTGTTGACAATGATCTCTATAATGAGTAGATCATCTCCACCAAATTTCATCGAAAAACTCAAATGTGAAGTGGGTTAATTAAAATTCTAAAATTTGAATGTCCAAAAATGCGAATAGATATCAATTTGGGATTTTTTGAGTTTGCTCCTTATTATTAATTCAAAAGTCAACTTACCCCCTGTTTTACTAATCCTTTGAGTTACCCCCCTGCCCGTTCACAAAATGCTAACTCCATCCATTTCTTAATTTCTTGGACTGAATTACCCCCATGTTTACTATTCATCTTCTTCTTCAAAGGTGAAATACAAACATGAGTTTACTATTCATCTTCTTCTTCAAAGATGAATCCAAAATAATTTCTAACAATAAACCTAATTTCGAAATTGAAAATTCTTTCTATTAGTAAACCAATTTATAAATTCATAAATCGTTTACTATTCATCCTCTTCTTCAAAGGTGAAATAAAAAAAGGGGTTTACTATTCATCTTCTTTTTCAAAGATGAATCCAAAATAATTTTCAACAATAAACCTAATTTCAAAATCCAAAATTGTTTATATTAGTAAACCCAATTTACAAATTCAAAAATTGTTTGCTATTTATCTTCTTCTTCAAATGTGAAATACAAAAATGGGTTTACTATTCATCTTTTTCTTCAAAGATGAATCCAAAACCATTTTCAATAATAAACTCATTTTTATACCCAATTTCAAAATCCAAAATTGTTTCTATTAGTAAACCCATTTTATACCCAATTTAGAAATCCAAATCCGTTTACTATTCATCTTCTTTTTCAAGATGAATCTTCTTTTTCAAAAATGGATTCACTATTCACCTTCTTTCTAAAATCGTTTTCAAAAATGATGATGATGAACCCATTTTCCTTTCTTTTCTTTCTCCCTTATTTCCTCACTCTTCTCACCTATGTAATATTTCTTCATCATCTCCTTGGCGCGATTGAAAGATATGCAATGAAATTGAGATTTAAAGATTCGAATTGAAATTAGATCCCCAAATCAACTAATTTTAGAGAGAGAAAGTTAAAACTAATTTTGGATATAATTACAAAATGGTTTCTTAAAGGTTGAGATGAAGAATGAATGAGATGAAATTAGAGAGAGAAAGTTGTTGGATTTGAGATAATTACGAAATGGGTTTCTTGAAGGTTGAGATGGAGAAGGAAAGATATGAAATTAGAGAGACAAAGTTGTTGAGTTTTGTGTTTAGGAAGAGAATAAATGAAATTAGGGTTCTTGAATAATCATTGAGTGAGGAAGATGATGAACAGTAAGGGCAAAATGGTCAAAGGGACATAAAAAGGGACGGAGTTAGCATTCCATCAAATTGTGGGGGGGGGGGGGTGTAACTCAAAGGATTAGTAAAACAGGGGGGGTAAGTTGAGTTTTGAATTATTAATAGGGGGCAAACTCAAAAAATCCCTATCAATTTTTCAGCTAACCCACTTCCCAGTTGAGGTTTTTTTTTATAATTTTTTTGGTGGAAATGATATACTCATTATACAGAGCATCTCCACCAAAATTAAAGAAAAAATTCATCCATTTACTCCCTTGAAATGGATGGACCTTAAGGTAGTTAACTTAAGGACGGTTCTTAAGAGAATGGACCTTTATATGTATATATGCTCTGGATTAGCCTTTACGGCATTTGTCCATTGCAAACTGTTCTCTAATGGCTTTTAAGAAGATTTATTTTGTTGACCTAAAAGTCACTAATCTTGTTTTGATAATAACAATAACGTTAATCATGTGTAATTTAACTAAGTTGATGTTTTGAGCTATAGCCACAATAAATTGATCACACATGGACTAAACCGAAAATTCGGAACCAAGATTATTCACCTACAAAGATCTCTACTATCAATGTCTCACACCTCACACAACTACTTGATCAATGCACTATCAATGTCATTTGTTTGAAGATCAATGACCCAAGGAAGAAAAGAAACGAAGATACAAACAAAGCCCTCAAAGACTCGTTATTTTATATTTGAGTGAGTGCTTATGTTTCCTATGTAAAGGTTCATGTTTGATTCTCAATATAGCTCATACACTTTGTTTTTACACAATTAGATTGATCAAAATAAAGTTTCTTCAAGATCTTTTCAAAACACCCTTTTGGCAAAAATTGGTATTTGATTTAATTCATATTAAATTCTAAATAATCTTATTTGGATCTCTAACAAAAATAGGTGTCTTAGGAACCTATATTTTACCTTCCCCAAGCATTAAAATTGGTTTTAGAGCTTATTTATAAAAGTGTAAAAATTACATTTTTGGCCTGCCAGACAGTGCTCATCAGTCGACTGATGAGCAGTGCTTAGCCGACTGATGAGCGTTGCTCAGTCGACTGATGGTCCAAAAACTAGCTGTTGAATTTTTGATTTTTTACTATTTTGGCACCAAACTTCTATCAACTCCCTCCAAACGGCCATATGTTGTCATAGACTATATATACACTATCTAAGACATATTTAAATACTCTTGAATCATTCCAACACTATTCTCTTCATCTACATTCAATATTCAAAGATTCAAGAACATTGCTTTTGATCAATCATCATTATTTTGAGCTATTTATTGTTGATCAAATTTGATATCTCCTAGTGTGAGCTTAAATTGTAATCTTCATACACTTGAGAGCTATTGTACATTGGTGTTAGTCACCAAATCATCTTCTTCAAATATTAAGAGAGGTTTATCTCTTAAAATAGCAAGAGGTTGTTCTTGTGTTGAGTGTTGTGAGATTGCAACATTTGCAGAGTGTTAACTTTTGTAGATATTTGATCTTCACCTGGAAAAATATCGGTATTAGTGGAAATTCTCGGGGAACTAACCGAGCGCGGAAGTAGGGGCTAACAAGCTAAACCGTGTGGACAAAAAGTCTTCGACATCTATCGGTTCAATCTTTCTATCTCTAGCTTTATTGTTTATTGCCATATTTACTTTGAGATTGAGATTTCTTAAGTGTTTTGTTTGATTGCTTGATATAGACTTTAATTAATTTTAAAGATTTAGTTTTAAAATACCCTATTCACCCCCTCTAGGGTATTTTTTAACCTACAATTGGTATCAGAAGTTGTACCCTTATTTTGATTCTACAATCTTAGAGTTTACGATTATGTCTATCTATCAAAGAACCGGTCTTAACGAAGGTTCTTCCACCTCTAGACCACCTCTTTTTGATGGCAAAAATTATAGTTATTTGAAAAATTGCATGTGCACTTTTCTACAAGCTATTGACTTTGAACAATGGAGGGTTACACTCATTGGACCCTATGAGATTACCAAAATCGATGAAAGGGGTAATGTCCTTCCTAAGTCTATTTTCGAATATGATGAGCATGACATTAAGAAAATCCAATTTAATACTAAAGCTTTAAATTCTCTACATTGTGCATTAACCATGTATAATACAACAAAATTTCTAGTTGTAAAACCACAAAAGAAATTTGGGATAAACTAGAGGTTGCTCATGAGGGAACCTCACAAGTTAAGGATGACAATATTGACATGCTTGTTCATGATTATGAACTATTCAAAATGGAGCCAAATGAATCACTTGCTTCTATGTATAGAAGGTTCTCTATTATCACTAATGCTTTAGATCTTCTTGGAAATGCCTACTCTAATGAAGACAAGATTCGAAAGATTCTTAGAACTCTTCCCAAGAAATAGAGACCAAAAATGACGGCTATTCAAGAAGCTAAGAATCTCAAGATGCTTAGCATGGACGAACTCTTAGGTTCGCTCAAAACCCATGAGAAGGAATTGGAAAGAGAAGAAAAGGGTGATTATAAAGCCAAAAAGACTCTAGCTCTCAAACCAAGTCAACAAGAAGATGATGAGGAGTCGATGGGAAGAGATGGGGACATGGCTCTTCTATCTAAAAAATTCATGAAATTTATAGCTAAGAAGAAGAGCTTTCAAGGAAAAGGAAACAACTTTGATTCTTCATCAAGGAGGAACAATGATCAATCAATTCAACTAAGAGTTGAGAATGAAGAAGTAAAGAAGTGTTTCCATTGCCATCAACCGGGGCATTTTAAAACCAATTGCCCGGTTAGAAGAAAGGAGAAGAGGGATAAGAGGGACAAAGCTTTCAAGCAAGTAAAGCACGCGCTCAAAGGCACTTGGAGCGATTCTGAAAGAGGAGAGTCCGATGCCGACTCTAGCGATGAGGAAACGGTGTGAACACCCCAATCCACGATTCTCGTGTGAACTTGATTTTTAAACAAAACAAGCATTGCGCATCAAGTCTTGAGTCATCATGCATATAAGAGACCATTAAAAAAAATCCCGATTTTCGAGCGCGTCAGGAATCCACGATTGGCTTCCAGCCGCAAGCCCGAGCAGCACGGTTGGCTTCAAGCCGCATGCCCGAGCCGCACGCCCTAGCAGCACCCCTTACTCCTAGCCACACGGTTGGCTTTAAGCCGCACGCCCTAGTCGCACCTCCTGCAGCTGGCTTCCTTTGGAGCGTTTTTGGAGAAAATTTCCCTATAAATAGGACCCTTGGGGTATCATTTGAAGGCATCAACATTCAAGCAAGTTTTGGAGAGAGAAAGTTCTGTCTAGATCATTAAGAAGAGAGTTTTTAGAGAGAGCAAGTTCTAGAGAGAGTTTTTAGAAAGAGAAAGTTCTAAAGAGAGAAAAGAGCAAGCAAACAGTCTTTATTCTTCAAGCGCATCAGGTACATCTTTCTACCACTCTTCTGATTTTAATTACTGCACAAGTTTTAATCAAAAAAATTAGATAACTTGCAAAGAAATCCACTGCTTTCAAAATAAGTCATTTCTAAGTTTTACAAGAAAATCTAAAATCCGTTTTGACACGTTTTCAAGACATAACCAAATACAAAAACAGTTTCCAAACAAATGGAACTACAAGACTCTGATTTCATTCTACGAATGAATACGTAGGCGCTCGCAAAGTTCGAGTATGATTTCAAAATATTGTTTTAAACTAAATTTATCCGAAAGGACTATTTGAAACACAATTCAAACTACTTGCAAGATATCCAAAATAGGAATTAGTTACATGATCCATTAAGAGACCGAAAGGGCGAATTGGGTGCCTAACACCTTCCCAATTCGTAACATAGTTCCCGAACCCTAGCAAAATAAATTATCAATGAATCTCTAGTTTTAAACGTATGAAAGATAATTCGTTTTCGAATTGTCTTTCGTACGATCTTTTGTTTGTTTTCTCATAAAACAAACTGGCGACTCTAAAAATACGTTTTCCTTCAAAACAAGAAAAATAGAGAAATCGAGAAGGACGGGTCGGGGATCCGGATTCTCACAGTGGCGACTTTGCTGGGGATGTCGAGAACTAAGCTCTAATATAATGGATCATATATTTAATTCCTGTTATTTATTAGGTATAGGTCTTGTAAGCCTTAGTCCTAGGATAACATAGAAGCGATCTAGGTGAATACCTTGATGCCTTTATTTGCTAATTATGTGAGGAAAATCTTTTTCGCAATTAAAATTATGCAAAATACCATAACAAAGCCTAAAGTATTGATTAATAATGAACCTCCAGATTGTTATTTTGCACGCACTCACGTCTTATCATGCATTTTCTAAGTAGTGCTTATAGTAAATTTTGGGTTATGCATATGAAGAGCAAATGGGTGCAGTTTTCATTCAAAACAAAAACTACACCGATTGGGTTTGGTTCTTTCTAACATAGATTTTATAATGAATTTTTTTGTATATTCAACGGCCTATGATATTTTTGCTTAATGAATTAAATTTGGGACGGATTTTTGGAAACTCGGCTTGAGTTGAAGTCGCTAGTACCATAGGTATGGGTAGATCTAATGTATATATAAAGGAAATTTTGGGACCTTGACCATTCACAACTTTCATCAAATAATTTCAAGTAATTTAAAAGCTTTTATTGGGAATTTATTTTAATTCCAAAATTATTTTTGCTTTTCTTTTACTAACTTTCCTGTACGTTCGTCTCAATTTGTATGGTCCTCAAATTCATTAATCCTCAACTTGTATGGCTGTTTCCCTTCATTATTGAAGGACCCAATTAAATCCACATTGTTCCTGATATCAGCAAATTTGATATAGACTTGCAAGCTCTTTAAATACCAAAATAGTTTAAGTGTATTGCGTCTTTAACTGTTATCTTGGGCCACAATCAGGGGCGGACTCAAGAATTCAGGTGGAGAGGGGTGGTATCAGAGGAAGGTTTATTCTTTGGGATAATTGTGTGATAGTTAGAGATGTCTACTGTTGGTACATCGGAAGGGTGTTGTGATAAATTTTAATACTCGCAAGCGCACGAATTAGTTTATAATATAGCATATAAGCGAGGTCGATCCCACAGAGACTCAAACAGTATGTTTTAAATTTTTGTCTTGTTAATCTTTTATTAATCCCTAATCTAGCCCAGAATAATTGATGAGAATCAAACTAATAAAATAAAATAAATAAAATAAAATAAAAGAGAGCAAGTAAATTAAATTAATAGAACTAAATTAAATACTAATAAGCAAGATAATAAAATTAATGAATTAATTGACTAGGGTTTTGGAGTCATATATTTAATATCATATTCCTTAGTATTCATGCACATAAACTCTACTCTTATCTCGCACTAATTTGGTCTCTCGACTCTATTAGATGCGGAAAATAAAATCAATGAAGTCTAATTAATTAATAAAATCCAATTGTAATTCTTCTACAGCCAAACTAATGTATAAAATCAAAACACCCACTATATCCATCAAAACACACCCTATATCCGCTCTTAACAAATCATAAGGTGAATCCAACAAAAAATAATGAGAATCCAACTTTATTTTTATCAATTAAAATAGGCATCCAATATGAAGAATTGTGTTTAATATTAAAGCATTAAATCGGTAGAGTCAATTGGCATGAATACGTGCAATGGAATCAATTAAATATACTCATCCTAACCCTAGCACAAATTTACGCTAGCATGATAAAAATTAAATAACAAATAGAATTAAAAGAAAACTTACTTGGCATTAAATTAAAAAGTAAATATAAATTTTCAATCTTCTAGTCTTCAAAGCAAAAATAAAAGAAAAGAAAAACAAAGAAAAGAGAGGAGAGAAAGAGGGAGGCCACGGCAGTCTGCTATGGCTCGCGGCTGTTGTTCCTCATTGTTGCTGCTCTTCATCTAAATATATAAGCCTTAATGTATTTCCTAGTGGGCTTAGGTTTATAATTGGCAATGGGCTTAAATAAATTAGGCTTGGTCCAATTCTTTGACAAGTGGGTTGACATTTGGAGGCAGAGCTTTTAATGGCTGGTGAGTGGGCTTGGCCCATTTATTTGAATACACTTGAATTTTCGCCCATTTACGCTGCTGCATCTTGCGTCGCAATTTCGGATCCCGAGATGGCTGAATTAGAAAAAGTGCTGAACTGAAAAGTTGTAGATCTCGAAATTTTATTCAATTTAGGCTCAAGAATCACATTATTTGGAGTTCTGAGTAAAAAGATATGCATCCAGAAATATTGAGGACTTTTAGGTGTATTCACAAGCTTTAATTTCTTTATTTTCTCTATCTTCTTCAAATCTTTTCTAATACCTGAAAAACATTAAAAATATAAATATTAGTAATAATATATGCTCTTCAAATTATAAATTAACGTAATAAATTATACTAATTCTTTAGCGCATCAAAGGGGGTGCCAAGGTGGAAGATATACCACCTTTGAAGGGGCTTCTGCTCCTAAGGTGTCGACAGCAGTCAAATTCGATATAGAGAGATTTGACGGGAAGAAGATGGATTTTGCGATGTGGCAGTGTCAGATGTCCGATATCCTTGTCCAATAAGGTTTGCACAGAGTATTGTTGGGAAATAAAGCTAAGCCCGATGAGTGGTCCGACGTCGATTGGGTTGAGTACGATAGGCAGGCATGTAGTACAATTCATTTACACCTTGCTCCAAATGTGATGTAATATGTGATGTGTGAAACATTTGCCTCGATAATTTGGAAGAAGCTCGAGGATCAGTATATGACGAATAGTATCGAGAATCGTCTGTACTTGAAGAGGAAGCTATTTCGGTATGAATTTTTGAGGGGTACATCCATGAACGATCATCTCGACGGGTTCAACAAGATAATCTCAGATTTGCAAGGGTTAGTCGTCGAGATTGATGATGAGGACAAGGCGATTTTGCTTCTTAATTCGCTCCCGGAATCTCTAACCACCACACTTATTCATGGGAAGGAAAAGGTGACCTACGATTTGGTATCGTCGGCCATCTTGGCTAATGAAAAGTGCTTGAAGGAGAAAGGAGAATCCAACTTAGATGCGCTATTCACTAGGGGTAGAAGCGATGAGAAGAAGCGGGGAAATTGGGGAAAGTTGCGGTCAAAATCTCGGGAACCGGCTGACAAGAGTAAGATAATTTGTCACAAGTGCAAGAAACCTGGACACGTGCGTCGGCAGTGTCCAAATAGAACCAATGGCGGTGGAGAGAATAAAGGTGCAGTGGAGAACGCGAACGCGGTAATGACACCAAAAGATGAGGACTTCGAGAGTATGTTGGTTGTAACTCCACGGGTTAGCTCTTTGAGCGAGTGGATCTTGGATAGTGGGTGCTCGTATCACATGTGCCTAAACTGGGAATTGTTTCATACCTTCACCGAGGTTGACGGAGGCAAGTTTTTGATGGGTAATAACCATGCGTGTAAAACGATGGATAACGACCATGTGTGTGAAATGATGGGGATTGGTATGATCCGGCTAAAGATGCACGACGGGGTGATACGTACTCTTGGTGATATCCGGTATGTTCCTGATCTGAAGATGAATTTGATCTCTTTAAGGGCTCTTGATTCCAATGGGTATTGTGTAATGCTCGAGGGTGAAAACTTGAAAGTTATCTCCGGGGCTATGGTTATGATGCGAGGAAAGAATGAGGGTAATCTCCATTTTCTTTAAGGAAGCACAATGACTGGATTTGCTTTGGTTACGACTGAAGAGACTGACACGACGAGGTTATGGCATATGCGATTGGGTCATGCTAGGGAGAAGGCTATGACGGTGTTGAGTAAGCAAGGGCTACTTAAGGGTGCGAAAAGCTGCAAACTAGAGTTTTGTGAGCATTGTGTGCTTGGAAAACAAACTCGAGTAAAGTTTGGGATAGCGGTACATTGCACGAAAGGAGCACTTGATTATGTGCATACGGATGTCTGGGGGCCGACTAATACTCAATCCTTGGGTGAAAATCATTACTTTGTGACTTTTGTTATTGATTACTCAAGGAGAACTTGGGTCTATCTCATGAAGCATAAGGACAAGGTCTTTGATGTGTTCTTAAAGTGGAAGGCGATGGTTGAAAACCAGATTGGCAGAAAAATTAAAGTGCTCAGGTCAGACAACGGCGGGGAGTACACTTATGATCCTTTTAAGGATTTCTGCCAACGAGAAGGTATCATTCGCCACTTCACAGTCAAGGGTACACCTCAATAGAACGGAATAGCGGAGAGGATGAATCGTATGCTCCTTGAAAAGGTGCGGTGTATGCTTTCTAACGCCAAATTGGATAAGCGGTTTTGGGCTGAAGCCTTATCCTACGCTACGTTCTTGGTTAATCGTTTGCCATGCTTGGGAGTGGAATACAAAATACCTATGGAGTTGTGGACTGGATCTCATGCTAGTTACGACAACATTCACGTTTTTGGCTGTCCGGCTTATTATCATACTCGTGATGAGAAAATTGACCTTAGGGCTCGTAAGGCAATATTCTTAGGCTCTTGTGATGGGGTTAAATGTTACAAATTGTGGTGTCTTCAAAGAAAGAAGATTGTGATTAGTAGAGATGTGACGTTTGACGAGGCATCTATGCTCAAGACGACCTCGTCGACAAACGGCGGTTCTTCAATTCCGGTTGAAAAGGAGAACAAGGCGAGCGAGATAGTGGTGTTAACGAAAGTGACTACTCCAGTTAATACTCTTGTTACGGATTCGGTGGAGGAGTCCAACAAGAAAAAGACGACTCCAGGTGAGGATTCGGAGATTCCGGTAGTGAAATCTAGTCAACAACGAACAATACCATCTTTGGCTAGTGGAAAGGAGCCTAGGGCTCGACGTGCACCGGTTCGATATGGGTGTGAAGACATGGTGGCATACGCATTAGTAGGTTACGGGGATGAGCCGACTTCATATCGAGAAGTTATGGATTCTAGCGAGAATGCGAAGTGGAAAGCGGCTATGGAAGATGAGATGGAGTCTTTCCGAAAAAATCGAACTTGGGAACTATGCAATTTGCCGAAGGGGAAGAAACCTATCGGGTGCAAGTGGGTTTTCACTAAGAAAGACGGGGCTCTAGGGTCCAGTGTTCGTTTCAAGGCAAGGTTGGTAGCCAAGGGTTATGCACAAAAGAAAGGGGTGAATTATAATAAAGTGTTCTCTCCGGTTGTGAAGCATACCTCGACCCGAGCATTGTTGGCTATGGTGGGGCAATTGGATCTCGAACTTAAAAAACTCGATGTCAAAACTGCGTTCTTTCCTGGGGACCTAGAGGAAGAGATTTATATCTCTCAGTCGGAGGGATTCAAAATTGTTGGTAAGGAAAATTGTTGGTAAGGAAAATAGTGTGTACAAGAGGTTTGACACGTTCATGATCGCGCAAAAGTTTACTCGGAGTGAATTTGATCATTGTGTTTACTTCAAAAGGCTCGAATCTGGCAATTTCATCTATTTACTCCTATCTGTTGATGATATACTCATTGCTTCCCGGAGCTTGGTGGAGATCGACGTATTAAAAGCTTAGTTAAGCAAGGAGTTTGAGATGAAAGATTTGGGTGGAGTGCAACATTTTTTGGGGATGGAGATCGTACGAGATAGGAAGAGGGGACGATTGTGTCTTACACAAAGACAATACCTTGAGAAAGTGGTTGCTCGATTCGGGATGAAAAACTCAAAGCCGGTGAGTGTCCCGTTAGCACTGCACTTCAAACTATCGGCAATGATGGCTCCTAGCTCCGAGGAACAGGTGGAGTACATGGCTCAAGTTCTTTATGCAAGTGCGGCTAGGAGTTTGATGTATGCCATGGTATGCACTCTACCGAACATTGCTTAAGCTGTGAGCATTGTTAGTAGGTATATGGCGAACCCTGAAAAACCACATTGGCAAGCCATTAAATGGGTTCTACGATATCTACGGGGTACGATGGACAAAAGGTTGGTATTTGAAAAATCTGAAATGTCAACTATTGAGGGTTTTGTGGATTCGAATTACGCCGGCGACCGAGACAAGCGGAGATCGACTACGGGTTATGTGTTTACATTGGGTAGTGGTCCGTTGAGTTGGAAGTCGATGATACAAAGTGTGGTAATGTTGTCTACCACGGAGGCGGAATATATTGCTATAACGGAGGCGGTCAAAGAGACGGAATGGCTCCATGGTTTAGTTAGTGATATTGGTTTGAAGCCAGAAAAAGTGGTGGTGCACTGTGATAGTCATAGTGTAATTCACTTGGTGAAGAATCAAGTTCATCATGGAAGAACCAAGCATATTGATGTCCGATACATCCGGGAAATTATTGAAAATGGTGTTGTAAATCTGGTTAAGATAGGCACCAAAGATAATCTGGCAGATATGTTGACAAAGGTTGTCCCGTTCGCCAAGTTTGAGCATTGCTCGACGTTAGTCAATGTCCTTCGGTGTTGATGCCCCTCGGGGGGAGGGGGTCCTAAGGGACCGGCATGGGTGATAGGGTCTTATTCGATGAATTGATCATGGTGTAGTGCATTGGGATCTTGTGGAACATCGCTAAGGTAGAGAATTGAAGATTTGGCTCTGAATAGGAATCCTATTCCTATTAGGTTTTATACTGTCCAATTCTTAATTGGCTTTGTATTGTCCAAATCCTAGTTGGATTTGTATTATCCAATTTCTAGTAGGTTTTGACTTTGTGCAATCCTAGACCCATAGGATTTATACTCTATAAATAGACCCTTTGTTATAGGTTTTATTAATGAGTTGTGTTATATTATTTACTAGCTAGATTATAGAGTATATTTGAGAGATAATATTGAGAGCTCTAATTGGCAGCTAGGGTTTGTTTTGTGCGTTGTACTCAGAATTGGTCTCATCAATAATAGCTATCACCCGGTGGATTAGTGGTGGTTTTGCCGACACTACCTAATTGCTTGTGTGCTTGGTTAGTTGTTTTCTTCTTTAGTCTCTTGTTTTTCGTATTGCTTGAATATCAATGGTGCTTGTTTCTTTAATTATTGTACTCATAATTGTCCGGTCAGTCCTACGCTTGTGCTAAGGCTTGTTCTAGCGGTATCTTAGCACAACAGGGGGGGGGGAGCAAACCTAAATTATTTTTAGAAAAAAATTGCTTGCATTTGTTAAAATATAGTGAAATGAAACTTGCATGTGATGGTATGGGGTCTACATTTAGAGTAGAGGAACTCGAACCAAGCCTTGAGTTTGAATTTCCTTTATATTTTATGTGCAAGACATTTTAGACCGTGATTATGTCTAATTAGAGCACATTTTGTATTCATAATTGTGGTATTTAAGGCAACTTCACCCTTTTTTGATTGATTTTATTTTTTTTAAAAAAGTATATCAATGTGGATCTTTCTTTATAAATTAGGTGTGTTTTTCTAAAATTACATATTTCATTGGCAAAAAAAAATATTATTAAAAGGTGGAGGTAAGTTAGAAAAGAAACAAATCATTCCTCTATATAAGAAATTATTTTCAAAGAGAATGATATGAGTGGGAGTCTAACCCTCATCACACAGGAAGCAAAAAATCATCATGTGTACAAATAGTCTAGTACATATAGAAAAAGGTACGGAAAATCTCAGGGGTACTGCACCCCGCCCTACTCTGGGTCCGCCCCTGGCCACAATAAATAGGATAAGGCCCACATTACATACAATAATAACAATCTTATTTTTATTTTTGTCTCTATTGAGAACAAGACATGACATACAAATATAATGATAAATAGGATAATTTAAATTGGTAGGTACTAATTAATAATGTGATCGATAATGGGTAGATTGGCCTTGAAGATGATGGAGTACGTCTTTTCAGTAAAGTGTACCACGTCCCAAAATACATACCTAGACGCATCACGACAACTTATGGTTGTTGAATTGCATGATGGCCCTTGTTCGAAAATTCCTGTACCACAGCACCCTCTATTCACTTGATCAAAACCTATAACAAAGAATATTAAAAATCATTCATAAACTCTTTTCATGATAAAATTTGTTCATATGTCATGAAGATATTATAAACACTAAACACATGAAGCTAAAATATTGATATAATATCTACTCACCGTATCTCTGGGGATTATAGATGGTGTCATTTACCGGTCCATAGAAGTCGATGTAAGCAATCTTAGAGCCATTAAGGCTATTCTGTATTGTCCTCAATTCATTTTGGAGCTTTAAATTGAAATCTCGTGCGACGGCATTTAAGTATTCAACACAATTGCGCGGACCAAGCACGTTTCTAGTGTTGCTTGAATATTGTGTAATGGAAAAAGGGAGGCAACCCAATGGTGGTAGCCCTGAAAATGCAATTCTTCGAGCGCCTTGATATAGTAAACCCTATAACACAACATTAATAAACTCTGAAATTTGAACTATTTTGATATACATAAAAATACATATACATAGTATGAATTCTCTGCTCTTAGTGTCATGAGAATCATTAGTGGCATGAGAGCTTTCTGCCTACCTTAGATCATCTCCATGTGAAAACTTGGTGATATGGTAAGTAGGATATTTTTACGCAACTTACTTGGATGTTAACTGAATATAACTTTAATTACTATTTTTTTATATTACGGAACAATGTTTTACTTTACCTTTTTTAACCATGTGTGCTCTCATATCATATCATATATATATATATACACCACAAATTTGTCCAACTTATATAGTACATAATAATTTACCTCATGTGGTGAGTAGAGACCCATCTTCATGAACGGTGTGTAACTTATTAATCTTTTTTTACAATAAATTTTATTATAGTTATTGACTAGACTTTTATTTTTCGTTCATTCTTTTAAAGAAAAGGACAAAAAATGTATTCGCAACATAAATTAAATCAAGAGAACTAAGTACATATACACAGGCAAAATATTATTTTTCTTTAAAAGATAAACAATGGATTATTGAATAAATTTAATAACAGTGTTACTGGTGAGTTATAAGTTGTAACTGCACAATATCAATACTTGTCGGTTTAACCGGTTAGACTTCGATTCAGTTGACTTTAAGCGTAAAATTAAAATATATTTGATTGTCATCAGTCAACCTTAGGTATAAAATTGAAATATCTTCTCTTGTTGTGAAGGCTTATCGAAATGCATCTATAACCTCATAATAAAAAATCTGCATTGCACTTTAATACTAAATTGTTTTGGAAGGCTTCAATGAAGTTTCGATTTTCTGATGAGGGATTTATAGTAGTTTAAACCTCAACAAGGTAATTAAACTGTATTCTTGAAAGACAGTTAACAGTCAGACTATCCCTAGTTTTGTAACTTATTTGCACAAAAAATTTATTGGCAGAATAAAAGAATGACAAGAGAATTGAAAAACCGATCGCATGGGTTCAAAACTAGCTAACTAGGTAGAGGCAAACCTGTATAAATTGTCGAACACGTTACAGCAAGAAACGCTCGTATTGGGGGATGGTGAACATATTCGGACGGGTAGTACTATTGCTGAAATAATTAAGAGTGAAGTCATTTGTCGCCGCAGTCACATAAATTAGAGACCTCCTAATTTTATCTTGGGTGTCTTTCTCTCCAATTGCAGCCACAAGTCTCCTTCTGTATTCTCTAAAGTTTTCCAGTTGCGTAGATATGGGTATCACATTCTGAAACATTTATTTCAACATCCAATTAATTAGTACACGATCTACAAATTTTATATAATTAGCAGCTAAGGTATGCAAATAAGTTTTCGAACAGCAAAAATGTAGAGAAAGAGACAGACATTTATTGGAGGTGTAAGCGGGTCAAATCCTGTGCCCGCGGAGCCAAAACCAACTGCAGACATCAGGTCCGCCAAGCTGAGTTTTGGGTCCAAATATGCACGTGGATACTTCGCGGCAATCAGGTTCCTAGCTGCAATTCAATTCGTAATAATTAATATATAGCAATAATAATGTAGAACAAATGATCGACCGCCCAATGAAATCAGGGATTCGGTTAATTATCAACTGAAAATAATGTAATACTATGTATAAGTATGTTTAAAATAATCTTTTTTATTTCTAATACGTAAACTGATGACTGACCGATGAAATCGGGGACTTGGCGGCCATTGCAGAACCTCCCGGTTGGTTTTTTATTGACGAAGTCTCTTCCGTTTGGCGGAAAATTGGCCTTAACAGTGGTCGATATGTAATTATTGTTTCCGGGGTCAACAAACGAGTCGCCAAACGAATATAGAGAATGGTTCAATGATCGAGCTTGAGCTTTTGCAATAATAGAAAGTAAAACAAAGACATAATAATAAACATGCGGGAAAGAAAATCTTTTGTAAGATGTCATATTGACTTTTCAACAAGAAAAGGAACTAGGTATCTATGTAATGTATAATAAGATGGTCTTAGCTCAGTGCTTTTCTCTTTTCTTTTTGCTTCAATTTATAAGGAGGGATACTCGTACTGTTGAACTTATGGCTCATTTGGTTCAAGATTTAAACTATTCTAGGAATGCTACATTTCATTCCGAAAAGATTCTCATGTTTGGTTCAAGTTTTAAGTCCGGAATAAATAATTCCAGGAACAAACCATTCCCCCCAAGTTCTCCCATTTAAATCATAAGGAATAAACCATTACCAATGGACATCTTTTTTAATTTTTTCATGTTAGGACTAAAATAACACTCTTCCTTATGAATAAATAATTCTTTTTCTATCAGTGTATGAAAATATTGTTTGGAATTTTTTTTAATTACACTGCTGCACAAAAATGAAAAAAAAAATTATTTGGAACTTTTTTCTTTTCTTTTTTCCTATTGTAAATTTTTTTTTAATTACAAAAATTACAATTTTTGTAGGATAGTTATTAGCTAGGCATGTGTAATTTTTGCAATTTATTATAGTAATTGTCTCTTTTAAAAAATTAGTCGGTGATGTCTTCTCATCTTATAAAAAGAAGGGTATTTTTGTAATTGATACTTTATTCCATTCCTATTCCCGGTTGAACCAAACATCAGCATGGCATCCTAGATGCTAGGAAAATAACTTTCCAGAAATCAAGTATTCCCATTCCATGCCCATTCCATTCCCAAAACTCGAACCAATCGAGCCCTTAATGTTTCACTTTCAAGCAATTTAAGATCATTGACATTAAGAAGACTGAAGCTTGGATAGCGTATTCGATTTGGAAAGAGCAACTTTTGATATTTTCATAATTGAAAAACTAAGAAACCAAGCTTTACGTACATGGGCCCATGGGTTGCATTTTGGGGTAATTAGTAATACACCCTTGTTTTCGAAAGTTATTAGGAGTTAGGACTACCACCTTTCGGAAATTAGTGGTTAGTCCTTCTTACTTTAATTAACCCTAATCTATCAATTAATGTTATATCTTCATGGCAAAATTACCCACAACCTATTAATTAAGGCAACTGATATGATTGATCAACATATTTGGAGAAAGTTCCCTCTTTATTATTACCATCTAAAACGGATTTAATTATGTATATTATTTCAAAATTCAAACATATATAATACAGCTAAAAGCATATAAATTGAAATTTCCAAAAGAGAATTAATTATGTATATTATTTCAAAATTCAAACATATATAATACAGCTAAAAGCATATAAATCGAAATTTCTAAAAGAGATTTAACTATGTATATTATTTCAAAATTCAAACATAATACATCTAATAATAACATATAAATCAAAATTTTATTATGATTATATATTGTGGTATATATATAGTAATAAACAGATAAATGTATTTATGATGATTATAGACGAAAAAAAAATCACATAATAATTACAAATGAAAATGAAAATTGATATATATCTATATGATTTTCTATATACATTAATACAAATAGATACAGACGTAATAGAAAAATCATAGCAATATATATATATATATAGATAGATAATTTAATATGAATAATTAATTGTATATTTCCTTGCCTACCTGTTTGTGATTCTTCGAAACAGATATAGTGAACAGTTGTGTCTTGATGTAGAATATGAACTATCACAACCTTTGGTATTCCTGAAACAGTGATGCCCCATCGTCTAGAGATGAAGTGAAAGATGAGGATGAAGATGATGAGAATGAAAACATAGATGAAGATGGCAACAACGACAACAGTGATGGTGCAGATTCCATGATAGGAAGAAATGATGGAACTAGAATGGAGGAGCAAAAGATAAGCAGTAACTCCCCCATCATCCGGAGATGAAAAGTGAGATGGATGGTTCGGTCGACAAAGATGCTGCCACAACTCTTTGTTTGAGAACTTATTTGCAGAAGCTAGACTAAGGGTTTGACCATTTAGGGTTAGATGTGATCTCATAATCAAATGTTTTTTTTTTTGTGGCTATAAACAAATATGTTAAGTTTCACATACTTCAAGACTATTTAGTTTTTAATTATGGACATTATTTTTTTTAATTTGTAAATATGGAAACATGATAATTACTCTTTGATTGCTTCTAAATTTGCATAAGTAGTATTTCGAAAAATGTTGTTTTTTTATTTAAAGTATCTATGCTGAATTATGTAATTAAAAAGTTTCCATTTTGTTCTTTTTGGTTCTGGAATTTTTTATATTATTTTTTTATATTGTATGCGTGTGCCAAAATAAAATTATGTGTGAGTACGTGTGCCAAAATAAAATTATGTGTATGAAAATATTGTTTGGATTTTTTTTAATTACGCTGTTGCACAAAAATGAAAAAATAAATTATTTGGAACTTTTTTCTTTTCTTTTCTTTTTTCCTGTTGTAATTTTTTTTAATTACAAAAATTGTAATTTTTGTAGGATAGTTATTAGCTAGGCATGTGTAATTTTTGTAATTTATTATAATAATTGTCTCTTTTAAAAAATTAGTAGGTGATGTCTTCTCATCTTACAAAAAGAAGGGTATTTTTGTAATTGATACTTTATTCCATTCCTATTCCCGGTTGAACCAAACATTGGCATGGCATCCTAGATGCCAGGAAAATAACTTTCCAGGAATCAAGTATTCCCATTCCATGCCCATTCCATTCCTAAAACTCGAACCAAACGAGCCCTTAATGTTTCGCTTTCAAGCAATTTAAGATCATTGACATTAAGAAGACTGAAGCTTGGATAGCTTATTCGATTTGGAAAGAGCAACTTTTGATATTTTCATAATTGAAGACCTAAGAAGACCAAGCTTTACGTACATGGGCCCATGGGTTGCATTTTTACAAAATACAACAAAATCAAAAAAATTGCCATTAAAATCTCACTCGTTTAAGTATAAATTTACACATATTGTAAGTTTTTGAGTTCATTATAATACAAACAAAAAATCGCCATTAAAATTTCTCAAAACATTCTCCTACAATTCCTTAAAACATACTCAGGGCCGGCCTTGCTTGAAGACACGTATTTTTTTAACTATTATATATATTTAATATGCTCATATAGTGTAGATTTTGTTGATATCTAATAATATATTTTAAAATTTTATCCAAAAAAGGATACGGTGGCCATGTATCAATTTCTCAAGATCAAATGGTTTGCTTGGAGAATTTCTAAAAAGGCACGTATTTTTTAAACGTGATTCATAATGTTTAGTCAAGTTGCCAAAGGAGAAGCTAGCGTACATGGGCCACGTTAAAGCTAAATGTCGTGATTGGTCCACAGGCAAATGCATTTTAGCCATGCTTTCAAAGATGTTTGATGGATGTGGTCCATGTGGAATCAAATTTTAATGTCAATCAGCGTCTGACAGATGGTAAAATTTTTTGATTCGGTGGATTTGTCCACAGGCAAATGCATTTTAGCCATGCTTTCAAAGATATTTGATGGATGTGCGTCTGACATATGGTAAAATGTTTTGATTTGGTGGATTTGTCCACAGGCAAATGTCGTGATCGGTAAAACGTTTTTAGCATTATTCTATTGTTGGACGATTGGTGTTAAAATTATTTTAGCACCATGTGATTAGTTACTTTGAAGAAAAATGGTGCTAAATTTGATTTAGCATCTTGATATATGGAATTGGATGTGGTGCTAAAACTATTTAGCACATTCAATTTAGTTATATGTGTTCATATGTGCTACTGAAATCTTTTTAGCACTATTCTAGTGTTGGAAAATTGGTGCTAAAACTGTTTCAGCACTATGCGATTAGTTACTTTAGACAAAAATGGTGCTAAATCTGTTTTAGCACATTTGAATTTCGTTATTCTTTGTTTTCTATAGGTGCTAAATCTGTTTTAACACCTTTAAATTTTGTTAATCTTTGTTTTCTATTGGTGCTAAATCTGTTTTAACACCATATAAATAATTATTCTATTTTAAAGAATTTGGTGCTAAATCTATTTTAACACATTGATGTGTAATATTGGATAGGTGCTAAATCTGTTTTAGCACCTTGAATTTTGTTTTGTATTGGTACTAAAAAAAATTTAGCACCAATAGTACTAAACAGATTTAGCACCAATAGTGTTAAATAGATTTAGCACCTTGATGTGTAGCATTAGATGTGTGCTAAATTTGTTTTAGCACCATAAATCGTGTTGTTCTTTATTTTGTATTGGTGCTAAAATCGTGTTGTTCTTTAAACAATACATCTTAAAATAAAATAAAAGTATTTCTAAACGTACTCATAAAATTAGTGTTCTCACCCATTATGAAAATATTTTCTTTTCATCACATTAGTTTTTTAAAATATCTTCCACTTCACTTTAGTGATGAGGTGAGTATACTAAAATATTGCAGGGATAATAAAATTTGGTCGATAAAAGTAAAAATACTAAATTTTGCATTAACATAAGACATATTGAACAAAATTTAAACCGTTCTTAATTAACAAATTTCACTAAAAATTTAATCTAAATAGTAACTCTGAAAATATAAAATATTAATTGCGATAAATACAATTTTAGCAATTATATGATATTTCATATAATCTTTTTCTATTCATTGCGCCAAATGGTTATTATTTATATTTCAAAATTCTCTTCAAATTTATTTTTATCAAATAAGTAAATATAAGTCTTAATTTACTACACCAAAAATATTAAAAGCTCAATTTATTGTATGTGTATATATATATAATACAAATTAAAAATTTGAGAAATTATGTCCTACAGCAATTGATTGAACAAAAAAAGTATCCTTAAAAAACAATTTAATAATAAAAACTTCAAAATAAAATAACCAATATACTTGTCATTTATGGCACATAGCAATCCAAAACCCCACAAAATTAAAAGCAATTATTTAAATAATTTTAAACAAATACAAATAGACTAATTAAATCATCTATATTTAAAAGCATATATATACACGAGAACGAAACCCTAGAATACTAAGGCCATACAAGATCTGAAAAAACAAAATCAGGCACACTACAAAAACAAGATGAAAAGAGTAATTTTTCCAAGTCAAAAACAAAACACAAAAAATCCTACCATATATAAAAATATGCTTGCAACTTGTAATTGATTGGCTTTGCCCCCTCTTTGTTTTTCGAGTTTGCTTTGTAAGATGGCTCCTACGTAGTTGTGTCGTAAGAAAAAGGATGGTGGAGAAAAATAGAACCACGTGTGAAAAGAAGTTAATAGCAACAATTTTTTCTTAGGATAGAAATTGAGGTGAGAAGTACGGGTACGCACAATTCGAATTTGATCAGTTTACTCCTCAAACCTAAACCAAATCAATCTAATCGGTTTCAAAAATTTTGTACCCAATCCAAACCAATCATATGGAAAAACCAAACCAAACCAAACAAAAAAATATCAGATTGGTTCGAATTGGATTGTTGGGTATAAAATTTAGTAAACAAAAAATGTTACTTAAAATTAACAGAAAGAATGCATGTTATCAATCAGCCACACTTAATACATTTAATTTTTGGGCTAATTCACACAAGTGAGCAAATAGCTCTATTTGAAGAGAGAAAATAATAATAATTACCATATGAAATATGAATTGATAGAAAATAATAAATATAAAGATAATTAAAAGTATGAAAGTGAGGCTTCAATTGATCAAAGATACTTGGAAAAAAGTGCTAATTTAAAATAAAGTTAGATTGAAAAAACAGAATATGAAAACCAAATTGCTCTTCTAAGAAAATAAACAAATATAAAAATTTAAATTAGAATTCTAGCTCCACCATAAGCTTATTTAGATTTATAAGAGGGGTTTCCTAAGTGATAATGTTGATCTCATCTTTATAAAGTATTTACTCATTAACGAAACATAAATTTCAAATGAATAACTCACCGGAAAGAAACCTCCTTAGTATTTTGATTAGGATCAATAGCTAATATAATTTTATTATTTATATTTTATAGTATATTTATAATGTAGGATATGGATATAGTTACCCAATGATATTAAAGATTACATAATACATATTATAAATATGGGGAATGTTCAAGCTACATCGGTGTATGATTAAGAAGTTTTACACTAATTCACAACTGTTTCTCATATTCGTAATTTATCAATTCCACCGTTAGATAAGTCATTTTTGTCGTGTTTATCAAGCATGCAAAGTTTCAAATCAATTCGATATTTGTATCTATATAATCACTGTACTTACTTTTACTTAATTTTTTTAAGGCTAATTGTTGGTCGGAAAACAACCATAGAGGGGGGTGAATAGGGTTTTAAAAGCTAAATGCGGAATTAAAACGTTTATTAAAATATTTAAGTAAAGCAACTTCGCTAAGCAACAATATCAAGAAAATAATAAATTTCAAGTAATCAATCTCAAGACAAGCAAATAAGCAATCTCAAAATACAAGCAATAATATAGCAATAAAAAGAGAGCTTGAGTTTAGAAAGATTAAACCAATTTGAAGCTCAAGACTTTTTGTCCTCACGGTTCGGTTTCTTCAACCATACGTCCGCGCTTGGTTAGTTCTCCGAGAATTTCTACTATTCAATCTTCTTCGGGTGAAGATCAAACCTCAATACAAATGTTATTATGTACACAACACTCACAATGTAGCTATATCCACTACACTTCTCACAAGATATGCTCTCTTGCTCTACAAAGAGACAAACTTTCTTTTGAAATGAATAATGAATTGTTTGTGGTGATACACACCAATACAATAACTCTCAAGTGTATTTGAAGATTACAAATGAAGCTCACACTAGAGTTATTAAGATTGATCAAAATATATAGCTCAAAAGATAAAATATTGATCAAAATGTGTTCTTGAATCTTTGTATATTTGAATATATGAATAATAGAGTATTAGAATGATTTAAGGTGTGTTAAAACATGTCTAGGACCTCATATATATAGCTTGCAAAACCATATGGCCGTTGGGGATGATTAAGAAATGTTTTGGGTCAAAGGTATACATTTTCAAACTTTCCAACAGCTACTTTTGACAAAAAAATTCAAATTGGTTTTGATAATTTATCCCAATTTGACCGTTGGATCATGCTTAAATTTTACTAAAAAGTGCTAAGAGATGTTGTCTAACTACTGTAAAAATTTCAAAATGATTGGAGTCCGGGAAGGCCTCCATCTTACCGTTATATCAAAATTGTGCGAAAATTGAGCGAATTTTAAATGTAAAATAAAAACATTTTTGCAATTTAACAATTTAGTTCCAAATACAATTATAATGATTTGTGAACCTCAAGGATATGTTGCTAAGATACTTATTTTTATTAGAGCTTAAAATATGATCATTTAAAATTAATATGAATTTATTTTGAAATTCGGTCTTTATAAAATAATGTTTTTCAAATAAATTCAATTTCAAGTTAGTTTGAATCAATCTTTAAAAGATGCATGAATACATTTGAGCTATAGGGAATTGATCAATAAATAACTTTACATAAATCTTAAGCACTCACTCAATTACTGAATTAACGAGTCTTCGAGTGCTTTGATTTGTTTTTTCGGATTGATCTTCATTTGAAGCTTTTTCCTTGAAGCTTTTCATATAGTCATTTGTGCTTCATGATTTGCATTGAGAGATTTGATCTTCCTTGTATTGTTCAATGATCGAATAGTGAAAGATTGATCATTGTCATGTTTTTCTTGAATTTTTCAAGTAAATGAACCGTATACTTATATCAAGAAACATGTTAAATTACACATGATTGATTTATTGTTATTATCAAAATAAGATTAAGACCTTAGGTCAACATTAATAATTCAATACATTACATGATTATGATGAGGGATTTCTACATTTTTGGTTAATTTATTTTTTTGCACGTATATTTGAGATATCAAGATTAACTAATTCAACGGCTAAATTAATGAATTATGAAATTGATAAAAAGTTATTAACAGGTGCAAAACTTCATTAGTTTACACCAGGTGTAACTTGAACCCTCCCATATAGGGATGTTTTCGGTTTTGGTCGGGGTAGAAACCAAGGCACCCCGAACCCAAACCAAATATAAAAGTTCGGTTTCAGTTCGGTTCGGTTTCGGTTTCTAAATCTTCGAAACCCAAACTCGAACCAAACTTTTCGGTTCGGTTTCGGTTCGGTTTCATTCGGTTTTGACGTATATTTTTTTTTAAATCAATTTAATATAAAAATATAATACTAATAGTAATGTAATAATGATTTATATTCAAATTAAAGTGATTATTTTTTAGAAACAAGGAGCAACATATAAATACCATATTTTATATTTAATTACAATTTTATTTGTACATTTATAAGAATGAAACACATTAAATAAAATGATGAATTATTTTTCTATCATGTATGTGATAAAAAAATCTTAGTATTAGGTATTTAATTAAATAATAAAGGCATGCGCAAATGATTAGTTTTTTAAGATTATCATAATATGTAATTAATAAGAAATATATTCTTATAAAAATGTTATCTTTTTTGTATTATAGTATAATTAACGTGTGCCCTTAAAGTATATATTAACATTTTTTTTTCTTATACATAATTCGGTTAGGTTCGGTTTAGTTCGGTTTTAGACTAGCTTACCCCAAACCCGAACCAAACTTTTCGGTTTCGGTTCGGTTTTCTTGTTTTCGGTTTCGGTTTTTTTTCGGTTCGGGATTTTGCAGATCGGTTCGGTTCGTTCGGTCGGTTTTCGGATTGACTTTAACATCCCTACTCCCATATATATATTATGACATTTTGAATCCCGTTCTAAGATTTTCACCTTCGGAACCCGGTTAATCGCGGATGCCGTGCGCGATAGCGAGTTTAGAATATAAAATCGAAACTTTTAAAAACACGAGGAAGAAGAAGAAGAAGAAGAAGAAGAAGAAGAAGAAGAAGAAGAACAACAACAACAACAACAACAACAACAAGAGATATGATATAACAACCATAAAGGTAACAAGCATATAAAGCTCAATCTTTGATATCTTTTGTATAAAGCTTCAAGCTTACCCTCGCGGTCACTAGGCTTAGAGCATCGGCTTCTATGAACACCTCATTTTGTGACTCCCGCAAGAATCTTGAACTCTAGGAAAGTGAGCATACATGCATGCACAAGCATTCCTAGATGCATACATACCATATACATGTAATATAGGTCAAATAAGGAAACTGAAAAGACCCCCGGATGAGAAGTTACAAGAATTATCGAAAACTGCCGAAATAAAAAATCGTTAAAACTCCTAGAAACTTATGAAAGGAGAGTTCCCCATTTCTGATTAACCTCATATCTAAAAATCAGCTCAATCCGAAAATCAGACATTGGTTAATTGAAAGACGACCTTCCCGAAGTCCAAATGAGCTAAATTTGGTCAGAAGACAAGGTATATGATGGGGAATAATATACTAAAAAATCATATCAATCCGATAATCCGTTTGAGGAGAATTGTAGAAACCGCCTACGGACACACACCCCTAGGGTGTGTGTCGTGGGGACACAAGCCTAAGGGCTTATGTTTACGGACAAACCCCTCCCAGCCCTTTTTTTTTCATTTGTTCACGTATAGATACTTTATAACATCCTAAAATCATAAAATTTTGTGGAAAGCTAGGAAATGATACAAGGAATAAATACTAAAAAAATCAGCTCGATCCGACAGTCGGATATTCAGGAATTTGAAAAACCAAGAATTCAGTTTGGAAAATCAAACGGAGGCCTTCCCGATGTCCAAAAATTTTGAAATTTGGACAGTAGGTAGGTCTTAACATGGGTAATAACATGTTAAAACAATATATCAATCCGATGTTTAGTTTGGATGGAATTGCAAAAACAGTCACAAGTTCAATCAGGGGTTTATCCGCGGACACGAACCAAGGTGTTTGTTCTTGGACACAAGCTCTAATTGCTGTGTCCTCAAGATACAAGGCACCCTGTGTCCGTAGACACAACCCTTTGTCCACGGACAAACACTTCCAGGCCCAGCCCATTAATTATTCTACAGCTCTAAATAAACCTGCACAAACCTCATTTGAAGCATCAGACCGCTCTGGAACTTTGAGAACAGTGCTCTAAAATAGTATTATACTATTTTCGAGGTTCTCAGGTATTTTTTATCTCAGTCCGACTTTAATTTTTTATCTGTCTTTATGTTATCAGTTATAATTGATCAATCGCATATAAAAATTACTGTTTATTTCAAAATAAGTCTAGATTTCATATTTAAATCATGTTTTCAAAACCATAGGTGTAGAATGAGTTGTGAAACCATTTTTAAACATATTTTTATCAAATAATCTCGGTTTTATCAGTCTTGGTTCACGTAGGAATCAATTCACGCTTGTACCGGTTTAATCTATAAATTGCGGTGCTTACCTAAATATCCAATATGATAGTACTAGATTCATCAATGCCGGTTTAAGTAATTAAACTGTGGTACACTATTGACGAACGAATCTCGAAAATTGCTCGATATCTGATTTCAAATCGAATTAGCTTTCGAAAAGCCCTAAACCTTTTCAAAAACACTTGTTTTGCTATCTATCATTATAAAGATCATTTTTTCAAATCACACACACACACACACCGATTTATGAAATCAAAAGGCGAAATATGAAGCACATGATTTTCATCCCCACCCCAAAATCTCGTTTTTCCTAAAATTATGAACCGATACGCGATAACATCAATAAGCATGCAAATGTTCGATTATAATTCTACGCATATCCTACTCAGAGACCGAAAGGGCGAATTTGGTTCTTAACAGCTTCCCGATTCGTAACTTAATCCCCGAACCCTTTGAATCAACTGGTTTCGCATTAATTGTGTTTAAGAAGTCATTTAATCCATATATGTTCCTATTTTACACATACTTTTGTTTGTTTAGTAAAACAAACTGGCGATTCTGATTCCTTTACAAACCATCACCTTATCTATATAATAAAACGAACTGTTTTCCAAAATGAATCGGGAAATCGAACGAATCACCGCCGAGGGGGTTGGCGTCGAAAGCGCGGGTTCTCACAGCGGCGACTCCGCTGGGGATTTTTTTTAAGAGGATTAGACTCTATACAATAGTAGGATATGCATGGATAATCATTTTTGTTTGCGTGTTTTTCTTTTCGGCCTTAGTTTTAGAATAACATAGATGGATTTAGGTGGATAGCCTGATTCCCTTTTGCTTGCTAATTATTGCTTGAGGAAAATCTTTTCATAAATAAAAACTGAAAATACTCGAACAAGCCCCAATGCGCTCTTCATAATGTACCTCCATAATTGTTATTTTGCAAGCACGCACTATCATCATGCATTACCGCGAGTGTGAGTAGGGAGTTGGCTCGTCTAGGTCAACATAAACTAAAAGCTTTTATTTCCACTCTCCTTGGTCAATTACCAACTGAGATATATCGAGTGTCGAGAACACTCACGTACTCGGGGCGTATATCAAAAGGTCCTTGCACGTACTCGCCCTTGAGGTATATAATAAGACCTAGCCACATAGGAACGAGCCTAAACCTTACCCATCAAACCACGCTTGTATGTAGGATATGTCATCTTAGTACACACGAATTTCTGCATGTTTTCTTGAGTATCAGTCTTGAGATTAATGAACAAAAGGCCTTTTTATACATATCAACTCTTGGTTTGGCAAGTACGGCCGGTGGCTGTCCAACCCGTTAGTGAGAATTTTTCGATCACTATTTCCATGAAAAGAAACTCTAAGAGGAGAGAACTTCTCGATTTTCAAAAATGTTTTTCAAAAAACAAGTCATTTTCCAAAATGAATTTTCTGAAAATTGATTTTCAAAATCGGAAGGTTATAAGGGCACCCCAGGAATGTATATTCCTATCCTAAACCTGTCAACGAGGCTCTCAAGTTGTTGCTGTCAGTCTATTTTCGCCTAAACACCAAAAAGTGGTTTTCAATTTTATTTTTCTGTCGAGTCATAGTTTTTCGAGAATTATGCAACCCATGGCAAAATATTAATTTCTTAGTTAATCCCCAATTTTTTTTCTCACCATTCTTTACCACACTCAGATTATCTATCATGCCAGATGACTCACGAGATCAGGCTCACCATCGATCATGCCTCATGGTCGCAACACGAAGCTATCGATCGATCAAACCGGGGTTAACAATACTGAGGGTAATCATGATGAAGCCTCTCGTGCAGCGGATCTGCCGCCTGGTCCTGTCCTCCTAGAAGCTAAGGGTGGTACCTTAACCCTTGAATATCTCTACCATCTAATCCATGATCTGATCCAATCTGTAGCCATCATAAAGAATCACCAAGCAGCCACCCAAGCCCGCCTTAGCGCCTTAATCACTACCAGAACACCTGCTGAACCAAACCAACCCAAACCAAATCTAAATCCAGTCAAAGGCCACCAAACCCGAGGCCTTGTAGTGCCACCTAATATCTTCCAACACGCTCCCTCAGTTCACGCTGACATTAACCCCCCACCCCCTGTGCTCCTTGCCAACATCGATGTACCACCGGTGCAAGATCTCAAAGCACCTGGCTGAACCCTAAACGTAACGAACCCCTTCAAAATGGTAATGCCCAGGCCATCCCTAACAGAGATCTAAACCAAGACCAATACCCCGAAACCATAATCAAGCAGGCCTAAGAGACCGAGGCCATTACCACGCTTAAAGATCAGATAAAAGCTCTAAACCAGAAGATGGCCGAAAAGGCTAATGACATCACCGATCTCCAAAACCTATCTCTATACCTAGATGCCCGTTTGCTGATTGGTTTCAAACTTCCTTACATCGAGAAGTTCTCGGGGAACACTCTACCTCACCTACACCTTAGAGCCTATGTTCGTACCATGCAATTGTACGGATTGAAAGAGGATCACTTATCCCAAGGTTTCCACCAGACTCTCACTGGACCATCCCATAGTTGGTTTTTGAGTTTAGAGAAGCACAGGGTAGTCAACTGGAAGAGTATAGTGAAGGAGTTCGTGAAACATTATAAATCCAACGAAGAGCTCAAAGTCACCCATAAGAATCTCTAGATGATGAAACAGAGAAAAGACAAAAATTTCAGTGACTTCATCACTAGCTGGAGGGAGTTAGCATCTCAGCTGATCGACATAATTCCCGAGGAAGAGCAATTAGGGATAATTGTCAAGAATTTTAAGCCCATGATCCAAAGTTGCATTGGGCACCAATACTTCGACCGATACAAGGCCTTGAAGCACGTGGTCAATGAGACCGAGGAGGAACTTACCCAAGATGCCGAGGCTAAAAAGGCCTCTTCTCAATACGAGAATATCACCCCAGCCATCAATTAAGTCCGGCCTTATCAAAGCTCGAGTCATCGTAGGCAAACTAGCTTCCATTATCCATAAGACCAAGAGCTGAAAAAGAGTAACAATAGAAAGAGGCACCGTCCCTTTTCATGCCTATCAACTTCGCTGAGTCAAACTTTAGCCACACTACAAGTTGAGGGTATTCTGCAGCCGCTAGCTCCTCGCACACCCCCCAACCCAGCTCCCCCTGGCTGGAATACTAATAAACACTGCACTTACCATCAAGGATTCGGATATAACACTAATAATTGTTGCGCCCTGAAGCATGCCATCCAAAACTTGATCGACGCCAAGAAGATTAACCTTCCTTGGTGAAAGAAGCCTTAAGTAGAGGCAGAAACCATTAATTTAATTTACTTGAACAGTCTTTAAGATAGGGGAAATTGAGAGAAAAATAGAGCGAAATTGTAAGGGTTAAGGGTAGAATGAGGAATTTATTATCAAGGTACCCATTCATTTAATTAATAAAATCAATCATTTTTTTTCCTTTCAAGTATCCTAATTCATGTTTGCCACTGCTTAAACTCAATCCATCAACAATATTCCTGAAAGGACGAGTTTGAAGTTACCATAGATACGCTAAGGGTGCAAGGGGCATACACCGAGGGTGCAGAGGGTATATGCACTAAGGGTATTGACAAGAAGACCCGAACAGCTCCCCTAAGACTAGCCTCTCCATTTACCATTCTCACTGAGAGTGCCTTAACCCACACCACCACGACCTTGTGGTTATCTTGTCATCAGAACCAGAAACTCTATCTCTGAAGGTAGAATCAAGTCAACAAAATCAATCGGTTTAGCAACTAAAGTCCCCACATCTCCTAAGAATCAAGCTAGTATCGGGTAATCCACACCCACTCATGAAAATGCAGAACATCGATAATTCTCCTGAAACTGAGGGTATGTTTAAGCAGCAAAGCTCACGGACTTGGACAAGCTCAAGAATTAAGAAGGAGATAGAAACTTATCAAGAAGAAGCATAACACAGGGTCAGCAGAATCCCAAGAAGGAAGCATGCCATTTCTCTTGTGACCGATATCACCTTGCACTCACTCATTAATTGACCAAAAATTAATATTTTCCTTTTAAGTATTGCTATGTTCTCGGAAAATGGTCGATGCATACATGTTCAGTTAGATAATTTTAAATAGCGTAACATACTTCATAAATCAGATAACTTAAGATTCCCAGCCTTCTTAAAACCAAGTTTTCAAAACGATGAAATTTAGAAAAGCATGGCATAAGCATTTGCATAGTGCATATATATGAACACTTGCATAAGTCTACCACGCATCGGTCCAAAAGCATATAAGCACTAGACTCCATGACCTGCCATACAGGCTTTGCCACCGCATTCCGGTATATACCTCGATGGTTAGTCACACCACCATCACACTCTCGATCATCAAATCATCATTCCCCCCAGAAAGTCAAACCACATTATAATCCCATAGAGTCAAATTTTAGCACAAGCCCTCTGCGGAGGCACAATGAAAAGAGAAGTCCTCTGCGGAGGCACGATAAGGTGAATCCCAAGTCCTTTCTATAGGCACAAATCCAAAGCCCTTTCTATAGGCACAAATCCAAAGCCCTTTCTACAGGCAAATCCTAAGCCCCTTCTACAAGCAATTCCAATCCCCTTTTAAAGGCACATATCAAACCTCTTTCTATAGGAAAATCCTAAACCCTATCCACTAACAAAAAAAAAACCCTTTGAAGAGATATAAAAGAAAGTTAGAGAGAGAAAGACTGGAATGAGAAAATGTTACAACTGATACGCAAGGAACAGCCCCGCAAAAAGGGTTTTTGGCCTAACTTCTTCTCTTTTAAGAAGTCTTCAAGACACGCACTCAAAGGTTCTCGAACCAAAAATCACAAATACAACACAACGATGTCAAATGTGAACTTTCAAAGCAAACATTCTCAAATAGCAAAGACTATGATGCTCAGAAAACTTGACAATGTGAGAAGGAATAAAGTGGGTACAAGGAAAAAATGAAAAAGTACAAAAGAGGATAAATCCCACAGTGCCAAAAGAATATTGAAAAAAACTAGAAAAGGCAAACGATGGTAGCGAGAGCCACACCAAGAGTGACAGTTAGGCCAAAAGGCCCAGGGCTACGTCTTGTGTGAGGAAGGCTGTTGATCATGTAAAAGAAAAAACAAATAAGCTACATCAAAAAGATTTTAATTAAGCAGGAATAAGGGCATCGAAAAACAAAAAATGATGCAGGCACACAAAAAATTCTCCTATCACGAAGTTAGAAAATAACCTCATTTTGCGACCCCCGCAAGAATCCTGAACTTTAGGAAAGTGATCACACATGCATGCACAAGCATTCTTAGATGCATACATACCATATACATGTGATACAGATTAAAGAAGGAAGCCGAAAGGACCCTCGGATGAGAAGTTACGAGAATTACCGAAAACTGCAGGAACTAAAAACTGTCAAAACTCTTGGACTTGTGAAATGAGAGTTTCCCATTTCTAATCACCCTCAAACTTTGAGTGTTGTTAGAAATTTCCATAAGGAGAAACATATCCAAAAATCAGCTCAATCCGAAGGTCGAATCTCCAAGAATTTTAAAAATTGGGAGTTTGCTTTGGGTAATTGAAAGATGACATTCCCGAAGTCCAAATGAGGTAAAATTTTGTCAGTAGATAGGGTATATGATGGGGAAACACATATTAAAAAATTAGATCAATCCAATAATCTGTTTCACGAGAATTGAAGAAACCGCCTATGGATACACACCCCTAGGGGTGTGTCCCCACGACACACAAGGGTGTGGTGTGTGTCGTGGGGACAGAAGCCTAAAGGCAAGTGTCAGCGGATAAACCCTTCCCAGCTATGTTTTTCATTTTTTTGTGTATCAATATGTACTAACCCGCCTGATTAAGCAGGTGTTAACGGATGCTATATAAAATTAACAGCAGAATTACAAGAATAAAACTCATATGAAAAGAAATTTTTAGCGAAAATTTGGCATGAAGTATTCGTAACTACAACAAAATCCAACCTGTTTAACAACAAAATTAACATTACCAAAGATATCTGGAATTCAAAATATAATCCAAGTACAATACTAATACAATCCAAATTCCAAATGATATAACAACCCAGTGTTATCGTAAATTGTCTCAAAATCACCATGTTCAACAAGATACACAACTTCCATACATGAAAATACAATGAATAAGCCCATAAGGGCATCAGAGGAGACTCTAAGAAGTAGTCGGACCTGTCCCACGGCCTCTACCCGTATCACGAGGTGTACATGAAACATACATGGGGGAATGAGCCAAAACTGGCCTAGTGGGAACTATAGGGAAAAAGGGAAATATGCAATGCATGGGTGTGTAACATTATGAAGATTTATAATAAAAATCCATTTATTATATTACCAAGTGCATCAATTGTTATCGACGTGAGACTCTCATGATAACTGCACACACGTCCATCCTCCTCCTCAACCTAATACAGGTACTAGACGGATTTTGACACTTGCATACGCACCCCACCTTCACCGTGGGTTTGTGCACCGGTAACCAGGTTTCTAGCACCCCATCTTACCATGTGTCTGTGCAATAATATCAACTTAAGCATTTCTACACCGGTGCTTATCCGGTTCCAACAACCTCGTCATCTCACCGCGATTTGTTTAATTTGCCAAAAACATTTTCAAGAGGTCGTTTTGTGCATTAACAATGTTAATCAATTGATATAACTTAATTCTATATCTAGATAACCCAATGATAAATCATTACATCAGTTTAAAAGGGATATCTCATAAATTATGCATCACATGATGATAATAACATGATTTCCAAGGATTTGTAAACCAATAAATGAGTAGAAATCACTAGACGATTTAGAATCATCATCAAGCCATGAGTACATGTCTAAAAGGAAGTTAAAAGTGAATTAAAAAGGGTTCATTTTCTTGGAAATTCATCAATTTAAGTAGAAATATCAAGTACATGACATGTTTTGAATGATTCTAATTATTTCGGTACCAAATTCTCAATAAGCATAAAATTACCGACATGCAGGGAGATCAACCTCTAATTCCATCACATCAAGTTCATAATCCATCACTAACAAGTTTCATAAGATACAATATATAATTAAATGATCTGCATGCAAGAGAAATCATCAATTTGGTACCGAAATCTAGTGTTTTCAACTTAATCAATTCAAAACATACGAAAATGAAAGGAAAGAGGGGAGTTCCTACCTGAATAGTTAGAAGAACAGAGGATTATAGCCTGTGTTGAGCTCCAGAAATCTCCCAAATCACACATGCAATCCCGAAATCAAGACTAGAATGCGAAGAGGAAGAAAAATCTGCAATATCGGTATGAAATCCTTGATTTGGAGCTATGAAACCTTCAAAATCCACCGAGAACCACCCTCTCTCTCTCTAGAAATGTTCTAACCCTACTCTCCCACGAAAATGGTTGAAAATGGTGGAGAAATAACTTAAAAACGGGTCAAAATGCAGTCAACTCGTTAAAAACGAGGTTATGGGGTTACCCACTGTAATTTGGTCGTAACGTTTTGCTCAGAACTCTGATTGGGATGATCTTTATATCAACGGAAAGGTAATGAAAAACTATACAACTTTGTAGCAGGATGTTTCATGCAATTACGGATAGATTAATACCAGAATTTTGTCGAAGTCAGCGCTGCGCCGAAATGCTGCAGAATTTTGACAGAAGCAGATTTTTGTCAATTGGCTGACTTCGAGCTCAGTTTTGACCAACGAGAAGCGTGAATTAGATTTTGGTCAAAACATGAAAGTTGTAGGTGGGAATATGATGAAACTACAGGAGTGTACGGAGTAGGATTTGGATAAAAATTGAAGAAGTTATGAGTGACTAAAGTTGACTGAAAATCAAAAATTTTGGGTTCGAAAAAAAATGCCACTTTGATACTCGTTCCAATTCCGATAGTGACGAAACTTTCCAGAAAATTCCTAAATATATAATAGAACACTATAGAAGTGACGAAATAAATTTTTGGATCTCTAAAAAAATATATTTAAGAAAGTGTTCAAGTTTAAAATAATAAGGATTTGAGTGTTTAACTAAAAAAAAATGAACTAAATCAAATGTAATTAAAACATGGGATATTACAATCTCCCCTCCTTATAAGAATTTCTTCCTCGAAATTTAAACGATAAAAAACCAGAAAAGATAAGAAAGATTACCTTAGGAGAAAAGGAAAGGATACTTGCTACGAATCTCCGATTCCAACTCCCAAGCGGCTCTTCCTTGCCATGGTGATGCCAGATCACCTTAAGCAACGGAATGACCCGATTCCTCAATACTTGCTCTTTGCGGTCCTCAATCCACATCGGATAGGTCTCATATGCTCCGCTCACATCAATCTCAATCTCTTCAACTGGTAACACGTGAGAAGGGTCAGGAATATAACGGCGAAGCATGGACACATGAAACACATTGTGTATCCGTTCAAGTTCAGGAGGAAGTTCTAAACGGTACGCCACAACCTCTAATTTCTCAATGATCCTGTAGGGTCCAATATACCTAGGAGCCAATCTACCCTTGTTCTTGAAACGAACAATGCTATAACGAGGTTTCACTTTCAAGAACACATAATCGTCAACCCCAAATTCCAAGGGTTTCCTTCTCACATTGGCATACAATTTCTGACGACTTTGGGCGGTCTGTAGCCTTTGTTTGATCAACTTTACCTTCTCCGTAGTCTCTTAAACAAGCTGCGGTCCTAAGAGTGATGATTCTCCCACTTCTATCCAATATACCGGAGATCTACAAGGTCTGCCATACAGGGCCTCGAACGGTGCCATTCCAATACTTGACTGGAAACTATTGTTTTAGGAAAATTCGGCTAACGGAAGTACTCATCCCAATTTCGCCGGAAATCCAACACGCAAGCTCTCAACATATCCTCTAATATCTGAATGGTTCGTTCAGATTGCCCATCAGTTTGCTGGTGGTACGCAGTGCTAAAGTCCAACTGAGTTCCCATACTCCTTTGCAACGTTGTCCAAAACTTTGATGTAAATCGGGGATCTCTATCCGATACCACTGACAACGGAACACCGTGCAATCTCACAATTTCCTTAATATAAATCTTTGCCAACCTCCCTACGGGAAATTTCTCTTGAATAGGAAGGAAATGAGCCGATTTAGTTAATCTGTCAAATACTACCCAAACTGCATCATTCTTAGATTGGGTCCTCGGTAAACCCATAAGGAAATCCATAGTGATATTCTCCCATTTCCATTATGGGATTGGCAAGGGTTGCAACTGACCCGAAGGTTTTTGATGTTCGATCTTGATCTTCTGACAAGAAAGACATCTTGCCACGAAGTTTGCCACGTCTTTCTTCATCCCTGACCACCAATACATTCTTTTCAGGTCACGGTACATCTTGGTTCCTCCTAGATGAATCAAAAATTCCAAATTATGGGCTTCAGCTAATACTGCTTGCTGTAATTCTATGTTATACTGGTATACTATCAACTTCCCTTTATATCTGATGCCTCCGTCGTGCCCGATAGTGTCGCCAAATCATTAAGGCAAATACTACTGCTGCCAATTCAAGGTCATGTGTGGGATAATTCTTCTCGTGAGTCTTAAGTTGTCTTGATGCATAAGCGATGACATGATCCAGTTGCATAAGCACACATCCTAACCCCAATCGAGATGCATTACAATAAATGACATAGCCCAAACCCCTTTGCGGTAAAGCGAGTACCGGAGCTGAGGTAAGGCGACGCTTAAGCTCATTGAAAGCATATTCACAGTCTTCATCCCAAACGAATGGCACTCCCTTCTGGGTAAGACGGGTCAGGGAAGAGGCAATCTTGGAAAAATCCTGGATGAAACGACGATAGTAACCAGCTAACCCAAGAAAACTCCGAATTTCAGTAACACACTAGTGGGTCTCTTCCAGCTAGACACGGCTTCAATCTTGGCCGGATCCACTAAAACTCCAAATCTATTCACAATGTTGCCCAGGAACTTCATTTCCTGCTGCCAAAAAATCACACTTGGAGAACTTGGCATAAAGCTGGTGCTCACGAAGCAATTGTAGTGCGGTTTTAAGATGAGTAACGTGCTCAGCCTCAGAACGTGTATAGATGAGAATATCATCGACGAAAACCACAACAAACTGGTCAAGATACGGACGAAAGATTATTTGCATCAAGTACATAAAGGCTGCAGGGGCGTTGGTTAGCCCAAAAGACATAACTAAGAACTCGAAGTGCCCATAACGAGTACGGAAGGCGGTCTTAGGAATATCTTCCTCTCGGACTCTTAATTGATGATAGCCCAACCGAAGATCAATCTTGGAGAAAAATGAAGCTCCCTGTAACTGATCAAATAAATCGTTGATGCGTGGGAGTGGGTACCTGTTCTTAATGGTCAGCCGATTCAGTTGACGATAGTTAACACATATGCGGAGAGAACCGTCTGCCTTTCTAGCAAACAAGACAGAGGCTCCCCAAGGAGAGGTACTAGGATGAATAAATTCCTTGGCTAGGAGATCATCTAGTTGTGTACATAACTCCTTCAACTCCGCAGGGGCCATTCGATAAGGAGCTATAGAAACTGGTTCAGCCCCTGGAGCAAGATCTATAAAGAATTCAACCTCACAATGGGGCGGTAAGCCCGGTAAATCTTCAGGAAAAACATCCAGGAATTCACTAACAACAGGTGTATCAGTAAGGGACAATTTAGGACACTCATCGGCAATAATACTACATAACCATCCCATATAATCCCTCTGTTGTCGTCTACAAGCATAAGTTACCAGGTACAACCCGTATATTTCACCATAAAACACTAGCTTTTGGGCCCAATGATAGGCAGTCACCTTCTTAGCATAACAATCAATGATAGCCCGATACTTGGACAACCAATCCATACCCAAAATCAAATCATAGGAACCCATATCCATAAGAACAAAATCATCCTCCATATGACAGTCATTATGCAGAGAAATGATGGCAGTACAATATTGCGTAAGGAGAATAGCACTCCCCACGGGCGTGTTAATACGGATAGACGAAATAAGGATCTTATGTTTTAAACCCAAGCTAAATGCACATGCTGATGATATAAATGAATGAGAAGCACCCGAATCGAAAAGAACCTTAACACCAATAGTAAACAAAGTAAGACTACCTTCCATCACTATGTGGTCCTCTTGTGTAGCAAACGTTGCCAAGTTGTGAACTCGGCCACCTTAGCTTTCGTGACCCCGAGGCTATATAGGTCCCGAAAAGGATTGTTGGTGGAATTGAAGTGACTGAGAGTAACCCTGTTGAAAAGGAAACTGATTGGGCTAGTACCGACCGCTTGCTATTTGCTGCTCCACCTCTTGGTTAACTGACTGTGATGATCTACCTAAGAACCTGCCCGACTGGCTACGACCCCGGTTGCTATTTCGACCACGGCTCAGACCTTGGCTAGAGCTACTACCCTCGCCTCTACTACGACCTCCCCGGTACACTTGTGAATTGTTTGGACAAGCCTTTGCTCGATGTCCCTGCTGCCCACACACATAGCAAGACCCAGAGAAACTACCGGTACTACTACCCCCATCACTAGAGTAGAGACCTCCTGAAGATTTCAAACTCGACTTGACCTTCTTATTCCTTCCCTAATTACCAAAACTACTCATTTTCTTCCCTTTATCCGACGAATAAGAGAGCCTTTATGAACGACTGTCATAACTTCCCCTATTAGGCTCCATCAGAACTGAGTCTCTTCGGTATGCGGCCTCTACCACTTCTTTATAAGTCTGGTAATTGTATGCACTCAAGACATCTCAAAAATCTGCCAGAAGACCAAAGAAAAATGACTCCATCTTTTCCTTATTTGACGGTCGATCCATGTGTAAACATAAGTTTTTAAATTTCTGGTGGTATTTTGTCACCGTCATCCCTTCTTGCCTCAACATCCGAAGCTCTTCCCTCTTCTTCCTTCGATAGGCGTCGGATATAAATTGGTTCTCAAATTCCTTACTAAACATTCCCCAGGAATTCATGTTAACTGTCCCACTCTGCCTTCTCCACCAACCCTGTGCAAACCCGATTAGTTTGGAAGCTGCTAGCCTATGGCGAAGTGCATCGGGAGCCTCGATCAGATCAAGCTTTTCCATTACATCGAACAACCAAGATTCTGCGTCTCAGGTCCCTTAGTCCCATCAAACTTGGTTAGGTCTAATCGGTTGAACGACCTTAACAACTTAGCTGGATTTCCTCCTTGATTCTGGATGGCTACTGCCTCCTCATTCCTATCATGTCCCCCACTATCAGGATTTCCAGTGGATTGAGAACGATTCACATGAGCGTCTGCAGTAGAGTCAGAAGAAGCTTTCATAACATCTTTTAATTCCCCCATGAATTCTTTCATCATTCTCCTCATAGAGGACATAAAACCACGGCCACTATCACGACCCCTAGAACCTTCTCCCTCATCGACAGGAGGATCAGAGACTAGGCTATTACGAGTGGAACATCTAGGCGGCATACTATAGGAAAACAAGAGAAGAGTTCAGTCCATAATAATAATCATGATGAAAGAGAATAGAAGTCAAGGAATATGCCAAAACAAATTTTGATTGATCATATAGTGGGTCATTAAGTTCAACTCTAATAAGTTACAGTAGACAGATGCTTTATAAAATAATCGACTGTTGCGCATACAGTTAATTATAGTTTAATTCACCCGTCATATGTGCCTATTAGTAGTGTTACTTTAATTCTCCCGGTTCGATACGGTTATGCACTAAAGGGAGGGAATGATCCTATCTACCTATACCCCATCGAAAAGGAAATTGAACCTATGCTCTGATATCAACTGTAACAACCCGCCTGATTAAGCAGGTGTTAATGGATGCTGTATAAAATTAATAGCAGAATTACAAGAATAAAACTCATATGAAAAGAAATTTCTAGCGAAAATTTGGCATGAAGTATTCGTAACTACAACAAAATCCAACCTGTTTAACAACAAAGTTAACATTACCAAAGATAACTGGAATTCAAAATATAATCCAAGTAGAATACCAATATAATCCAAATTCCAAATGATATAACAACCCAGAGTTATCGTAAATTGTCTCAAAATCACCATGTTCAACAAGATACACAACTTCCATACATGAAAATACAATGACTAAGCCCATAAGGGCATCAGAGGAGACTCTAAAAAGTAGTCGGACCTGTCCCACGGCCTCTACCCGTATCACGAGGTGTACATGAAACATACATGAGGGAATGAGCCAAAACTGGCCTAGTGGGAACTATAGGGAAAAAGGGAAATATGCAATGCATGGGTGTGTAACATTATGAAGATTTATAATAAAAATCCATTTATTATATTACCAAGTGCATCAATTGTTATCGACGTGAGACTCTCATGATAACTGCACACACGTCCATCCTCCTCCTCCTCCTCCTCAACCTAATACAGGTACTAGACGGATTTTGACACTCGCATACGCACCCCACCTTCACCGTGGGTCTGTGCACTGGTAACCAGGTTTCTAGCACCCCATCTTACCATGGGTCTGTGCAATAATATCAACTTAAGCATTTCTACACCGGTGCTTATCCGGTTCCAACAACCTCGTCATCTCACCGCGATTTGTTTAATTTGCCAAAAACATTTTCAAGAGGTTGTTTTGTGCATTAACAATGTTAATCAATTGATATAACTTAATTCTATATCCAGATAACCCAATGATAAATCATTACATCAGTTTAAAAGGGATATCTCATAAATTATGCATCACATGATGATAATAACATGATTTCCAAGGATTCGTAAACCAATAAATGAGTAGAAATCACTAAATGATTTAGAATCATCATCAATCCATGAGTACATGTCTAAAAGCAAGTTAAAAGTGAATTAAAAAGGGTGTATTTTCCTGGAAATTCATCAATTTAAGTAGAAATATCAAGTACATGACATGTTTTTAATGATTCTAACTATTTCGGTACCAAATTCTCAATAAGCATAAAATTACCGACATGTAGGGAGATCAACCTCTAATTCCATCATCAAGTTCATAATCTATCACTAACAAGGTTCAGAAGATACAATATATGATTAAATGATCTGCATGCAAGAGAAATCATCAATTTGGCACCGAAATCTAGTGTTTTCAACTCAATTAATTCAAAACTTACGAAAATGAAAGGAAAGAGGGGAGTTCCCACCTGAATAGTTAGAAGAACAGAGGATTATAGCTTGGGTTGAGCTCCAGAAATCTCCCAAATCACACATGCAATCCCGAAATCAAGACTAGAAAGCGAAGAGGAAGAAAAATCTGCAATATCGGTATGAAATCTTTGATTTGGAGCTATCAAACCTTCAAAATCCACCAAGAACCACCCTCTCTCTCTCTAGAAATGTTCTAACCCTACTCTCCCACGAAAATGGCTGAAAATGGTGGAGAAATAACTTAAAAATGGGTCAAAATGCAGCCAACTCGTTAAAAACGAGGTTATGGGGTTACCCACTGTAATTTGGTCGTAACGTTTTTCTCGGAACTCCGATTGGGATGATCTTAATATCAACGGAAAGGTAATGAAAAGCTCTACAACTTTGTAGAAGGATGTTTCACGCAATTACGGATAGATTAATACCAGAATTGCGTCGAAGTCAGCGCTGCGCCGAAATGCTGCAGAATTTTGACAGAAGCAGATTTTTGTCAATCGGCTGACTTCGAGCTCAGTTTTGACCAACGAGGATCGTGAATTAGATTTCGGTCAAAACATGAAAGTTGTAGGGGGAAATATGATGAAACTATAAGATTACGGAGTAAGATTTGGATAAAAATTGAAGAAGTTATGAGTGACTAAAGTTGACTGAAAATCAAAAAATTTGGGTTCGAAAAAAAAATGCCACTTTAATACTCGTTCCAATTCCGATAGTGACGAAACTTTCCAGAAAATTTCTAAATACATAATAGGACACTATAGAATCGATGAAGTAAATTTTTGGATCTCTAAAAAAATTTTTTAAGAAAGTGTTCGAGCTTAAAATAATAAGGGTTTAAGTGTTTAACTAAAAAAAATGAACTAAATCAAATGTAATTAAAACATCAGATGTTACACGATACTTCCCGACCTCTTAAAATCATGAAATTTTATGAAGATCTGGGAAATGATACAAGGAATAACATATTAGAAAATCAGCTTGATCTGACAGTTGGATCTTTAGGAATTTGAAGAATCAAGATTCAACTCAAAAAATTAAACAGAGGACTTTCCGATGTCCAAAAATTCTGAAATTTGGACAGTAGTTAGATCTTAACATGGTTAATTACATGATAAAAAATTAAATCAATTTGATATTTAGTTTAGCTGGAATTTCAACAACCGTTAACTGCTTAATTAGTGGTTTTTCCGCGGACACGAACTAATGTGTTTATCTGCGGACACAAGCTTTAATAGCTGTGTCCTCAAGAAACAAGGCACCCTGTGTCAGTGGACACTCCCTTTGTCTGCGGATAAACACTTTCAGGCCCAGCCCATTAATTATTCTACAACTATAAATAAACCTGCACAAACCTCATGTGAAGCATCAAACAGCTCTAGGACTTCAGGAACAGTGCTCTAAAATAGTATTCTACTATTTTCGAGGCTCTTAGGTATTTTTTATTTTAGTCCGTCTTTAATTTTTTATCTGTCTTTATTTTATCAGTTATAGTTAATCAATCGCATGTAAAAATTGATGTTTATCTCAAAATAAGTCAGATTTCATATTTAAACCCTGTTTTCAAACCCTGATTTCATGTTAATCTCATTCAATTATTACAACAACAACCTACACCCCACAAATCTACATTTATAACACATTATGGGGTAATCTCAATGGTTTCACACAATTTATAGTCGAATGAATACATGTGTACCAATATACCAAAATTGGCTAGAACTAGTTTATGTAATTGTGAACTTTTGTACAATTCCTAAGGAAGATGGTTCATACGCACATTACCTAGTATAAATGTGTATATCTATAGTTTATAACCCATAATTAACCATTAATTTAGTGTAAATTTTATACATACACTATATGGTGGGTTTATTATGAATTCTCAAATACTTTAGGTAAACATGGAATAAATTATGCATACATGTAATTTGAGTAATAATCCACTTGAATCATCTACCAATTGAAGGTTAATCTAACCCAACCCTCATGCATCAACACAAACCTAGGGCTTTTATAAAAATTCCCCATTTTGAAAAATCTCTAATGCAACAAGTAATAATTTGAAAAATAAGTTTAGTACTAGTTTTCTCACTTTAGAGAAGCTAAATCCATGAGCTTAAAGTGTTGGGAGAAGAGTTGTTGGCAAATCCTCCAAGTTCTAAGCTTTCCTTTGAGCTCCAATGGAGGAAAATAATGGAGAAGATGATGAATAGTGATGAAGAAGATGAAGGTGATGGTCTTGAATCATGTTTGTATCAAGAGATTTAAATCTCCAACAAAACCCTCACAATCGCCACTCTCTTTCTCTCTTTAAGCTTTCTAATTGTGCATATGAAAAAAATGAAGAGAAAAGGGGAAGAAAATAAATAAATATCTAATGCTCAGGGACAACATCATGCTATTCTTATGGACAGCATGCTGTCCCTAGGCTATTTCGAGATAGTCCCCACAGCCTTATCTAGGCCTTTACAACAGCGGGTTGTTCTGGAAAACAACACGCTGTTAAGTTTGGCTACTGCGTTGACCTTGAAGATGTGAGAATTTGGACTCAGGAAAAAATGAAAGTTATAGATAATCAAATTACCTTTCTAATGGAGCAAATGGGGGTCCATTTGGACATCGGAGGAAGAAGTTATGACCCAAAGACCACTGCTGTGTCGGAATTGTAACGAAATTATGATAGGGCTAGATTTGCGATAATTCTTTCAAACTCAATCCAATGCTTTGGAAAGGTATTGTGACATATAAGAAGGATATAATGAGATGTAAATGACTACGGAATATTCCATAACACAATAGTTAAGGTTCCAAATTGAACAAATGGATTTCGAACTTTGAAATCTCCAATTCTTGCCGTTAGCGCAACAAACTTTGCTACAGCTACCCGAAGTGCATTTTGAGTGTAAATGCCTGTGTAATATGACTAACGTGACTTGTACGAAGTGTCTGAATCATCATAAAGCACTTGGAATAAAAAATGACTACTCCAAGTCAGAATTTGACTTAAACGCAATTAAGGAACGTGATTAGCAACAAATTAACCATTGGGGTATTACATATATAATATTTAATAGGATCGGATTAGTTTATGTAATCCATGGGTTAAATCTAGAACCAAAGCAATCCAATCAATTTTGAAAAAAATAAATTTAAACCAATCCAATTACTTTTATAAGCCAAACCGAACCAATCCAAAGAGACCGGATCGGTTTAATTTATTAGTTTACCCAGAACAATGTGCACCCATAGTGAGAATAAAGTATTTTACACTATTTTTCAGGTTATATTTGACTTAGTTTTAAATTTTAGTAGGGTGAAAAGATTGATTTTGTGGGTACATTTGAGAACATCCATAAAATAACTTCAGGAACTCTTATTGACAAATAATATCATTATTTAACACTCTATCTCAAAAGCTAACTATTATTCACATGCAACATTTTTTAATTAAGAATTAAAACATTAAACTCAAATTAATAATTAATAAATCTCATTACTTAAACCCATATTTTAATTAAATATTTATTTAGTGCGTGTCAGCCCCTTACTTTTAATTAAACTCAACCCTGATACAAGGACTAAAGTGTCAAAAATACTATCACTTTTAAAAAGTATTTATAATGTAACACCCCACCCTAATTATCGGGATTACACCTGCAATTAAGTCCTAGAGCGTTACGAACCCACCTTAGACTAGCTAAAATGGGTTTAATATAAATAATGTATTCAGGTAAATCGCATAACACATGTCAAACAACCATTTAATGCTCATACCGACAACGATAATACAAAACAAAAGTATAACACGCATATATACATGCCCAGTTAAAAGTTATATGAATTATTGACAACACATGTCTAAACATATACAGTACTTGGGCTAGCTGTGACTTGCCTTATAAACATACTATAACAAAAGAGAGTTTGTATCAGAGTGATATACTTCGTTCCTAACCCTGTCGCCTCCTTAACCTCATTCATTTCCTAGGTACCTAAATTTGTTTAATAAAAACGGGGTGAGCTCACAGCTCAGTAGGGAAAAAATAATAGGGGATAATACGTTCAAAAACATAACTAGCAATTTAATAACAAATCATACTTTAATCAATAGTTCAATTCAAAATTGTTAACCTATAAAACAATACATGCATGTGCATATGTAGGATACCTCCCTTGCGTCAACCATTATACTATGTTACTAAGAGAATACCTAGGCTGGACCTAATAAGAATAATAATAGGCCCGAAAGCCCCAAAAGAATAATCCGAACATGATAATAATATAACCTCTTCTGTCTCAGGAAAGATCATCATCACATCATAACAGAGTTGGACCAGATGTCCATCAATTCCATATTAACATAATCATAAGTGCATTACCGTTATCTAGATTTTCGGGCTACTCATCGGTGGCTCTAGACAGTCGTTGCTTTGTTTCGCTTCGGAGGTTTAGGGATTTTCAACCCAAGGGCACCAAGCCCTACCTATTTTCCTTCATGGCAAGCACTAACCAATACTTATTCCCTTTACCATTGGAAGGGCATAATAGAACAATAATTGAATTCATCTCGAAATCATATCATCCTCAAGAACATCACAAAGAGCATCGAAAGCTCTCCACATCATAGATAAAAGACATGACTTCCCAAGAAACAAACATCCAGGCCATAGGCCATAAGAATACTTCGAGCTTGCCGAGAGATCACCAAGATTTTGGTTGACACAATAATGATGCACAACATGCTAATAAATGATCATATGGAACAACTTATGCCATATAAACTTCAACAAGCCTCAATTCATATATCTTGGTGTACATAATTCATCAACTAATCAATTTTATCAATATATAACTTCTATACATTCAAGGGATATTTCATATGATTCAAATAACACATGTATATCAAGTGTAGATGGCATATCTTGCTTCAAATCATATACTCATGGCTTTTCAAATTACAGAACATCATTATCTTAATCATGTTGTAACTTTAAAAACAAATATAAATTAAACGTGATGATAACCGTAAAATAAAACCATATCATCTGGTTTTGAAAACAAGTAAATCCCTACCTTGAATTTATAAGCCGAGAAGAAGAAAGAAATGTGATGACCGAAATCCCGTTCGGTGAAATCTTGAAATTCCTAAGTCTCCACGATCCTCATGTCGCATAAACTAATTTTTTCTAAAGCCGAATCGAATTCCGGAGGCTTTAAATTAGGTGAAATTTTAGAGAGAGAGAGAAAGTGGAAGAAGCTTAGCTCTGAATTTGGGTGAAAAGTGATGAGATTTTTCAGAAAGAAAGCTCTAGAACTCATTTAAAAAATTTTCATTAACCTTCCAACAGGCGCCTATTGAGTGCCTGTAGACACCCCGATCTGTGACCCCCGCAAGAACCCTAACGACCTTCGAGAAATACTGTTTTGGGAGTCCGGAACCCACCCGAACACTCGAAACTACCCCGAAAAGGGTTGTTGGCCAAACAAACTTAATTTTTAAGGGGGTTGTCGCACGACAAATCAGTATGTCGTGCGACAATCCTCCTTATGTCGCACGACAGACCCCTCTGACCCAGACCAACCACTTCCTGACAAATCAGTCTGTCAGAAGGGTCACTTTAGCCGTTTGTCGCGTGACATTGCTCAACATGTCGCGCGACACTTGCCCCTTTTGGGGAAATGTCGCGCGATAAACCTCTCCGAGCAGTATAAATAGGCCAACACCCCCAAGGGTTCAAGGACAACAATTGGGAATTGAAGAATTATTGGCTTATATCTGATTTTCTAGTCTTTCGTCAAATATTTTCTGTTATAATCTTATTTCTGAAGAATCATCGAATCTATTTTCGACACTCAACGTGTCCCGTTTTTTGGAAACGAATTCTTGGAAATATCTGAAGAAGGAAAAGATCATTATCGCCGGAGATCTCTCTGCCGTATTATATTTTCTTTTTTATTATTATTATTCTCGTCGGGAAGGTAAAGAAAATCTCTTTTAGAATTTAAATTAGATATATGTGTACTTGTTTTACTTCCGTTGTTCTATCCACGTTTTATTTGAATAAACTTATTGCCAAGTTATAAATAGTCTACTGTTTTCAAAACAAAGGACCCTGATAAAACCATTTGCAAAACCAGAAGAGTAAGTACTTTATCATCCGGACAAAATTTTGTTTTCAAAACCCGGACCGGTAAAACTTACTTAGGAATAAAAAAAATCCGGTACATCCTGTCTCTTCCATAAACTGTGCTGTGTCTGGTAGAACTCTCCTCAAGAGTTCTAATTCTACATTAAACTAGTCCCGATACAAGATCCGAACTTTTTTAAAAGAAGTTGAAACCCGAGAAAACCGTTATTATCTGAGAAATAAAACGGGAAACTCTCTCTGAAAGAAAACAAATTTTGTCACTTATATTTACATCTCTCAAAACAAAACATTGGATCTCGGAACACAAATGTTTTCACCCCTTTTTTCCGCTTTCCCCAGAAATTAGGGTTTTTACTTGGAAAGTAGTAAACTGTCAGTAAAAGCATCCAAGTTTTTCAACATAAAATAAACATATAAGACCACTAGAGACCGAAAGGGCGGAAAGGGTGCTTAACACCTTCCCAATCCGTAACATAGTTTCCGAACCCTATAGAATCCTGGTTTCGTAGACAAACGTGTAAAGAAAGGCTTATCTGTAGCCTTTTCTCTTACATAACTATTTTGTCCGTTTTCTCGTAAAACGTACTGGCGACTTTGAACGAACCCCCTTGCATCTAGAAAAAAGGATAGAAGGATACCCGATATGAATTATCATCATATAGAAGCAAATGGAACGACGGAATCCTTTTCGATGTTTCAGACGCCCAATTACGGGAATGAGACCCGGGGGTTGTATTTGCGGATTCTCACAGTGGCGACTCTGTTGGGGACACTAGAAAACTAGACTCTTATATGTGGAGTTTTGTTTATTTGTTGAATATTTGCTTTTATTGCTTTCCCTACTCCTTTTCTTGTTAATTGTTTGAGAAGAAACCTTTTTCCAAAAAATGGAAGTTTTTCAAAAAAAATATAAAAATACGTAACAAAGGTAATGATATTTGTAAACTCAACCTTTCGAACTTTGCACGCACTTTTACAAATCATGCATTGGTTCTACGAGTGTGAATTTACCCCAAACCCTCGGAAGTATTATAAGTGAGTAGGGAGTTGGCTTGCTTGGGCCAACACAAACTGAAAGCATTTACTTCCACTCTCCTTGGCCAAGTACGCCCCCGAGGTATATCGAGTGATGAGAACACTCACGTACCCGAGAAGTATATCAAGAGACTCTTGCACGTACCCGCCCCTGGGGTATATCGCAAGGTCTTGCCAAATAGGAGGGAGCCTGAAGCCTTAACCGTTCGTACACCCGCGCTGCATATAAGATCGAGTCGGCTAAAAACACTTGTCAAACAGCCGTAGGGGATGTACCACCTTATGGCTTACTTTACACCACCCTTTTAAAACCAAAGTCTTTTCTCGGCAATTTTATTATTGTGGTTCTTTTGGCAAAAATTGAGTCACATCATGGTCTTCTTTCATCTTCGCCACGTGATTTCGTCTATAGTCATAAAACGACGACAGTCTGGAAGGTTGGGCCGGCCGAGATCATACCGGAAGAATAGTAAGACCTAGCACACCCAGAATGACCGACGGACGCGAGAATCAAGAAATGGATCAGAGCCTAGCCGAGGCGTCAGCAGTCCAGCCAACCTTAGCCGAGATGCATCGTTTGCTTATGACCATCAACAAGAATCTAGCAAGTCTCACGACCGAGCAACGGAGTACCCGAATTCGAGTAGAGGAGTTGTCAGCCGAACGAACTGTACCACCAGGGTTTGAGCGACTACCACCGAATCGGGATCTGAATCAAGGAAAGTCATCACAAGTACTTCTCCCAGTCTAAGGAACCAACCCACCACAAACGGGTCCTATTACAGCCGATCCCATTCAAACAGACCCCAACAATCAGAATCAGTGGGCCCCAGATTCAGGCCCTACTTATCAACAACAAGAGCCACCCATCGTCTGGCCCCAACCCCAACAAGGTTTTGATCCTCAGTACCAACCATGGCCACAAGTTCCCGCAAGGCCTATTCCACCCCCGGCCCCAGTAGCCCCTCCTAATGAATACCCAGACATCAATTGACTCCGGGTAGTATATGCAGAATCGGTTATAGCTCGGGAATAGCCCGACGAGGGGTCAAGAGAAAGTGAAGAAATGAAAAAACTGAAGGAACAGATAAGGGTTCTGCAAAAAAGGATTTCTCTAATAAAAGGAGCAGACGAGATTACAGATATGAATGCTTTCTCCTTCTACCCAGAAGCAAGATTACCCCAGGGATTCAAGCTCCCTTCTATCACCAAGTTCATAGGAACCACTTCCCCAAAAACTCACCTCTAATCCTATATCAGATCCATGCAAGTGTCCAGTTGTGGAGAACTAGAGTTGGTTCAGGCCTTTCACATGACTCTCATGGGGGCCGCCTTAAGATGATTTTTTGATCTAGAAAGACACCACACAAAGACTTGGGGAGATATCGTCAAGGAATTCATGAATAAATACGGGTCCAACGAAGATTTGGAAATTACCCGCAAACACCTGGAAATGGCCAAGCAAGGCGAGAAGGAAAGCTTCAGCGACTTTGTCACATGCTGGAGAGAAATGGCCTCCCAAATGTCCAAACGACCTAATGAAGAAGAGCAGTTGGAGATCATACAGAAGAATTTTAATCCAGCTGTATTAAGTTGCATGGGAAAGCATGTATTCCCATACTTCAGAGCCCTGTTAAGCATGGGGTCACAAGTAGAGGAAGAGTTGGCCAAGAAGGCAGAAATCGACACCAAGAAAGCCTCGTACATTGGGAGAAAGACAACCACTTCAGCCGTAAACCAACTAAGCTCATACCCCTATCAACAAAACCCATTTTAGCAGCCACAACAAGCACCTCCGACGAGTTGGCCCGCGCAAGGAGACTCTTCGAGCACCGAGGTTAAGAAAAGGAGGAACTTCTGCACCCTTCCCACTACATTGGTCAAAAGCCTGGAACCACTCCAAAAGGCCAGACTATTCACTTCACTCAACCCGCGGCCCCCACCAAATCTTGTTCCCAGCACCTGGAGAATGAATGAGAACTATGCGTACCATCAAGCCGCAGGCCATGACACGAAACGCTGTTTGGCTCTTCGCCATCGTATCTAAGACCTAATCGAGGCCGGTACCATTCCCGCACCCGGCGGACCCAATGTTACTAACAACCCCCTTCCCAACCATGCTCCACCTGCAAAAATTAATGCCTTGACCACTGATGAAGAAGGTTTTGACCCGTGGGACTCATTCGAGACGACCCAGCCAACAAGTCACCCGCTGTGCCGTCAGAAACAATTCAAGTTGCCCTAGGCCTCAATTCGATAATTGATCAATGGATGGCCAAGATTAACTTCCTACCTGGGCAGGGTTTAGGAAAGGCAAATCAGGGGATATCATAACCACTTGCAATTAAAACCAATCCCGAAAAATCTGGGATAAGATGGACCTAGGATAAGAAGAAACAACCATGGAGGCCCCGAGGCCCTCCCAAAGAGACAATCTGTATGACAGAGACTTCCTTCAAGACTTTTAGTTGGTCGGCAGAACCGGAGTCATCAGAAATGTCAGAGGGATCAGACCCAGCATCCCTTTGGATACAGCAGATTACCCGTTCTGGGAGGGTATACCAGCCACCATCAATGGATACTGGGAAATCACGGCCTCCTAAGGAAATAGGAAAGGATCGAGTACTGGAACAGTTGAAGAAAACCTAGGCACACATCACCATTTGTGGCCTCTTGGTCGCCTCTAAACCTCACAGGACCGCCTTCATCAAACTCTTAGATGAGGCCGTCGTATCACCAGATTTTACGCCAGAACAATTACCAAGCATGATTGGGTCGCTTACAGTCCAAAGAAGTCTATCATTCTCAGATGAAGACCTGCCTCCATTGGGAAAGAAACACAGTCTGGCCCTCCATATTACTGTCCGGACCCTAGAAAAAATCCTGCCATAAGTCCTCATCGACAACGGGTCAACCATAAATGTATGCCCTTTAAAGACTGCCAGATGTCTGGGTATCTTAGATACAGAGATTTCTCCATCAGCTGTAACCGTTAGAGGCTATGACAACACTAGGAGGGCTGTTCTGGGCTCTCTGAAGCTTGATCTCATGGTCTGTCCCGAAAACTTTTCGGCCAACTTTGAAATCATAGACATTCCCTCTAGTTTTAACCTCCTGTTGGGAAGAGCATGGCTACAAGACATAGGAGCACTCCCCTCCTCCTTACACCAGAAGATCAAGATACCGTTTGAAGAGAAGATAATCACCATCCAAGGAGATCCTGAAAGGACCTTGGCAGATCTAGAATTACCCGTCTTGGGCATCGGGAGTCAAAGCATACAGCTGGGAGGCTTTTCTTACGAGCCTCAACTACAAGCCCTCACCACCCAGAGAATCAAGTATCTTTCCCCTGATAATATCCCCGGTCTCAGCTCCAAGATCACAAATACGCTGGGAATGATGAAATACTTACCTGGAGCCAGTCTGGGAATGGGACAACAAGGATTACTTCAGGCCTTAGAACCAGTAACGAGGCATGAAAGAGAAGGGTTGGGGTACCAACACACCGAAGAAGACAACCAAGAAAAAATGGGCCGAGGGCATCAGTATCCGAGTTTTAGCTCACTTAATGGGTTTTTTGTCAAAGAAGGTGATGATTTCCCCTTTTGCGGCTTTCAGGAGCCTTGGAGAAATAGCGACGGAGATAACCTACTAGGATGGGAAATCTTTTATGAAGAGGACCTTTACCTTAAGGAAAATGTTATACACAGTTTCTCTACCAAGTTAACGATCGGGTCGATAGAAGAAAATTGAGACGAAGAGGAAGAAATGATCGGAGACCTCTTTGACGTCATGGCCCTAGGGAATGATGAACCAAGAGACGATCATGTGCACTTGATATACGCTGATCCAGAGTACCAGGAAAAGGGGGGAAAGAGTGAAATTGTTAAGGTAAGAGATAAGAGCAAGGGTAGGGCTAAGGAGGAGTCATTCCTAGATTTACTTTTTCAAACTTGTACCTGTAAGGACTGTTATTAATGAAGAAGATTCTATTTTGCGGTATCCTGTTAGTTCTGATTCTGTAATTGCCTATATTAAAATAGAAAGACTAAATGAACACCCTGAACGGGAGGAACAGCGTATACAAAGTAAGGAGGGAGACACTCTTGTGATTAACCTCGGGACGGAAGAGGAAAGGAAAGAGGTTCTTATTGGGGCAAATCTAAGTGAGACAGAAAGAGAGGAATTCACACAAACTTTGAGTGAGTACGTGGATATCTTTGCCTGGTCCTATGCCGATATGCCAGGTTTGAACAACCAGATAGTCATGCACGAGATACACACCGAGCCGGAGTACAAGCCCGTCAAGCAGAAATTGAGAAAACTTACGCCTGAATGGTCCCTGAAAGTAAAAGAAAAAGTGATGAAACAACTGAGCGTGGAGTTCTTGTGAGTGATCGAGTACCCCTCATGGTTAGCCAACATTGTGCCCGTTCCAAAGGCAAATGGGAAGATTCCCATGTGTATAGACAACCGAGATCTCAATAAAGCTTGCCCAAAAGACGATTTTTTATTACCCAACATTGATTTGATAGTGGATAATACCGCCAACCATGCCTTGAAGTCATTCGTAGACGGTTTCATCGGGTATAATCAAATCAAGATGCACCCGAATCACCAAGAGAAAACATCATTCATCACGCCATGGGGAACATATTGCTACACCGTTATGCCATTCGGGCTGAAGAATGCCGGGGCAACATATCAGAGGGCAGCTACAGCTATCTTCCACGACATGATCCACAAAGAAGTAGAAGTATATGTGGACAATATGATAATCAAGTCGAAGGAGAGGGAAGGCCATGTACCAGCCTTATGGGCCTTTTTTGACCGACTCCGCCAGTATCAGATGAGACTCAATCCGCAGAAGTGTGTGTTTGGGGTAACCAAGGGAAAACTCCTGGGCTATGTCTTCAGTAAAAAAGGAATCGAGGTAGACCTTGCCAAGGTTCGAGCTTTTCGAGATATGCCCGAGCCTCGTACCGAGAAGAAATCTGGTGATTTTTGGGTAATTTGCAGTACATCAATAGGTTCATCTCTCAACTTACTCAGACTTGTGAACCCATCTTCAAACTTCTGAGGAAGTCTTCACCAGGAGAATGGGGCGATCAGTGCCAGGAGGCTTTTGATAGAATCAAAGACTACCTCTCCAAACCCCCAGTATTAGCCCCACCACAGACCGGACTGCCACTAATCCTATACCGAACAGTCATCGATTCGGCGGCAGGAGCCATGCTAGCCCAACATCTGACCGATACACGAAAGGAGCAGGCCATCTACTACATTAGCAAGAAACTGTCCCCATTTGAGATAAACTACACGCCATTGGAGAAATCATGCACCACTCTTGTCTGGGTAACACAAAAATTACGGCATTACATGCTAGTTTTCCCGGTCATCCTGGCATCACGAATTGATCCGCTGAAATACGTCTTCGAGAAATCGGCTCTCAAACCGTATGGCAAAATGGTTATTCTTACTTTTCGAATTCGACATCACCTACATGACCCAGAAGGCAGTCAAAGGCAAGATCATAGCTGACTACCTAGCCCACAATCCTATATTGGGGGACATGTTGGAGGAAGCCGAGTTCCCAGATGAAACTATCATGAATGTCGAGATTGATAAAGACTGGAAAATATACTTTGACGGGGCCGTCAACTGAAACGGGAATGGGATAGGCATCCTGTTAGTCTCCCCGGACCAAACTCACTCCCCGGTATCATATCGTCTAGACTTTTTCTGCACCAACAATATGGCCGAGTATGAAGCCTGTATAATCGGATTAGAGATTGCGTTCCAAAGGGGTATAAAGAGAATACAAGTGTACGGAGATTCGGCATTAGTAGTCCACCAAGTTCTAAAAGAATGAAAGATCAGAGATGAAAAATTAGTCCCTTACCTAGCCCGGTTGGAGGATGTCGCAGGAAGATTTGAGCATTCGGAGTTTTACTATGTTCCCAGGTCATAAAACAGTTTTGCGGACGCATTAGCAACCCTAGCAGCTATTATCGATATCCCGGAGGGGATGGAAGAAATGACTCTTACCGTACAAAGAAGATCATGACCAGCACACTACATGGCCCTTAAGGTAGAGAATGAAGAGAATGGGGACTCAACCACTTAGTTTTACGACATCTGGAACCTGTTGAAAAATCATCAGTATCCCGAGCAAATAGACAAAAGAACGCGGGTCACACTCAGGAGATTAGCATCAAGGTTCATACTTTGTGCCGGAAGGCTGTATAAGAGGAACTACGACGGGACCCATTTACAATGTCTCACTGAAGAAGAATCTATCAAAATGATCGATCAGATACATGGGGGGGATTATGGACCTCATATGAGCATCCATACACTTGCCCGCAAAATCATCAGACAAGGTTATTACTGGTCTACCCTGCAGAACGACTGCGTTAACCACGTACGCCGTTGTCACAAATGTCAAATATATGCTAAATCTCATAAGCTTCCTCTGAAAGAATTGTACAACATGACTGCTCCTTGGCCTTTCGCAACCTAGGGAATAGACACCATTGGGAAGATTGCACCCAAAGACAGCAACGGCCATGAATTCATACTGGTAGCCATTGACTACTTCACTAAATGGGTGGAGGCTGAGTCTTTTCAGACCCTTGATGCCAAGAAAGTTGCCCGATTCATTAGACAGAATATCATCTGCCGGTATGGGGTCCCACACGAAATCATCTCGGACAACGGCACCCACTTCGAAGGAGAGGCTAACACAGTCATAGAAGAATACGGTATTACCAGACACAGATCTTCACCATACATACCGCAAACCAATGGGGCAGTTGAGATCGCCAACAAGAACCTGAAGAATATCCTAAGCAAGATGACCGACACCTGTCGAGACTGGCCTGAAAAATTACCATATGCATTGTGGGGATACCGCACCATCGAGAGAGTTTCTACTGGGGCAACCCCATTTTCCCTTACATACGGGATGAAAGTAGTCCTCCCTGTTGAGTTAGAGGTCCCCTCCCTCAGGGTAATGCTCGAGAACCAAGTTAACAAGCTGGAGTGGGTCCAAGCACGTTATAACGAGCTGGCCTTGCTAGATGAGAAGAGATTGAGAGCCGCATACCACCACCAAGGGTATCAGAAGAGAATCGCTCGAGCAATTAACCAGAAAATAAAGACTCGGGGTATCAATGAGAACGACATCGTGTTGAAAGAAATTCGAGAGTCAGCCAGAGACCCAAGGGGAAAGTCCGGGCAGAAGTGGACATAGCCATACATCGTCAAAGAGATTGATACAGGGGGTGCCGCCATACTCACAGACTTGGACGGACAATTACTGCATTCACCAGTCAACATGGATCGATTGAAAAAGTATTACCAATAGATGTAACATGTATAGATAAGAACTACATAAACCTGAGCCCCAACTCAAACTTTTGCTCTTTGAAAAATCAAAAGAGGAACGTAGGCAACCTGAGAAGTGACTTCAGGTCCGGTTTAAAACATTATAAAGAAAATTATTTCCCACAAAAACAGTCCCTCGTATATTATTAAGGTGGTTCAGAACACCGGAAGTTACAAGGGAAATACAGCATACAGAAAAGTCTAAACCCTAGGGGTTGGCCAAGCAGGGTCCTTAATGGCAAATCAAGCCGAGCCTCGTCTAAGATCTGGTACGCAAAGACAATGTTCTCCTCTGTAGGCTCAGAATCCATGAACCGGAACCATTCCATTTGGAAGGGATCATCAATCAGCTCCCCTTCCAGAGTTCCCCAACGAGAATGGATGATGTCAGCCCGGAGGGGTCGGGTAATACCAAAACGGGCATAGTTAAACTGACGAGTCAATCGAGCTCGCCACATTCTCTCCACTGATAAAGAAACATATGGGGTCACAAACTTAGACTCGGAAGAGAAGTTGTTCAGGCTGAGAAGAATGTCCTGAGGAACGTTGAACTGCCGAAGAAGATGTCCTGGGAGATAAAAGAAAGTGAACCAGAGTCCACGTAGCTGAACGTAGTTCTGACCTCCCGTACTAAGCGCCATCGCCCTTAACTTTCACCAAGGAATATTCCACCGAATGGCCAAAAAATTCTCTAAAAACCACACCATCCAATCAGAGGAAGACATGGTCAAAGCACCAAAGAGGGGATGGCGGAAGAAGTGCGTCGGGTTGTTAAGCCGAACCCCGTTGAAACCCACCGAACGAAAACGCTCCAACAGCCACATGTATAGCAAACGAGGACTTCCCTTGAAGAAGGGTGAAGCTCCCCTTTGGAGATTATCTAGGCCGTTCAAAGTTTCTGCAAGAACGATGGGCACTATAGACTCCACATTTCTTGCATGATAAATTAAACTCAGAATAGTCCGATCAACACGGGAAGAGCCCGTCACCAGTAGCATATTAGAAATAAGACAGATCAAGGCCGCCGCAATATGCCCCACGCTATAAGAGGCTCTCTCTTCGTAACGATGAAAGAACCTTACCATTTTGTGAAGGTCAAGAAGCTCGTCAATAATAAAACCATCACAGGCAGCTTGGGGAATGGCTAACAGAGCAATCAGCATATCTCGAGGACCGATTTCCTCTATTGGAACAGCCATCGGGAGACGAATATCAGAACGCAACAGCCAGGAAAACTCCTCGTAAGTCGGGCAAAGCTCATCCAACCCGAAACAAAAAAGATGATCCGAAGGCTCTAGAAATACAAAGCGCCTAACAAAAAGGAAAAATCTACAGGACGATGGCACCAGCCCGCTAAAGGACTGAATGCACCAAAGTTCAAACCATTCTCAGAAGATACCAGAGCATCTCGGGCTTTGACATAAGAAAAATCAGAATTTGTGCGATAAGAAGACATTTTGGGAAAGGTGTGGGGATGAAGGAAGGGAGATGCGTGTATTTATAGCAAAAAAGAGGGTCATGTACCTGTTTGTCTCGTGACAAACCCATATCCAGGAGGGATTGTCGCGCGACAATCCTCTTTGGTGTACCCTATTTTTTGGCCTTTTTACACGTAAGAGTCATTTTTGCTGAAAGAATCACTTTTTGTATGAATTATGCTCACTCTGTTCTTTTGCAGGAACCTTAAGTACCACTGCATCACATGGTATGGCTCCTAAATCTATTGATTCATGTAATTATTTAATTATTTAAATCTTTCATCACAGGTTGGGAATAAAAATATGTCATCGGCACAAATAAAGATTTTCATAAATCCAATAAAAGAACAGTTTTCAAAACCAAAAACTACCAACAAATATCTGTCTAAATGTCTAAAAATAAAACTACATATATGTTTGAAACTAACTAAATGTAGGAAAGAAAAACTAATCTATTCGAGCGCGCTTCGACACGCTCCCGCTATCACCCGAACCCTCCTCAGGAATAGGATAGACCACTGGGACGTCTGAACGAGAGGGACCTGCTGCCTGAGAGGGCCCCGTCGACTGAACCAGAGCCGTAGGGCGAATCACCAAAGACCGCGAGCGCTTGGAGGTCCAGCTACTGCTCCTCTGAGACTCCGTCCGAGCACGAGAGGAAGACAAAAGGTCATCCACCCGAAGAGACACGTCGATCGCCCTCTGGTAGTAGCACATGTACGCCGTGGGGTCCCGACCGACGAACTGGAAGAGGTTCCAGTTGTAGAGGTACTGGGCATGAAGGGCCCTCAGGTCCGCCGCACGAACGCTCACCCGCTGCAAAAAAAAAAAAGAAGAAGAAAAAGCAAAACGGAATTAGCAAATCTTAGAGATAAACAGATATAAAAGAACGGCAGAGAACAAAAATAAAAGGATGTACCTCATCACCCACGCGACCGCCCAGATAGTCAAAAGTATCCTTGGGCATGGTATAGCGGCGAAAACCAACACCAACGTAAGTGATGTCCTGAGGAAGAGATGGGATGTCACGGCACTGCCGCAGAAATAGACCCACCCTCCTCACGGATTAGGAACATGGGAGGCTGAGAAGAAGAGCCACCAAGACCAAGAGATCGGGTCGGAGGGCCCATAACAGTCGATGGAAGGGGGGTCAAGGTGACATAAGTACGGACACCCGGAGGATCCGCAATAGCCGTCACTCCCAGAGGCGGGCTCCCACTAAAAGGAGTAGCCGCCGCAATAGGAGGGGTCCGCCCAAACTGCTCATAATCAGCCCCGAAGTCCTCAGGCTCCCAGGACTGCTCAGAAAATCCTGCTCCCCCCTCAGCAGCCTCTGCCGCGTCGAATACGACCCCTGGAGATACCGAAGGACCAGTAGGAAACTCAAAACCCTCATCACCAGCGCGCTGCTCCCCCATGGGAACTGTCTGAGGCTGCTGCTCTGGAACCGCCGTTGCCCCACCTCCCTCGGGTCTATCATCACTTCCCTCAGCAACAGCAGGGACACCCCTCTCTCCCTCGGGGTCATCATCATCAGAATCAAGAATATTGTCCCTCTGATCGGGGATAGGTGGCAGATGACCAGGGACCGTCCTAGACAGATGAGTCTGTCCTCGTATATAATTGGGATCACCTCCCAACACCCGGTACCTCTCATAGAAGACCCATCCCCGAGTCCCCTTCCGCTCCTTCATCAAGTAACGGGCAGTGAAGGCAGCATAGTCTCCTTTCTCGGTAAACGTCTGAAAGCCAAGCCTGTCAATCAGAGCCTGCACTGTCACCGGGTCGATCTTGCCCGTCAGCCTCATCAGAACTGGTGGGAATAAAGAAACTCGAGGCCACTGGGCCGGTGTATGCTGGCGAATGACCCTCTCGCCTAAATAGAAGTGAAGGCCGTACTCATCCCTGATAAGCCGCCTGGTCCTCGAGGCGGTCAAAGCACGACCATACCCAAAGTGGAGACCCAGATCACCCTAGGGGGCCCACTCAATCTAAATAAAAGAACAAAATTTTATTTCAGTTATTTTTATTCTATTTACTATTCATTTATTGAAAAGAAAGAATACTAAGATATTTACCTGCTCCTCCAGCAGGTCATGGACGGCAGCAGCTCTGGTCTCCTGAGTCCGATATACATAGGGACCCTGTAGTTCCCCGCAATGAATCGGCGGAGAAGGGGAAACTGATCCTTGTTCTCAACGAGGAGATCCACCTGGGCACAACCCAGACGACTGTAAGCCACAAACCAACTCTGAAAAAGAAAGAAGACAAAAGAATATCAGCAACAATATTAGTAGATAATATGTAAAGGACTGAAGCAAAGATAAGGGGACAAACGTGTGTACCTCCCGCAGCAATGAGAAGCCCTTAAGGTTCAGGGCTAGGTGGCGAGAAACCTGGTCCACAGCATCATATAAGACAGCCAGAATGAAGCCCCCCCAGTCGTAGTCAAACATGATGCTAAAATCTCGGAGATAGGGCAACCACCAAAGATGGGCCGTGTCCCCCCCACGGGCCTCAAATAGATCATGGAGCGTTAATAAGAGAAGGACACAGGCATACTAAAGCGCCTCCTGCCGGGTCATCGGCACCCCTAAAGCAACTAGCCGGGCTCTCTCTGTGGCCAGACGCGTAACCAAAACCACCAGGGGGATCGTATCACCAGAACTCCGTCGCTCCGAGAACCATCCAAGTGCGCCAACAATGCCCTCTACCGTCAGACGCAAGGGGACATCAATCTGTATAGGGACCCCCTGAAGGAATCCCGATCAAAGCAAATAAGTCGAGGGGGGTCATCGTCATTTCCCCCTAGCTCCAAGAAAAGGTGTGAGTGGTGTCCCACTAGTGAGAGGCTAGAGCCGACACCAACACAGCCACCCTAGATACCCGTTCCAGGAGGGCATCGAAAAGAGGGCCAAATAGAGTCGCAAGGAGCAACTCCTAGATAGGGGCCGGTGCCTGTCGCCACTCTAAAGAAATAGCGTTGGGAGAACCCCAACCTCGGCTGACCCACTAGAGACCACAAAACGGAGATATAAATATAAGTATAGTAACCTGAGGGCACTTTGGTGTAATTATAAGAGTTATAGGGTTATAAGGGTAAATTATGTAATTTTCTAGAACCTGAGGGTACTTTGGTGTAATTATGAGAGTTATAGGGTTATAAGGGTAAATTATGTAATTTTTTAAAACCTGAGGGTACTTTGGCGTAATTATGAGAGTTATAGGGTTATAAGGGTAAATTATATAATTTTCCAAACCTGAGGGTACTTTGGTATAATTTTGAGAGTTATAGGGTTATAGGGGTAAATTATGTAAATTTTCTAAACCTAAGGGTACTTTGGTGTAATTATGAAAGTTATAGGGTTATAAGGGTAAATTATGTAATTTTCTAAACCTGAGGGTACTTTGGTGTAATTATGAGAGTTATAGGGTTATAAGGGTAAATTATGTAATTTTCTAAACCTAAAGGGTATCACAAGTAAAAGTATGTGTTCACTAAATCGGATGTTATTTCTAGGCAAACATGCATACTAAATATAAGAATTGTTTAAATACATGCAGGAAACGACAGAAATAATCGAACAAATAAACACACGAAAAGAAGACATACCAGAGACCGTCGACGGATCTCATGAGAAACAGGCTCCATTAAGAGCCAAGGAACATCCGGGACTGGATCAGCCCGGGTAACCTCTCGGTAGACCATCGCCCGACCGCGGTCCACCCCATCCTCGTCGTACCAGTCGAGGTTCGCCCAGTCATCATGGTGAGGGCTGCACCGGAGAACTCCCTGGGCATCAGTAAAGGTGACCTCCTCCTGGTCACCCTTAAGTCGATCAGGCTGTGCAGGATCCATCAGCGTATGAATAAAATGAAGAAGAGGGTCGGAAAAGTAGAGAAAGCGCCAGGGTTTCAGCGCTTGAGAGAAGAAAGAAAGAGAGCTAGAAAGAGAAAAAGAAAGGAGAGAATTTGAGTTTGTCGCGCGACAAACACCTATCCACCGAGATGTCGCGCGACATTTTGTCCCCTCCCCTGACTTTTTGACCTTTGTCTCATTTTGTCTCTTGCAGGAATACTTCAAAGAAACAGTTTTCGAAAAACCTTTCTGAATACCGCACACTCATGAAAAAAAAATAATAAAAAAAATAATTCGAGAAAAAGACTTCCAAGTCATCTCTCCGAAAATGCGAAAGCAAAATACAACGGTTAAAGTAATCTCTGATCTCCCAAAAGGAACTAAGACCATCAATGGGAAAAGAAAGTACCAAAATAAGATGGGAATAGGAAAAAATTGAAAGAGTAGAAAAGAGAAGGAACCCGCATGAGCGGCCAGAGCGAGCGAGAGAAACATAAATACAGAGTGACAGGGAGAGCCACATCAAAAGTGACAGCTAGGCCAAAACCAGCTCAGGGCTTCGTTTTGGGTGAGTAAGGCTCCTGATCACGACAAGGGATAAAAAAGACTCGTGGTCAAAAACAGAGAAGGCCAGGAAAAGTCTTTCCCAAAGAGAGGAAGAAATAAGGGCATCGAAAAACAGAAAACGATGTGGTCCCACCAAAAGTGAGAACTAAAGAGACCAGAGATTGACCTTTCGTGCAAATTTTCTTTTCAGCACGATAGATAAGAGATGGTTTGGAAAAACCTCAAATCATCACTCTGCGAAGAGCAGAAGAAATTCGAAAACTGCTTTCTGAGAGAAGTATCCTCACTCGAGGAAAACATAAGGGTAAAATTTTAGAAAAATACAGGGAAAAGGACATCCAGATAAAGTTTAAACTCCCAAGAAACTCTTTTCACTCTCACAAAATTTCTCTCTCTCACTCTAGCAGTCTAAGAGAGACAACCAAATTCACTGAAGTACAAACACAAGCCCTCCCCGAGGCAAATTACAAACACAAGCCCTCCTAGAGAGGCAAAGTGGAGCAATGGTAGTCCTCCCACATTAGGCGAGAAGATTTAAAGCCCTCCCAGAGAGGCAAAGTGTGTGACGCCCCGAATCCCGTTCCGAGATTTTCACCTCCGGGACTCGGTTAATCACGATGCCGTACGTGACGGCGGGTTTAAATTAAAATAATCTACAACTTTTAAAAACTTTACTTTAATAAAAACATGATCTTTAGAAATCCCGATTTAGAAAACTTTGGCATGTGGAGTTTATTTCATTAATAAACCTTCCTGTAACATTTAAAACCACGTTCCATAAAAGTAAAATCACATCAAACCACATTTAAATCAACTCCACATATGAAAACCATCAATACAAGTTTACAATGCCAATTGTATATCAAATCAAAGTCTATACAACAAACTTAAAGGATTATACATATAACTTAGTCCTTGACTCAAGGACTACAAAAGGTAATGGACACCAGAGGCTCTATAGACGAGTACCATGTGCCAATCCCGAAGCCCGACCTGGAAAACTGGGGAAAGAAAGGAATGAGCCAAATTCGGGCTCAGTGGAACTATATATATATAGAAAATATTTGTTTTACTCATATGCAATGGTTTAAAAACCGTGCAGTGCAATGAAACCTACACTCGCATGCATACTGACACACTAGGATACCCATCCTAGCCACTGGATACTAACTACCCAACTAACCGATCAAAATAGTAATCATCCCATAGGTGTACCTCTCACGTATTCCCACATTACCAAGAGATCGCCAACCCAAGGTCATTTCGTTCTAACACTAGCTTCCTAAGGTTCGTCACGCCTTAGTAGATCAGTTCTATAGCTTGTATCGGCTACCCGTGCCTACATCGAAAGTCAATAGCTATAGGCCAAGTATTGGTTGTTTCCACTTTATTTATAATTTATTATAAATCGTATACTTGGCCAACTAATAAGCTTTTAGCTCAAGATCATTCATCTAAGCGTCATATTACGGCGTTCTCTCGATAGGCTATTTCATTAGTTATGATTTCCCTTCAATTATTAGTGCTTTAGATTCATTATGATCCGGCTATCAAGTCTCATGAATCACACTTACTCCCACGCCCACATTATATATCTAAGACTCCAAGTTATCATGCCTTTCCACTTTATATATAATACATTATGGAATGCTCGATAGTCCTCTATGTGTACCCTGTGCGTCTAATATTGTTCGCCTATGTCTCTACATCATTTATATCATAACCAAGGTAACATACGTAAATTTATACGAGACATGATACGATACGATACAATAACAATAACATAATCAACAATCTCACAATACCTCTCGTATCACGTCTCCAGCATAATGCCTCAGTTTCACCCCGCGGTCAGTCCAGGCCTAGAACAACGGATCCCGAAGATTCCGTGGCTCTTTTCCATGTCTCCTCCGAGTGGGGAGTAGCTCAGGGACTTGGTTCTCCAAGTAGGTCATTCGGAGATAACCCTCAAGACATTTTCCCGGGAATGACACTCCGAATAATTAACGAGGAGAACACCTCATACAAGCCATCTCGACACTCCGGAAAGAACTACACCAGGCGATACCCTAGCAGGGTAATGACCATTAGTAGCCCAACTACTTCCCGGGAAACTCACCATTAGGAACGTAGTGGCACACAGGACCTGCTCCGCTTGCCGGGGAAACTCATCTAACCGAGAATACTTAGTCCTGTCGGAAGGCAAGATACCTAGAGTGGGCTCTCCTTTGTGGACACACACAACCACCGGCGGAGTCACCGACTTCATTTTCCCCGTGCACGGTTTAGGGCCTTTTGCACAGGGCCTTTTCCCCCATGGGCGACAATAGGCGGCCCTCCTTCGAGTCACGGGGAGCTACCCGGTGCTCGGTACATCATCATATCCAGCCCATACGTGTGATCGCAACAACAGGAATATCTCGATTCCTCACGTATCAGTGTATACAATCATCAATCATCCATCACACGTATGGCTAACAATATGTATATATATAATCACACAATTGTCATCATTACATAATCATCGTTATCGATAGCATCACTATCACGTTTGCATTCCATGGCCTTATAGCCAATTAGGTCATATTCGACATTTCCCAATGTCTAATGTATCAAGTGTATGAAACCAAGACCGTATACCACTTATGAGAATTCTCGTGTCATTCTAGCCATATATACTCACCGTCAAGGCAACCCATGCCCCACCAATTGTAGTTACTACTCTCCTAGAGTATATCGTAGGTGTACTCTCGTAACTATAGCTAATAAGGTCCATACAGGTCAATAGTCTCAAGGATTAGTGTATACCGTTTCCATTTAAGTGGGTTTCTAGCGCAAATTCGAGGATAATGTTCTACACTTGCAACTAGGGGCATATCTACATATATCTACCTCTTATAACTCAAAACCAACCCTAATCCAATCACAAATCCCGAAATCTCCTTTAGCCTAGTTCATACCTTAGGCTACCATGTGGGTATAAAGTGTATATGAGATAACAAGGTTCATGGCATGGTAAGAAATGATAATTCATAGTATATGTGTGATAATCTAACCATCAAACACACCCAATTCCCAAAACCCCAAAATTCCTAGGCTTACCATGCATGTATAAGATGGGTCTTGATGAATCATATCATATATAAGTCAAAACATGGATTAAATGCTCAGAATTTGTAATAGATGCAAGAACCCATCTATATCTAACGCCAATCGAACATTAATCTAGCCCAACCCCATGAACATGCATACAACCTAGGGTTTTTGTAGAAAATCCCCAATTTGGATACAAATCGCCAATACAACAAGTAAAGGTTTGTAAAAGAAGTTTTATACTAGTGTTCCCACCTGATTGAAGCTTAATCGAGGTGTTGAAGATGCGTAGATGTCGTATCACAAAAACCCAAGCTCGCCTCCTAGCTCCACGCGCGAAGACGGAGGTGGAAGACGATGAATAGTGACATGAGAGGTGTTTTGGAACTCAAATCTTGGAAAGAACGAGAGAAATATGGAATATCTAGTCCCTCTCTCTCTCTAGATCTCCCTCAAGTCTCTCACTCACTCCCTAAGATGTTGTGGTTTCGAAAATGGAGAGTTTGGGGTGTTAAATGGCTTAAAAACGGGTCAAATACGCTCAAAACCGACTTACTGGTGAACCATGATCGATCATGGGTCCCCCATGATCGATCATGAACCCTTCTGGAACTCCTCTGGAGGACCATGATCGATCATGGCCCTTCCATGATCGATCATGGCCCTTCCATGATCGATCATGGAAGTCACTACAACAGCAAATGACTTTCTGAGCTCGAAACGGACCTCGAAACGGCTAAATCTCGACTCGGCCCAAACACAAAAGTTGTAGAGGAAAAATAAATAAAGACGTGGCCAAAAACAGAGAGTCGTTTGGACATCGGATGAAGAAGTTATGGCCTCTCAAAGTTGGCCAAAAATTGACGAATCGCGAAAAGACGAAACACGTGATTTACGCCTCGATTTCGATCCGAACCACTCGAATCACTAAACGAACGCTCAAGTGAGTGGAACGAGGCTAATATGACCAATAAGGAGTGATAGAACATTGTGAGGCTCTCCGAATGAGAAATTCACCACCCGAGGTAAATTAAGCGGACGAATGAAAGCAACCACGGGAAACGAAAGAACGGGGTGTTACAAAGTGGAGCAATGATAGTCCTCCCACATGAGGAGAGAAGATTTAAAGCCCTCTCAGAGAGGCAAAGTGGAGCAATGGTAGTCCTCCCACATGAGGGGAGAAGATTTAAAGCCCTCCCAAAGAGGCAAAGTGGAGCAATGGTAGTCCTCCCACATGAGGCGAGAAGATTTTAAGCCCTCCCGAAGAGGCAAAGTGGAGTAATGGTAGTCCTCCCACCTGAGGAAAGTAGAAAAATGGTAGTCCTCCCATCTGAGGCGAGTGGAGCAAATGAAAGTCCTCAAAAGAGGCAATGAGGTAACGAAAGCCCTCTCCGGAGGCATTCACGAACACTTTTTGCATACACACACTTCCTTAGAGTTCTTGCGGGAGCCATGGACCACGGTCTCTCCAGGTCGCCTCAAGTCCTTGCAAGCAAGGAGCTTGAGTCGAGAGGGTCTGTAGATACCCCAATTCGTGACCCCCGCAAGAACCCTAATGACCTTCGAGAAGTACTATTTTGGGAGTCCGGAACCCACCCTAACACCCGAAACTAGCCCGAAAGGGTTTGTTGGCCAAACAAACTTATTTTTAAAGGGGGTTGTCGCACGACAAATTAGTATGTCGTGCGACAATCCTCTTTATGTTGCACGACAAACCCCTCTGACCCAGACCAACCACTTCCTGACAAATCAGTCTGTCAGAAGGGTCACTTCAGCCATTTGTCGCGCGACATTGCTCAACATGTCGCTCGACACTTGTCCCTTTTGGGGAAATGTCACACGACAAACCTCCCCGAGCAGTATAAATATGCCAACACCCCCAAGGGTTCAAGGACAACAATTGGGAATTGAAGAATTATTGGCTTATATATGATTTTCTAGTCTTTCGTCAAATATTTTATGTTATAATCTTATTTTTGAAGAATCATCGAATCTATTCCCGACACTCAACGTGTCCCGTTTCTGAAAACGAATTCTCGGAAATATCTGAAGAAGAAAAAGATCATTATCGCCGGAAATCTCTCTGCCGTATTATATTTTCTTTATTATTATTATTATTATTATTATTATTCTCGTCGGGAAGGTAAAGAAAATCTCTTCTAGTATTTAAATTTGATATCTGTGTACTTGTTTTACTTCCGTTGTTCTGTCCACATTTTTTTTTGAATAAACTTATTGCCAAGTTATAAATAGTCTACTATTTTCAAAACAAAGGACCCTGATAAAACCATTTGCAAAACCAGAAGAGTAAGTACTTTATCATCCGGACAAAATTTTGTTTTCAAAACCCGGACCGATAAAACTTACATAGGAATAAAAAAAATCCGGTACATCCTGTCTCTTCCATAGACTGTGATGTGTCTGGAAGAACTCCCCTCAAGAGTTCTAATTCCACATTAAACTAGTCCCGATACAAGATCCGAAATTTTCCAAAAGAAGTTAAAACCCGAGAAAACCGTTATTATCTAAGAAATAAAACGGGAAACTCTCTTTGAAAGAAATTTTTTTTTGTCACTTATATTTACATCTCTCAAAACAAAACATTGGATCTCGGAACACAAAGGTTTTCACCCCTTTTTTCCGCTTTCCCCAGAAATTAAGGTTTTTACTTGGAAAGTAGTAGACTGTCAGTAAAAGCATCCACGTTTTTCAACATAAAATAAACATATAAGACCACTAGAGACCGAAAGGGCGGAAAGGGTGCTTAACACCTTCCCAATCCATAACATAGTTTCCGAACCCTATAGAATCCTGGTTTCGTAGACAAACGTGTAAAAAAAGGCTTATTTGTAGCCTTTCCTCTTACACAACTATTTTGTCCGTTTTCTCGTAAAACGTACTGGCAATTCTGAACGAACTCCCTTGCATCTAGAAAATAGGATAGAGGGATACCCAATATGAATTATCAACATATAGAAGCAAATGGAACGACGGAATCCTTTTCGACGTTTTAGACGCCCAACAACGGGAATGAGACCCGGGGGTTGCATTTGCGGATTCTCACAGTGCCAATAAATTTTTTTTGTTCAGAATCAACCTCAACAGGTGCCTGTTGTCTCCAAAACTATAAAACTTTGATTTTTAATACACTATAACCATTTATAAGCAAGTTACACAAAAGATACACTTACTGCTACATAATTTACATTAATTTAAACATAAGGGGTTACATATAATCTCACCCACATCAGTTTTTTATTTATTTATATATATTTTAAATATCCACCTTTATTTATTTAGGTATATATATATATATATGGGCTCATGCATTTAATTTATCTTTAAAAGAAGGGTAGGCCTTTACAAAGATAAATTAACAAATATGAAATAAGCCCAATACGGATTATTAGAGGTTTTTTTTTCTTTTTGTTTAGATGATGAGAAGGCCATGATACTTTAGATCCAGAAAAAATCCCACCCTAGATAAAGTCCAATTACCTATAATATATACATGATTACAAAACAGTCCCTTATAATATAAAAATTAGCCTGTAAAAGCAACTGAAGGAACGCGTCTGTAGTAGGCACCTTCGACTGGTCCTTACGGCTATGATAGCATAGTCCACCTTCGGTGATTGATGATGTTATCACCTCATTCAACACAAACTTAGTCGAAAAAGATGGACGTGTCACATGCAGCTGAGAGCCCAATGAGCAATTAATGCTCTAGCACACACTGCCACTAGGCCTACATGCTTAGCCCGCCAACCATTAGAACATGGGGAACACAAAAAACACTTACCGCCGTGGGAAGCCAATCACAGCATGCCATGTAGCATTGCCCAAACACGTAAGATAAGGACTTCTATTCTTACGAAAGAAGAATAAAATATCTCAAAAATGACGCAAATAAAATATCTCAAAAATGACGCAGAGAAAATATACTGAAAATATATATATATATATAAATAAAGAATCAATAAGAAAAAAGAGGAAAAAGAAATAGAAAGCCTCCCACATTTTATACTAATTAGAGACCCAATATAGAAAGAACATATATTCTTTTAGGATCATCCTTAAAGAACCTATGATAAAACCATGTCCAATCATTTATTATAATTTGGGTACTTCCTTCTCCTCCCTCTTTACCAGAGCTACCTCTTATCCTTATTGATTTTGTAACACGTGTTGTACGATCCATTTTATTTATTGGATGACACCTCATAAGTTCATTATTCTATTTTTCCCAGTATTTTTCATTATTTACACATAGACCCATTACCTTTCATTTTTATACTTACCTTTATTTGGCAACTCTGTTGGGGAGGTATTCTCGTAGCTAAATGAACCAAAACAAAAGTCGAACAATTCACCAATAGAGCCCACATAGTATTAGAAGATAATCCTCCAACCAATCTCGTATTGTGCTAACATTTATCGACCCTACAATAGAAACAATCATTAGGTTTCACCCATACCGCCACAATTTTCACTATTAACATGAAAAACCCTATTGAGAAGGTTTCTACTAGCCCAGCTAGAAGGTATAGAACACAAAACCCCAAAGTCACCCAGAAGTAAGTCCAGCATACGAAGAAGGGAGCATCCTCATTGAGCTTAAGCATCTCCTCAACAAACAATGAATAGACGACTCAAGCTCCTATTACCTAAAACCATAACTTAGGCCACATAACCCAACCGAATTAGCAAATCTACCATTCCCAACAGGGTAAAAAAACACCGAAATTTCGTCTACTCGATGGAAGATAAGGAAATCCCCATGAACACATGATATGGTTCACTGAGCATCTGAGGGGGGGCACACTTGTAACAACATGCAACTATGGTTGAAGAAGTTCTCAAAATCCCTTACATATAAAGCCTACTCATAGTACTCCCACCTGACAGTACATGGGACGACCTGCAAAGACAGCTCTGCAGGAATTTCTTCGTTAACAAAAGATGACATAACAATATTCGATATATTCAGGAAAAAATGAAGCTAGGAAAGGAGATCATGGACTACATCAAACGTTTTTAGGACGGATCATTGAAAATCAAAGAAGATGTGACTGAGAAAAAACTGATCAGGATTTTTTCTAAAGGACTGCTAGATGAATACAAAGTCTGTGTCATCAATGATGCATATGGAACATTTCAAAAGTTCGCCGAGAAGACTAGAAACATAGGGCCATCGTTCATAGAAGGTTGAATGCTTTAAGCATTTTAACACTGGAGGCCATTCCCAATGTGATTCAGATCACCATATACACTAAAAGAGAGCTGCGGTCAACTATGCCGATAGTTAGAGAAATAGCAATAAATGACAATTGTATGAGAAGGAGGATGTCAACATTGCCTTACCTTGTGGGGTAGAAAAAGCTACGGACATCTACAGAAATTTGGTTAGAGATGAAGTGTTTAAGGCTCGTCCCAACCGAATGAACCCAACATAAGAGGGAAAATGGGACTCAAATTTCTATCAGATCCACAAAATAGTGAGACACCCGACCAAAGATTGTTATGCGTTGTGTAGGTCTATTGATGGTCAAATCAAGAAAGGAATGTTGCAAATAAATAAGTCTTCCCAAAACGTCAATGTTCAACCGTTCCCAACCCATAAATGAGGAAATGCCAATGTTTAGAGCCGTCCATTATGTGGGAAGGCCCGTTTCGAAGACTTTCCAGAATTATGACATTATTAATCACTTTCTCTGAAGAGGACAAGGCCATTTTACACTTCCACAATCGGCCCTTATAGGTTGCCACAATCGGTAATGGGACCGAATTCCTAAGAACCATCTTTGACGGCGGGGCATCTGATCTGATCTAGCCTAGCCCTCCGTTCAATTCAACCCAAGAGTATTATGCATTCCTAAATGAAGGCTTGAATATACGTAGATTCAACGATAGAGCATGGAAGTTATAAGGAAAAGCTATCAAATTACTTAATCCAAGAGCTACAAAGAGATTCCGAACCAATCAATCATTCCATGGAGTTCTTAAAGATTAGGCGTGGAAGTTCAAGATGAAAAAAGATGGAGTGGAAAAAGGTGAAGAAATCAAAAGAAGTGTTTGCTTAAAGCGTGGGTACACCAAAGCTGAGAATTGTGTCCAAAAAGGCAGAAGTGCTATTTTGATAAGGCATGGGCATGCCCTAATATCCGAAATTCAGCCTTATTTTCTAGCGTGTTCTCACGATTGGCTGGCGGAAGAATTTAATTAGTTTTTATTATTTTAGGATTGTTGTGGGCTTATTTTAGAGTGTTTATTAATTTCCTTATTGCATTAGGATTACTCTAGATGTTATTTTCCTTTTCTAAATATGAATAGTTTCCATATTGTTTTAGGAAACTAATTAGTTGTTTTATCTCCTATTTAAAAGAGTTATTTTAATTGTATTAAAAGAAGATGATGATTAATGAAATTGAGGGTTTTCTCTTTGTGTTCTCTAAGAGCATATTGAACATGTTGAATTAATTAATTCGCGTGTTGATTGACTTATCAATCTAGCATTCACACTAGATTGTGGCGTCGTTCACTATATCGAGGTTCGCACTTCTTTAAGTGTTAGGTTTAGGTTTTCATCTTCTATCAATTCATCAAATTCTAAGGTTCAAGTCTCAATATAGACTTTGGGTCAAGGATTCACAAACAACCTGGTTAGGAGTACTATTCGAGATCGCGTCAGCATCAGTCAACATCATGCCATTGAAGTTGTTCAAGCAAATATTGATAAAGAAAACTAGGCTTGTAAAAGATCCCATATACATTTTCAGATTCGGGAATGAGACAGTTTGATTACTGGGCTACATACATTTATTAGGGGTTTATTTTTTTTAATCTCCTTCTAAAACATTTTTAATTATAGAAGGATTCTAAAACAATGTTCAAACGTTCTCTTTGATGATGGAGATCAACTTCTATCTAGCTCTTTTACATGGTGCTCATAAATTATCCGTTATTTTAATTTGCTACCTAGAAAAATAATTTAGTCAATTGATAGTTGTTTGTTTCTTTCCCATCATTTATTAATTTGATTAAGAAAAATAAATAATTTTTTTCTCAATATTAGCATAATGTGACTCCTCAAATCCAATTCTGAGATTTTTACCTCCTGGATTCGGTTAATCACGGATGCCGTGCACAACGGCGGGTTTAAATATGAAAAACCACAACTTTTAAAAACTTTTCTTAAATCAAATGTGATCTTTAGAAAGTCACAATTTGGAAATCTCGGCATGTGGAGTTTATTAAAATAAAAACCAAACCTGTGAGATTTACAAAGCATATTTACACAAATACAATCACATCCAACTCCACATATATATAAAAACCATTTATACAAATCCATAATCCATTACCCAAAATAGTTGTAAAGTCCATACATAATTATAAATAGTTTAACATAACAAAGATTATACAACATGGTCCTTTGTCTAAGGACCAGGAGGTTCCATGGACATCAGAGGCTTCTAAATGGATACACCACGCTCTAGTCCCCGAAGCCTATCCTGCAAAACTGTTAGAAAATGGGATGAGCCAAATTCAGGCTCAGTGGGAATTGTATAGGTTTTGTAATATGAAAATACACATTGCAACCACATGGTGGTTTACTTTAAAATAAAGAAAGTAAGTGCTTTACTTTAAAATAAAAGCTCGACGGAAGTGCAAAGCAATGCAACCCACACGCTCGTGCATGCAAACCCCACTAGGATTCCTATCCTAGCCACCGGATACTAACTACCCAACTAACCAATCACATCTGTAAATATCCCATATGTGAACCTCTCACATGTTCCCACATTACTAAGGAATCGTCAGTCTAAGGTCATCTCGTTCTAACGCTAGCTTCCTAAGGTTCGTCACGCCTTAGTGAATCAGTTATATAGCTTGTATCGGCTACCCGTGCCTATTTTGAAAGTCAATAACTATAGGCCAAGCATTTGTTATTTCCACTTTAATTATAATTCATTATGAATCCTATACTTGGCCAGCTAATAGGTTTTGGCTCAAGATCATTTGTCTAAGCGTTATATTACGGTGTTCTCTCAGTAGGCAATCTCATTAGTTATGATTTCCCCTTTCAAATATTAATGCTTTAGGTTTATTATGATTCGGCTATCAAGTGTCGTGAACCACACTTACTCGCACGCCCATATTCTATATCTAAGGTTCATAGTCATCATTTCATTCCACTTTATATATTAATACATTATGAAAGGCTCGATAGTTCTATACGTGTACCCTGTTTGTCTAATAGTGTTCGCCTACGTCCCTACATCATTTATATCATAGCAGATGCAACATAAACGAATCAATACTAGACATAATACGATACAATAATAATAACAACATAATCAATAATCCCACAACAACTCTCGTATCTCCAGCATAATGCCTCGGTTTTACACCGCGGTCAGTATATCTAGGCCCAGAACAATGTATCCCGATGGGTCCACGGCTCTTATCCATGTCTCCTCCGAGTGGGGAGTGGCCCAGGGACTTGGTTCTCCAAGTAGGTCATTCAGAGATAACCTTTAAGACATTTTCTCGGGAATGACACTCCAAATAGTTAACGAGGAGAACACTTCATACAAACCACATGACACTATGGAAAGAACTACACCGGCGATATCTTAGCAGGGAAATGACCATTAGTAGCCAAATTACTTCTCGAGGAACTCACCATTGGAAAAGTAGTGGCACACGGGACCTGCTCCGCTGCCAGGGAAACTCGTCTAACCCAGAACACATAGTCTTGTGGGAAGGCAAGATACATAGAGTGGACTCTCCTTTGTGGGCACCCACAACCACTGGCGCAGTCACCGATTTCATTTTCCCGTGCACGATTTAAGAATTTTCACCCATGGGCGGCAATAGGTGGCCCATCTTAGAGCCACGCGAGCGCTACCCGGTGCTCGGTCCTTCATATCCAGCCCATACGTGTGATGGTAACAACAGGAATATCTCGATTCCTCACTTAAAAATGTATAAGAATCATCAAATCATCAATCAAACGTATAGCTATCAATGTATAATCACATAACAATCATAATTCATTCAACATTTATCGCCATCATAAGCATCATTTTCACGCTTACATTTCATAACTTGTTGTCTCGTCGCTATTCACACAATAGCTAATTGGTTTATTATCAACGTCATATATCTTGTAATGTTAATTATGTATAGGATCAAAGCTATATAAGTTGTTCATTATCAAGTTATTCTATCAAGTCTAACATTCATTCCTAGCTTCTTCGCCTAATCAAAACAATAATGGCAAACCAACCTCTCACAACTATGGTTAAAGTACTATTAACCCAATTAATTAGGTGTCTAAAATTTCAAGATCGTATTGAGGTTATATAGTCATCACGACTATGGGTAGTGACTATACCGGGCCTTGGGAGTACAAGTTATTATACATAACTCCGCCTCAACGACTTCTTAGTGCACGTCCCAAGGAAATTACTCTCGTCTAAAGTCTTATATAAATGTATTCATTACCCATGATCATCAATAACTCGATACCCAAGCTTAAATCCATAAATCCCTTAAATTCCTAGGTTGAACATATAACTACAAATGGGTTCGTGGTGAATCTTTGAGTATATAAACTAAAACATAGATGTAGATGTTAAATCATGAAATTGGTATCATGTTATATCAAAATCAACCACTAATCAAAGCCTTACTTAGCCCAACCCTCATGGACATTACAAGCCTAGGGCTTTTAAGAAAAATCCCCCAATTCCTTTAGAAAACCCTAATACAACAAGTAATGATTTAGAAAATAAGGTTTATAGTATTGTTCCCACCTTAAAGAAGCAAGATTGCAGAGTTGATGAAGCGCAGATGTTGTATCACTAAAACCCTAGCTTGCTTCAAGCTCCCATGGGTGAAGACGAAGGTGGAAGACGGTGAATAATGAAGGAGAAAGTGATTCAAAGCTCAAATCTGGTAGGAGGATGAAGAAACCTCAAGAATCACTCAAGAATCTCCCACTCTCTCTCTCTCTCTAGAACCCTTTGTGTGAGTGTAGCTCGAAAATGGTGGTGTAGTGGTGTTAAATGGGTCAAAAACGGGTTTAAAATGATTAAAAACTCACCAGACTTGAACCATGATCGATTATGAACCCTTTTGGAACCCCTCTGGAGGACCATGATTGATCATGGAAGTCACTGCAGCAATAAATGAATTTCTGAGCCCAAAACGGACCTCGAAATGGCTGAATCTCGACTTGGCCCAAACACAAAAGTTGTAGAGGGGAAAGAAATGAAGACGTGGCCAAAAATGGGGAGTTTTTTGGACATCATATCAATAATTTATAGCCTCTCAAAGTTTCTAAAAATCTACGAATCGCGAAAAGTCAAAACACGCAATTATCGTCTCGGTTTCAACCCGAACCACTCGATAATGTAACGATTGTTCCTTCAAACTTAATATACCTAACATGACATATTAGAAGTATCGGATCGAGTGCGAAGAGCTCAGAACCCAACGCTCGCTCTTTTACGGAGATTAAACCTTAACCGGCTTAAAAAAAGGTTAACACGGAGAATGAAACACAGGGTATCACAATCTCCCCTATAATACCCCATGTTTTGAATTGAAAGCTAGTACTCTTTATAAGCCTTATTAATGCATAAATCCCATTAGGGCTTGAATTATTTCTTTTGGACCTTTCCGATTCAGTCTGTAACATCCCGTTCTTAAATCTCAAGTTTATCGCGTTCAAAAATCACGATTATGGCGATTTCAAGTTCCAAATAGTGAAATACTTTTCTAAAAGGAGCAACAGGGTTTGGAGACTTCAAATAAGTCATTTTGGTGTATTTAATCTTTTTAGAATGGCCGTAAGTCATTTCGGGTGGTTCGAGTCGAAATCGGGATGCAGATTGCAAATTTTCAATTTACTCAACTTCATAATTTTTGGTTAACTTGGAGGAAGCGTAACTCCTTCGTTCCTCATCAAATTGAGTTTCTATTTGCGATGTACCCTAGATTTTTAGGCAATCTACAACTTTTATGTTTTGGCCAAAGGCAAATTTGGACTTCTACTAGGTTGAAACTAAGCGCGAAATAGGTCAATTGCTATCAGTTGTTTATTCGGTAACATTAACGCGCCGACTTCGTCGAATTTTTGGGAATTATTTGTCCAGAATTTGGAGACACTTCTTTCTAGGAAGTTGTAGAACTCCGAGTAAGCTTTCCCTGGACATAAAAAACAATTCAATCGGATATCCGAGCGAGAAGTTATGGCCGTCCAAAGTGCAGTGCAACAGATCCTAAAAACCCACGCGCGTGAACAGTAACCATGAAATTAGCTACAGTGTATTTATATATACACGATCTCCTTCCTTTCTTCCTCATTTTCATCTTCACTGCCGAGAACTCTCTAGAGAGAGTTTGAGAGTTCTACTTAGAGAAATTCAAAGGATTGTTTAAACACATCATCACCAACCAAAATTCCATTTAATCATTAACACAAAAACCTCCATTTACAATCACTATTCATCTCCTCCTTCATTTTTCACCATCTCCACAGCTAGAGCTTGAAGAGAAATTAGGAATCTCAAAATTGGTGGACCGAGGGCTCGGAACAGGCCTTCAAACTGGAGGAATGAACTTCGTAGAGGTGGGAATCTATACTAAAATCTATTTTCTTACATTACTATTGATAAATTTCTAGTTTTTGCATATGTTAGCATATAAACCCTAGGTTATATATATATATATGTATATATGTGTGTGTGTGTTTTGGGTGTATGATGAAAGGGTGATATTATGTTGAAATTGATGAACCTAATGGCTTACATATTGTTAAAATAGCTTGGTTCAATTAGCTATTTGCAATGAATTACTTGTTTAAAGCAAAACCACTTAAAACCCAATTTCCATGAAAGTTAACTTTTGAGATGAAGTTCATACTTTCCCCAATGGTTGAATAGCCTATATATGTATACATATATATGTTAAAAATACTTGTTTCAACCATTAAACTCTATTTTTCAACTTGTTACCAATTGATTAAAATTCTACCATGTATATATATATGTGTGTGTGTAGCTCATATACATGGGTTTGGAACTTATGTTGAAACATTGTATTGATATCTAAATTAATGATTCAACTAGTCTATATATGGAATAAAACACATGTTTCAACAAAGAATTGAAGCTATTCACTTGATTAGCACAAAACCACTTGGAACTCATTTGGTTGTTGATGATCTATTCTACAAATTAAATATCTACTAGTGTGAGTTTAAGTGGTGGTCTTTATTTCATAAAATACTTGTTTATGAATTATCAAACAATATAGAACATATAGTACGAGATTTCTTCCGTTGGCATTATGTGGTGTGTATTGATTTAGAAAGGTATCTATATGGCACAATTGTTTGATAAATGAGCCGATTTACAAATTTTTGAGATTAGACGGTGGTGCTAGTCCATGATGGTCCCGGGTGTGGTCTCTAAAGATTGAGACATTGAGTTGGGACAGAGTGCTTCTGGGTGCAAAACTCGAAACCGTGCACAGAAACGAACGGGATGCCCTGCTACCGCGCGGGTGAAAGGACACGAAATGTAAACCCGGTAGTACGCTTGGATAGTGTGAGAGTTGTGAGATTATGGCTCGAAGTTCATGAAATACAAATAAGTAAATTGTGCCACAAATTCCCTTTTTAGACAGGATTGGTTTTTATATAAAGTTAAAGGGTAATTTTCTCAAAATGACACCGATGCCTTGAAATGAGAAAAGGTTTCTTTCTGAACTATAATATATATATATATATATATAGATATATATATGGATGAATTATTTCATATTGTTAAACAAAGGGATTTCTAACGACTGTTTTCGTAAGTAAACTTAACGTATGATTTCCACTGAGTCTTTCGACTCACCCCACCTTTTTTCATCTAGATTATCTGCAGGTTTTTTCGGAAGAAAGAAGAGTGAAGGCGTACTCATAGTCTGCCTATGTACCTTTACTCCTAGAATCTAGTAAATAAGACATGTATCAGGTTCTTATATAGAGCTCATGTTGGTTATATTATCTGTAACCTATGTATTGAACTTTTACTACTATATGTTGTATACATTGTGGGAATTGTATAAGTTGTACTTGGGACCTCGTTGGAGGCTAGCTGTGAATTGCAGTAGCCCTATTGGGTTGTAAATAGATTCTTGGTATAATAGAAAATATTTAGTTGCATAGAATGAGAGTTATATTTTTTTTCACATGTTTGGATTTATTGAACTTATAGACTCCTCATGTCCAATTTTTCTGAAATTTGATTTTTGTACGAGTGATATTTCCACCGTCGGCGTACGGCACCTATGATGAACCGGGTCTCGGAAGAGCAATCCTTTAAACGAGATGCGGGGCACTACATCCCCCTCTTAAAAAGTTTCTTCCTCGAAATTTACAAAGAGATGGTTATGGAACAAGATATACAAAGGGTTCTAAAAATTGCCTCCGGTCTCCCCTCCTTAGGAGACTAGCTATGATTAAGCATGAGTTACAATTCTAATCCAAAACGCAAAACAAGTGGAACGATCCTAGGGATACGAAGATTACAACTATAGACGCACAATATGTTGTGAGAAATTTTTATTTCTATAGAGTGCAGTGAGAAATTTTTTATTTCTTTATATTGTGCTAACCTCTGTTTTATAGCAATATGTTAACTTTCGATCCTAATTTATTCCAAGAAGCCCTGACAAGTACATTACAAAACATGACGAGAGAAGAGTTGGGTGGCTTTAAAGAGCAAGTAGATGAGATAAGTGAGAAGTTGAGGCGAATACGGGTGAAAGTAGACCGAGTTAAGAGCACTCAAAATGAACAATCTGGCAAGTCACGTAGTGCTCAAAGAGGTGGGAGACTATAGCCTAGGGAAAGGAGGGCTGAGAACGATCTTGATAATTTTTACCAAGATAGCTTTGATGATGGGGATAGCGACGTTGATTCAGTAATCGCTAACTGAATATCTTCCACACTAGGTGCCTACTGCTAAGCAAGGTGTGTAACTCGGTGATAGACATAGGTAGTTTCACTAATGTGGCTAGCACGACAATGGTGGAGAAGTTAGCATTGCACACGACTACACACCCAAGGCCTTACAAACTGCAGTGGTTGAATGATAGTTGTGAAGTGAGGGTGAACAAGCAAGTTTTGGTGTCCTTTAGCATTGGTAAGTACGAGGACCAAGTGCTTTGTGATGTGGTTCCCATGCAAGCTGGCCATATGTTGTTGGGGAGGCCGTGGCAATATGATAGAAGAGTTAAAACGACGGCTTCACCAATAAATACTCATTTGGGATGAACAAGAGAACAATCATTCTTGCACCTTTACCACCACAGCAAGCCTATGCTAATTAGTTGAAGTTACAAAATGAGGAGGAGCAACAGAGAGCTGAAAAGAAAAAGAAAGAGAGTGAGGGAAAAGAAAAGAAATTAAGAAAAAAAAACTAGAGTGGAAAAACTAGTGACTATTAAGAGCAAGTTTGAGATGAGGCAAAAGAATTTCTGTGCTAGAGCTAGTGAAGTGAAAAGAGCGATCCTTTGTGACCAACTTCTTGTACTTGTGTACAAAGAAGCTCTTTTGAATACTAACGAACTAAATTCTTCTTTGCCTAGTGTTATTATATCTTTGTTGCATGATTTTGGTGACGTCTTTCCAGAGGATACACTAAGCGGTTTACCACCCATCCAAGGAATAGAGCACCAAATTGATTTTGTACCCAGAGCATCCATTCCAAATCGGCCAGCCTATAGGACTAACCCGGAGGAAACGAAGGAACTTCAAAGGCAAATGATGGAGTTTTTGGAGAAAAGGTATGTGCGAAAGAGTATGAGCCCATGTGTGGTACCAGTTTTGTCAGTGCCAAAGAAGGATGGAACGTGGAGAATGTGCGTGGACTGCTGAGCCATAAATAATATCACGATAAAGTATCATCACCCCATTCCACGTTTAGATAATATGTCTGATGAGTTGTATGGGTCTAGTAGATTCTCTAAAATTGATTTGAAAAATAGATACCATCAAATTAGAATGAAAGAAGGCGATGAGTGGAAAATAACATTTAAAACTAAATATGGGTTATATGAGTGGTTAGTTATGCCTTTTGGTTTGACTAATGCTCATAGTACCTTTATGCGCTTAATGAACCATGTTTTGAGATCATTCATTGGCAAATTCGTTGTGGTCTATTTTGATGATATCCTAATTTATAGCAAGAGTCTAGATGATCATGTTATGCATTTGAAATCTATTTTAGATGTCTTACGTAGGGAGAAGTTATATGCTAACCTGAAAAAGTGCACATTTTGCACGGATAAGCTTGTATTTGTTGGTTTTGTTGTGAGTGCACAAGGGATTCAGGTTGATGAAAAAAAGGTGAAGGCTATTCAAGACTGGCAAAGTCCTACAAGCATTGGACAAATGCGGAGTTTCCATGGACTTGCTAATTTCTATTGGCGATTCGTGAAAGAATTTAGCACGATTGTGACGCCATTAACTGAGGTGATCAAGAAGAACGTTGGGTTCAAGTGAGGAGAGGAACAAGAGAAAGCATTCCAATTACTAAAAAGCAAGCTAAGTAACACCCCCTTGTTATCTTTACCTAACTTTTCAAAGACTTTTGAAATTGAATGCAATGCTTCAGGAAATGGAATTGGTGCTATTCTTATGCAGGAAGGGAAGCCAATAGCATACTTTAGTGAGAAACTAGGTGGGGCAACCTTAAATTACCCTACCTACGACAAGGAGCTTTATGCATTGGTGAGAGCGTTGGATACATGGTAGCATTATCTATGGCCGAAGGAATTGGTGTTTCACATGGATGATGAATCGTTGAAGCACTTGAAGGGACAACAAAGGTTGAACAAACGCCATGCCAAATGGGTGGAGTTCATAGAGACTTTCCCGTATGTGATCAAGTACAAGCAGGGTAAGGAGAATGTTGTAGCAGATGCTTTATCGCGCATGTATGCTTTAATTGCTACTTTAGAGGCTAAGTTGCTTGGATTTGAATACATCAACGATTTGTATTGTGATGATGCTGATTTTAGAGATATGTTAAATGCATGTGAAAAGTTGGCGTTTGATAAGTACTTTAGGCATGATGGGTTTCTAATACGTGAAAACAAACTTTGTGTGCCTAAATGTTCATTATGTGAGTTGCTTGTGAAAAAGGCTCATAGTGGAAGTCTAATGGGACACTTTGGTATAGCTAAGACTTTAAGAGTATTATAAGAACACTTCTTTTGGCCTCACATGAAAAGAGATGTAGAAAGAATTTGTCAGAGATGTGTTACTTGTAAGAAAACAAAGTCTAAGTTAAACCCCCCATGGTTTATATACTCCATTGCCCATTCCAAGTAACCCTTGGGTTGATCTTTATATGGATTTTGTGTTGTGTTTGCTTAGGACAAACCATGGGAATGATTATGTTTTCGTGGTGGTTGATAGATTTTCTAAAATGGCTCATTTCATTGCTTGTTATAAAATTGATAATGCACCATGAATTGCTAATTTGTTCTTCAAAGAAATTGTGCGATTGCATGGCATGCCTAGAACCATTGTTTCTGATAGGGATACAAAGTTTTTGAGCTACTTTTAGAAGACTTTGTGGGGGAAAGTTGGGTACTAAATTGTTGTTTTCTACTACATGTCATTCCCAAACTGATAGTCAAATGGAAGTAGTAAATATAACTTTATCCATTTTGTTACGTGCCATAATTAAGAAGAACTTGAATGAATGGGAAGAATGTTTGCCTCATGTTGAGTTTGCATATAATCCATCTGTTCATTCTGCATCTAAGTTTTCTCCTTTTGAGATTGTGTATAGTTTTAATCCGTTAGCTTATTTGGATTTATTGGTATTACCTGTTGAGCATGCTAACCTAGATGGCAGGAATAAAGCTGAGTTTGTTAGACAGATTCATGAGAAGGCGAGGTAAAACATTGAGATAAGAACTGAGCAGTATGTGATGCAAGCAAACAAAGGAAGGAAAAAGGTGGTTTTCGAACCAAGAGATTAGGTTTGGTCGCACCTGAGGAAGGAACGCTTCCCAGTTCAAATGCGTTCTAAGCTGTTACTGAGAAGAGATGGGCCGTTTCAAATGGTGCAAAGGATTAATGATAATGCATACAAACTTGATTTGTCAGGTGAGTAGAATGTGATTGCTACATTTAATGTTGCTGATCTAAGTCTATTTATTGCAGGTGACGAATTGAGGACAATTCCTTTTCAAGAGGAGGGGAATGATGAGCCCAAGGATAGCACTACAGCTGGATCATGGAGTGAAGACTATGAAGACCCCATTCGGGTTCCAAGTGGTCCAATCACCCGATCGAGCTAGAGCCAAGAAGATCAAGGAAGCACTTATGGCCATGGTCCAAGATTTGATGAATAAAGCTGGAGCTTGGAGAAGCATTCAAGGAGATGGAGAGCAAGAATGGAGAATAATGCTTAGCCAAGAAGACGTAGAATAATGAGGGCGTTTTATTATTGTTTTATTTATTTTGCATTGTTTAAGGCCCAAAGGATTATGGGTAATTAGTACTTAGAGTTATGGGCCTGCTAAGAGTGTTTTTGGGCTTGTTTAGAGTGTTTCATTATTTTTCGAATTGAGCTTGTTTTGTTAATTTCGTTTTAGGGTTTGTTCTCCTATTTAAAGGAGATAACATTATTGTTTTGGGCAGCCTTTTGATAATTTGAAATTGGGAGTTCATCTCTTGTGTTCTAAGAACATATCGAGCAGCTAGAATTCAATTCTTGTTGTTCTTTGATGTATTAATCAATTAAACCATCGATTGATTGTTTGTCTTCGACTATGCCAAGGTTCATTCTCGTTCTAGGGAATTGGGTCGAGGTTCCACTTCCATCAACTTCGCGTGATTCCAAGGTTCTTGCATCTCCAAGCGTTAAGGGTTGCGGATCCATCTTAATTGGATAGAAATACGATTGCAGTTCATATCAACCATAACACAGAAATTACATAAACTAATTGTCCTCATATCACTGAAATTCTTCGGATTTTCCACCTTAGGAATAGCCACAATTAAGGTACTAGTCCATATTTTTGGTAAAGAAAACCTGTGAAAGAAGGCAACCACTGCAGAAGTAAAGTCATGCTTAATAATAGGCCAACAAGCTTTATAAAACATACCACCAAAACTGTCTGGACCAGCTGCACTATCGGATTCCATGGAACACACAGTATTAAAAATTTCCCGTTCACTTGGAGCTTGCACCAACATGTCATTCATTTGCTGCGATATCAACTGAGGAATATAACGATCCACTAAATTAAACATCATATTATTTGTTTCACTAGCAAATTGTCATTAGAAGAAATTAATGCCATCTTCACTAATATCCTTTAAGTCCGTTAACCACCTCCCATCGGCTCCCTGAATTATATGAATTTGACTCTTCTACCTTTTCGGATTAGTCATTGTATGAAAAAAATCTCATATTCTTATCTCCCTCCTTTAACCATTTAATCTTTGCACGCTGTTTCCAAAATACCTCCTCGCATTCTAGCACTTGATTAAGTCTAATAAAAGCTATATCAAATTGTTCTTGTGCCTCAAGAGACTCATCACTTTGAATTAAGTTTAATTTCAGCATGAATAACTGCAGCTTCGGCGTCACTAATGTTCTGATCCGGTCTACCGAATTGACTTTTATTCCATTATATCAAGGTCCTCTTGAGCCTCTTAAGTTTCCCAGCAAAACAAAACAAAGGATTGCTAGCAAAAGGAACACTCCAACACCGCTCAACTACTGACTAAAACTGAGCACGCTTAATCCACATATTTTGAAATTTAAAACAACCCCCTCGTCTCTTAGAAGTACCAAATTGAGCCAACAATGGAGCATGATCATATTCTTGCCTATTTAAATGTAGCACCTGGGCTTTAGAAAATTGATCCAACTATTCCTTGTTGCACAAGTCCCTATCAAGTTTCTGCCACATTCTAGCACCAGACTTCTTCCAACAATTGATCTAACCATTCCTTTTTAGATCAATTAACTATCTTCTATTACTATATAAATAACCAAGTGTGAATAATTTATAAAATTAGGAATGTTAATATTTATTAGTACAAAATATTTTTTCTTGATTTAACTTTTATTAATAAATATAATTACATTTTAATATATTAATTTATTTCTTTTAAAAACTATACAAAACGTAAAAATTAGTTTTTTAAATTTTTATCTAGACGAAGTTAGATTAATTAGGACAATTGCAATGGTTATTCTTTATTTAAAATTATTTTTAGATTAACCCGTTTGATGCATTCCGACCCAATTTGAATATTATCTTCATCAAATACAATTATAATATCATATAATTATGATATGATCGATAGTTCAGGATTCTGATTTTAAAAACAAAATCCCCACTTCTATTGCTTGGATTCTATCTAATCACTGACTCATGTATATTGAATTTCGCTATAAATTTAATATGGACCAGGTTCTCCCTAACAAGTCGGGCATGAAACAGATTTTTTTAGACTGAGACTAATATGGGTTCTACAACAAATACCGTCATGAGTTTGGACCGGGTTCATGTTGGCATAAATTTAACCCGTTTAATCCGATTTGACCATAATATAATACATTTTTCTTTAAATACCCATATAATATACATGGTAGTTTGTTCCACAGCCCGATAACACACCACAAAATCTGCACGAATTTTCTAGGTATATGTGAAACCTTAACAAATAATTATAAATAGGTCATAAACGGATGTTATAAGTTTTATGGTATCTTATAATTGCAACGCTGTCGGGTGGATTGACTTTAAGCGTCGAGTTCGGGCTATACATTTTGAAAAGAAATGGGTTCTGGTTTTTCAAAACAAAAACTACACAGATTGGGTCGGGTTCTTTCTAACTAATGCTTAAAGTAAATTTTGGTATAAATATTCAATAACCCACGATATCTCCCTAATGAATCGGATTTAGGATTGTTTTTTGAAATATCTCCCAACTAAGTCATAGTTGAAATGAGTTTTTTTGAGACAATGGTGAATATGGTTTCCACAACAAATACCTAATACGAGCTTGAGTTAAGTTCAAGCTCGCTTAAATTATACATATTTGATCTGATCTGACCTAAATATAGCAATTCTTCTTTCAATACCTTTAGAGTATGCCTGGCAATTTGTTACACACCCCAATAACACAACACGAAATTGGCATGAATTTTCATGGTATGGATGCAATTTTAATGGCAGTTATAAATGTGTCATAAGCGGATATTACACCGCTTATTGTATCTTATAACTACAACGTTGCTGGGTGGTTTAACTTTGAGAATCGAGTTTGGGTTATGCATATTAAAAACAAATGGGTGCAGTTTTCATTCAAAACAAAACTACACCGATTGGGTCAGGTTCTTTCTAACATAGTTTTTATAAAGAATTTTTGTATATTCAATGGCCTATGATATTTTCTTAATGAATTGAATTTGAGATAAATTTTTAGAAACTTGGCTTGAGTTGAAGTCGCTAGTGCCATAGGTACGGGCAGATCTAGTGTATGTATAAAGGAAATTTTGGGACCTTGGCCATTCACAACTTGCCTCAAATAATTTTGAGTAAGTTAAAAGCTTTTATTGAGAAGTCATTTTAATTCCAAAATTATTTTTGCTTTTCTTTTTCCAACTTTCATGTACGTTCATCTCAATTTGTATGGTCCCCAAATTCATCAATCCCCAACTTGTATGGCTGGTTCCCTTCATTATTGAAGGACCCAATTAAATCCACATCGTTCATGATATCAACAAATTTGATATAAACTTGCAAATTCTTTAGATACCAAAATAGTTTAAGTGTATTGCGTCTTTAACTATTGTCCTTGGCCACAATCAAGGACATACTCAAGAATTCAGGTGGAGGGGGGGGGGGGGGAGGCAAACCTAAATAATGTTAAGAAAAAATTTGCGTGCATTTGTTAAAATAAAGAGAAATTAATCTTCCATTTGATGGTATGGAGTCTACATTTGGAGTAGAGAAACTCGAACCGGGCCTTGAGTTTGAATGTCCTTTATATTTTATGTGGCAAGACATTTTAGGCCATGTTTATGTCTAATTAGAGAACATGCATTTTGTATTCATAATTGTGGTATTTAAGGCAATTTCACCCTTTTTATTGATTTTATTTTTAAAAAAAAGTATATCAATGTGGATCTTTCTTTATAAATTAGGTGTGTTTTTCTAGAATTACATATTTCGTTGGCAAAAAAAAATATTATTAAAAGGTGGGGGTAAGTTAGAAAATAAACAAATCATTCCTCTATATAAGCAATTTTCTAAAAGAATGATATGAGTGGGAGTCGAACCCTCATCACACAGGAAGGAAAAAATCATCACGTGTACAAATAGTATAGTATATATACAAAAAGGTATGGGAAATCTCAGGGGCACTGCCCGGGGGACCTACACTGGGTATGACTCTAGCCACAATAAATAGGATAAGGCCCACATTACATACAATAATAACAATCTTAATCTTACTTTTGTCTCTATTGAGAACAATACATGACATACAAATATAATGAAAAATAGGATAATTTAAATTGGTGGGTACTAATTAATAATTTTATCGATAATAGGTAGATTGGCCTTGAAGACGATGGAGTACGCCTTTTCAGTAAAGTGCGTCACGTCCCAAAATACATACCTAGACGCATCAGGACAAGTTATGGTTGTTGAATTGCATGACGGACCTTGTTCAAAAATTCCTGTTCCACAGCACCCTCTATTCACTTGATCAAAACCTGTCAAAAAGAATATTGAAAATCATTCATACACTCTTTTAATGATAATTTTTTTTCATATTTCGTGAAGAAATTATAAACACTAAACACATGAAGCTAACATATTGATATAATATCTACTCACCGTATCTCTGGGGATTATAGATGGTGTCATTTACCGGTCCATAGGAGTCGATATAAGCAATCTTTGAGCCTTTAAGGCTATTTTGTATTGTCCTCAATTCATTTTGGAGCTTTAAATTGAAATCTCGTGCGACGGTGTTTAAGTATTCAACACAATTGCGCGGACCAAGCACATTTCCAGTGTTGTTTGAATAAAGTGTAATGGAAACAGGGAGGCAACCCAATGGTGGTAGCCCTGAAAATGCAATTCTTCGAGCACCTTGATCTAGTAAACCCTATAACACAACATTAATAAACTCTGAAATATGAAATATGTTGATATACAAATAAATACATACATACATACATATATATATATATATATATAGTATGAATTATCTGCTCTTATTTTGACGTGATACTTGAAATATTGATCCCTTTGGTAAATTTTGAGAATCATTAATTAGTGTCATGAGAGCTTTCTTCCTACCTTAGAGCATCTCCATGTGCAAACTTGGTGATATGGTACGTAGGATATTTTTACGCAACTTACTTGGATGTTAACTGAATTTAACTTTTACCATTTTCTTATATTACAGAACAATGTTTTACTTTACATTTCCATTGCATGCTCTCATATAAATCATACTAGGGTATACCCGTGCCATCCGGCACGATGAAAAAAAAAATCTAATAATAAGATAAAAAAATTAACGTCTGACAAGTTTAAATCGACAAAATCAATCAGCCTATTTTAAACCCATTGTCTAGTCTAATATAACTTTGTGAACAATTGAAATGTTAGTTCAATATATCTTTATGCTGAAAAAATTAAAAGTATATCGGATTGGACTGACTTATTTTTAATTTTTTAAAGAGTCTTTTAATCATAATCCAACCATGTAGCATATGTACTAAAAAAGACGGATTGAGATGACCAATAATATATGAACACATAATGTACGTCCTTAAATGTTACACAATAATTTTTCTTGATTTTTTTTTTGCATAGTTATATAGTCATGATAGATCTTGTTTAATTGATCTTGATTAGTAGATTTTAAATATTAAATTTTGAATTTTTTATTTTAAGTTATGACATTTTTAATGTAGACAAAATTATTAGTATATTAGAGTTTATTGTGTGTATATTATTGGTGTGAGTGTTTTAACTTTGATGTAACATCTTGATCTGTGTATAAAACCCATCCAATAGTGTATAACTAATGCACACTATAACATGTGTAATTTAAACATTAGATTCTTATACTTTTTATAATATAGATATATACCACAAATTTTCTTGGGTAGCATTCATGGAAATGTTATCACTACCCATCATCATGAACGGTGGGTAGAGTTTATCATAGTCATTGGCTAGACTTTTATTTTTCTGAGTTTATCATAGTCATTGACTAGCCTTTTATTTTTCTTTCATTCCTTGAAAGAAAAGGAAAAAAAAAATGTATTCGCAACATAAATTAAGACAACTAACTACACACGCTTTGAATTAAAACACACAGGCAAAATATTCATTTTCTACAAAAGATAAAAAAATGGATTATTGAATAAATTTAATAACAGTGTTACTGGTGAGTTAGTGAGTTGTAAGTTGTAACTGCACAATATCGATACTTGTTGATTTCAACCGGTTAGACTGTTCGATTCAGTTGACTTTAAGCGTAAAATTAAAATATATTTGATTGTCGTCAGTTGACCTTAGATGTAAAATTGAAATATCTTCTCTTGTTGTAAAGGCTTATCGAAATGCATCGACAACCTCATAACTCATAACAAAAAAATTGTATTGTGGAATTACTGGTACATGGGTCATAACCAACTCCTTAATACTAAATTAAAGTTCTGTGCAATAAACCACAAATAAATTGACAATGGTTAAATTGTCTTTTATTCTTATATATTGCGTTGAAGGCTTCAATGAATTAAGTTTCGATTTTCTAATATGAGATTTATAGTAGTTTAAACCTCAACAAGGTAAGAATACAGTTTTCTTGAAAAACGGTTAAAAGTCAAACTATCCCTAGTTTTGTAGCTTATTTGCACAAAACGTTTATTCGCAGAATCAAAGAATGACAAGAGAATTGAAAACACGATCGCATGGGTTCAAAACTAGCAAACTAGGTAGAGGCAAACCTGTATAAATTGTCGAACAAGTTGCAACAAGAAACGCTTGTATTGGGGGATGGTGAACATAGTCCCACGGGTAGTGCTATAACCGAAATAATTAAGAATAAAGTCATTTGTTGCTGCAGCCACATAAATTAGAGACCTCCCAATTTTATCCCGGGTGTTTTTCTCTCCAATTGCAGCCACAAGTCTCCTTCTGTATTCTCTAAAAAATTCCAGTTGCGTAGATATGGGTATCGCATTCTGAAATATTTATTTCAACATCCGATTAATTAGTACTCCATCTACACATTTTATATAATTAGCAGCTGGGTACGTAAATAAGTTTTTAAACAGCAAAAATGTAGTGCAAGAGACAGACTAATATTGGAGGTGTAAGCGGATCGAATCCGGAGCCCGAGGAGCCAAAACCAACTGCAGACATCAGGTCTGCCACGCTGAGGTTTGGGTCCAAATATGCACGTGGATAATTTGCAGCACACAGGTTCAAAGCTGCAATTCAATTAGCAATAATTAATACACAGCAATGATAATGTACGTACAAACTCATCGACTGATCAATGAAATCGGGGATTTGGTTAATTATCAACCGAAAATAATGTAATACTATGTATACGTACGTTTAAAATAGGTTTTTTTTTTTTAATACGTAAACTGACGACTGACCGATGAAATCGGGGACTTGGCGGCCATTGCAGAACCTCCCGGTTGGTGTTTTATTGACAAAGTCTCTACCGTAAGGCGGAAAATTGGCCTTAGCAATGGTCGATAAGTAATTATTGTTTCCGGGATCAACATACGAGTCGCCAAACGAATACAGAGAATGGCTCAATGATCGAGCTTGAGCTTTCGCAATAATAGAAAGTAAAACAAAGACATAATAATAAACTTGTGGGAAAGAAAATCTTTCGTAAGATGTCATATTGGCTCAGTTCTTTTCTCTCTTTTACTTTTGCTTCAATTTATAAGGAGGGATACTTGCACCGTTGAACTTAATGTTTCACTTTCAAGCATTTTAAGATCATTAACATATATTAAGAAGACCGAAGCTTGGATAGCGTATCCAATTCGGAAAGAGCAATTTTTTATATCCCCATAATTGAAGACCTAAGAAGAGCAAGCTTTACATGGACTTTATTTTCACAAAATACAACAAAATAAAAAAAAATCGCTGTTAAAATCTCACATGCTAAAGTATAAATTTACGCGTATTGTAAGTTTTTGAGTTTTATGTCATACCAACAAAAAATCGCCATTAAAATTTCCCTAACAATTCTTCTAGAATCTCTCAAAACACAAGGCCGGCCCTGCTTAAAAACACGCATTTTTTTTAATTGTTATATATATTTAATATGTTCAGTGTAGATATTGTTATATCTAATAATGTCTTTTAAAATTTTATCCAAAAAATGAATCCTTTTTTTTGTAGGGGGGGGGGGGGGGGGGGGGGGCGGAGCAGCAATTTCTCAAGATCACATGGTTTGCTTGGAGAATTTCTAAAAAAGGCACGTATTTTTTAAACTTGATTCATAATTTTAGTCAAAATCCCAAAGGAGAAGTTAGCGTACGTGGACCACATTAAAGCTAAAAGTTGTGATTGGTCCATAGGCAAATGCATTTTAGCCATTTGAAAGACATTTGATGTGGAATCAAATTTTAATGTCAATCAGGCGTATGACAGGGTGTGTTTTTAACCCGTTGAATATTGGGGTGGGTTCAGGTTTGCTAAATTAAAATTTTTCTGAGTCAGGTTCAGGTATAGTACACTAACAAACGGGTCGGGTACGTTTGGATTTTCTAATATAAAACTCGTCTAGGGGTTGAGTTGGGTTCCGGCCAGAGTAATTTGAAGGAAAAAAAAAAAAAACCACTAAAGATTGAAGCTTGGCCTATCCAAGTCGAGAAGAACAACGTTTCATTTTTGAAAATTGAAGATGTAAGAAGAGCTAGTTTTAAGAGTGAAGATCAATTGTTTAGCATTAATATACGCATGAGAAGAGGGGCTGATCTAGTGATAAACAACTTCTACCCTCATCTTGAGGTTAATGTTTCGACTCACGAGAGTGGGAGGGTGGTTTTTATTTATTTATATCGTTAAGGGAGTGACTTAGACTTAGTACATGCATATTGTAAGTTTTTGTGTTCACAACTATACTCTACAGATAAAAAATTTCCCATTTCAAAATTTAAGTATTTTAGTTAAAATAAAAATAAAAAGGAGAGGTTTAGGTCTCTTATTTTAACTTTAACCTACGATCTCTCACAGATCATCTGAGTGAGTGCCTTCCGAACTAAACTGGCCCATTTAAGCAGGGACAAAACTATGATTCCCTCCTCTAGATGATCGCAAATTTACTTGATAAAAAATTACATAACATGAAAACATATAGGATATTTTTGTTCACTAATCATTCTTGTTTTCATTTTGTTGTCCTATAGCGTGCGGTACATTAACAAGAGCATAATATTTTTGTTTTATCTTTTATTGTTAATACTTTATTTAACTTAGTCTAAGTAATATAAGACTTGGTAAAATATTAAGTTATTTATATTTAGTCACAAAAGAGATTTAAATTAAATTTTCGAAGGGCCGTTGCATAAAATTTAGTTAAATGAAAATAAATGTGTTATATATAAAAGTGAGTTAAAAAATCTTACGGGAGGCCATGATCCCCATCAATTAAAAGATAGTGCCGTTCGTGCATTTCAGTTTGCATGCTTAAAGACGTTAATTTTTTGTAAGTGTTTATATTTATTACATTAACTTTAACTTCTCAAAAATAAGCTTATTTTTCGGAGGTGATTTTGAAATTTTAATCAAGATCCAAAGGAGAAGCGTACACGACATAAGTTGGATTTTTCATGGATGTAGGGTCAAACTTTAATGTCAACATCAGCCTCTAAAATTAATTTAAAACCAATTCACAATATGGACGTAAGTTGACACACCTTAAGGTTTCGTTGATGAGAGTATCACTTCATTAAAATACAATAATTATAGGGTGACTTAAAAAGGGGAGACTTTTTAGAGATACATTAAGTTGGTTGTACACGTGTGTTACTAACCAAAAAATATATTTTTTTTATTTCAATGATTAGGATGCCACAGAGTTTGTTTAAATATGGTCAATTGTTCAGTAATGATTACTTGAGATACTAGGCGCTTATTAATTCATAATTTTATAGGGGTGAAAAATTGTACCATAATTACCGTATTATTACCAATTGTGTCAAAGTTTGGTAATAGTACAATATCGATACCGTACTAAAATATTATGGCATGGCACTGGTACTGAAAATAATTACCAACGGTATATTGTACCTATTAAAGTTCGGAGCATCCAACTCAAAACCAATTGGTAATGAGTGGAGTAACCCCTCCATCTTATATGTTGCTTTGTGATGATTCTTTTTCCAATGTGAGATTTGTAGTTTCAACACTCTCCCTACGTGTATGGTAATTTTAGCCTAAATGGACCATTATGTTGGCGTGAAGTATGTGTGGGCGTTGGGCTTTGATTTGTTGTATAACCTTCCTCTGTACATATTAAAGTTCGGAGCATCCAACTCAAAACCAATTGGTAATAATAGCCCCTATCTTATATGTTGCTTTGTGGTATATTGTACCATACCGAAATATTGGTATTGTCACGGTATATCGCACCATACTATTTCCAGTTCTACGATTTGTGCCAAATACCAAAATACCAATAACCCCCACAACATTTAGATCAATTGTAATAAATGGATGGTCTAGATTTGGGCAAACACGTAATTAAGGTTTCAGTTTTCACACTTTAGGGTTTTCAATTTTCAAACTCACAGCCCCACACATTTACACACCGCCCACTACAAGAAAACGTAGCTTTAATGAGAAAAAATGTTTGTTGATATAGGTTTTGCATCGTCGCAATAGTTGTACAGCGAGAAAATTTGTTCGTCGATACCCAGCACGGCGTCTCTTTCTCTCTCCCCTCTTGAGAGAACTAAGACCTGCTATCCACTGGCCACCACCATCTATATTCTCTACAAGGAACCAATGGACGAGATACTTCAATTTTATAAGAAAATGGAAGAAGTGGTGGAATCAAGTAAGATACGCTTTAATTCTTGTTCTAAATTAATATTTCATTGTTTTGTTTTGTATTTTTGATGTAGGTGTGACTTCTCTCTCTCTCTCAAGTATAAACCAGATAATCTTTCTCTTCTCTTCTCAGTTCATAAGTGGCCATCTCCTCTTTATTTTATTTTTTAAAATCTAGGGCTTTGTACATTTTGGGGTTTGTTCGAATTTGTATTTTTTTTTTCTTGAAAATTTTATTATCGTAATGGGGCACACAAACGGGAGTAGCTCTCTCCAATCAAACTATCACATAAGTCATCAAGAATAAATGACTCTTGGGTTATAATGTGTAAATGTTTCAACAACTCCGATTAGTTTTTATTAATACTTTATAGAATTTATAAAAGTAGATAATACGACAGGACAAGACTTTTTATTGAACTTTTGAAGATTATTGAAAAATTAATATTTAGTATTAGTGATGTTTGAGGGCAAGGATATGATAATGGGTCCAATATGAAATGTAAGCATCAATGTGTGCAAAAACGATTAGCAGACAAAAATCCTAGAGCATTTTACACACCATATGCATGTCATGCATAGTCTTAATTTAGTAATTTCCGATATGGCACCTTCTTGTTCAAAAGCTAAATCACTTTTTGGCATGGTACAACCTATGTATTGTTTATTTCTTCTTCACCAAAATGATGGACTCTTTTATTAAATCACATATCTTCTTTAACAATTAGATCTTTATCTTAGACCCGTTGGGAGAGCCACGTTAATTGTATTAAAGCAATTAGAAAACAAGCTCCACAAATAAGAGATGCTTTGTACGAACTGGAAAATTCTGATGACATAGATCCAAAAACAAAAGTGATGATAATAGTTTAACAAAACGTGAACTAGAAAATTATGAGCTTTTACTAGGCATAATTATTTGGTATGATATATTACTTGCTGTTAATGTAGTTAGTAAGAATTTACAAAAAAAATTAAAATTACTTGCCTATTGACAAAGCTATTGATCAACTAAGAGGACTTATTAATTTTTTTGTAAAGCATATAATTGAATAATATGAATCAGTTGTAACCTCATCTAAGGAGCTTGCACATGAAATTGGAATAGAATCCATATTCCCTGAAAAACGAGCAATCTATAAAAATAAAAAGTTTGATGAAAATGCAAATAATGAATTTCACCAATCACTTGAAGAGACTTTTTGAACTAGTTATTTTATATTTTTAATAGACCAAGCACTTTCCTCCCTAAATAGTAGATTTGACATTTAAAAACATATAAAGAAAAATTTGGATTTTTATTTAATATACATTATGGGAGCCAAAAAATTTGGATTTCCCACATGATATGTTCAAAGTAAGATCAATGGAGCTATGAATGAAAATGGTAAAAGAGGCAAGAGATTTTTGGGTACGGCACGTTCTGTCGGTAACACTTATACTATTCTAGCAGATTGTCCTCTGTTTGTTTGTGTTTGATTGTATTAGCTTAAAGGCAATAAAGAGTTAGAGTAAGAGAAGAGTTCTTGAACTTTCTCTCTCTACAACCAATTATACAATTTTTTCTAGCTAACAATACTCAGACTTCCCATCTGGAGCCTCTTAAAATGGTTATCTCTTCTTTTCTTTATATGCACAGAATTAGGGTTACAAATGGATAATGTAAATGACCAAAAATAACAAAATCACTTTATAATTCTCTTCTTAGACTTTGGGCTGGCTAATTGTTCAGGTCCATTATCATCTCTACAATTTTTAGTCACCCACAATTTCCCCCAAGTACGTGAGCTTGGTGGTTGAGGTGAGTTCATGTGCTTGGATCCTCAGCTTGTTATCCTTGTGGTCCTTGAAATAATTCACCAAGTCTTGTAAACAAACTTCCTTGAGAAAACTTCAACTCTTGCAATTGGGGCCTATGAATGGTCAGCGTGTTGATTTTTTTATTTTATTTTTTTATTGACCTAATAGGTTGTTAGTGCTGTTCAGTGGCTAGTTGGGCCAATTATAATAAATCAAGGAGCATCTGCTGCTGAGCAGATGATTGTGTTAATTCAAACCACCTAGGCCATTACTTGTTTTAGCCTAATAGGCTTCACCATTTTGTCCCCAAGGCAAAAATACCCACCTTGGCGTACCAGGCCTTCATATAGGCCGTCAAGGTCTGCGGCGTTTTATATCTTACCAAGCCTTGTAACATTTTAAAGTTGAAAGTTTAAACTTTGTGTGGTTTACTAAACCAATGGAGATGCTTTCTCGGCATTATAGTCACAATAACTCAATTGGCCTGTGATGTCTTTAAGCTTTACCAAGCTTAGAAAATGGCCTCAAAGGCTTCGGCCCAACCAGGGAAGTGGTACTTATGGCGACTTTCTAGGCCTTGCCTACTAGAAAATTTAGTCGACTTAACTGGACTTTGTCGTGCCCCCAGGGGAGGTCTTTAACACCCTTGAAGAAAGGTCTTTCATTTATCCAACTAACTACAACAAGCTTTAGGCCAGCCTTTATAAGAAAAGGTGTTAAGCAATGCCTTTATAAGAAAAGGTCTTTAGCAATGCCATTAAAGAAAGGTCATCCATTTGTCTAACCAGCTGCAACGAGCTTTAGGCTGATTTATGCCCCCGAGGGTCGTCTTGGGGTTGTAAATAGAGGCCTAATTTATTTTGGCTCGCTACTTAAATGGGGAAGAGATCGTCCAAGCTTCCTTCTATGATGACTTCTCACTTCTCACTTTTTAATAAAATGCTGCTAATTACTTTAGCTTTTGTAAAAAGATTTGCAACGGCCAAGATTTGATCTTGCAAAATCAAAGTTCTAGGCTGGACTTTAAATAACCTCAGCAGCCAAGAATTAAACCCGTAATCCACTGAATGTCGTGTGGCTTCTCAGCTTGACTATGGACATTTTTGTACACGTTCTTGTATACATAAATGGGGTAGTAGCGTTTTCCAAAGGTTGGCATGTGAACCTTAAACATAATTTGTTATGGCCCAGTGTTGAACTTGCAGTTTCTAGGCTATGAATTAAATGGTTACCCTATGACACCCCGAATCTCGTTATAAGGATCTATCCTCTGGGACCTGGTTAATCACGGGTACCTGTGAGAACCCACGCTCTCGACGCCCGACCCCCGCTGCGGCGATTCCTCCGATTTTCTAGTTTAATTTGTGGGAAGCGGTTCATTTTATTATAGAGAAAAAGTGACGTTTTGCAAAGGAATCAAAGTCACCAGTTTGTTTTACTAAACAAACAAAAGTTTGTGTAAAAGAGGAACATTTATGAATTAAACGACCTCTTTAAACATAATTAATGTGAAACCAGTTGATTCAAAAGGTTCAGGGATTAAGTTACGAATCGGGAAGGTGTTAGGCACCCTAATTCGCCCTTTCGATCTCTAAGTAGGATATGCGTGAAATTATAATCAAACATTTGCATGTTAATTGATGTTATTGCATATCGGTCCATAGTTTTAGGAAGAACGAGATTTTGGGGTGGGATGAAAATCATGTGCTTTTTATTTTGCCATTCGATTTTAGAAATCAATGTGTGTAATTTAAAAAATGACTTTGATAATGATATACAGCAAAACAAGTGTTTTTTAGAAGATTTAGGGCTTTTTGGAAGCTAATTCAATGTGGAATCTAATATCCGGCAATTCTCGAGATTCATTCATCAATAGTGTACCATAGTTTAGTAATTTAAACAGGCGTTGACAAATCCAGTACTCTTATATTGGATATTTACGTAGGCATCGCGATTTATAAATTAAATCAGATACAAATGTGTATTGATTCCTTCGTAAATCGAGACTGATAAAACTCGGATTTTATAAAATTAAATGGCAAAAATATCTTTAAAATGGTTTACAGCTCGTTCTATGCCTTCGGTTTTGAAAACGGGATTTAAATATGAAATATTGAGTGATTTTGAGATAAACAGTAATTTTTGCATGCAATTGATCAATTATAACCAACAAAGACAAATAAAAAATTAAAGCCGAATTAAAATAAAAAATACTTGGTAGCTTCAAAAATAGTAGAATACTATTTTATAGCACTATTCACGAAGTCCAGAGCTGACTGATACTTCAAATGGGGTCAGTGTAAGTGTATTTATAGCTGTAGAATAATTAATGAGCTGGGCTGGAAGTGCGTGTCCGTAGACAAGGGGCGTGTCCGCAGACGAAGGGTGTGTCCTTGTCCGCGGACAAAGGGTGTGTCCGCGGACAAAGGGTGTGTCCTTGTCGCGGACAAAGGGCGTATCCGCGGACAAGCCCCTGATTTACACGTATGATGGTTTTTCCTATTTTTAAAGATTCGACTGTTGGATCGAGCGCATTTTTTAACATGTTATTACCTATGCTAAGACCTACCTATTGTCCAAATTTCAGAATTTTTGGAGATCGGGAAGGTCTCTGTTTGATTTTTCAAGTCAAATTCCCAGTTTTTCTAATTCTCAAAGATTCGACTGTCGGATCGAGTTAATTTTTTAATATATTATTCCCAGTAACATTTCCTAGGTCTCCACAAAATTTCATGATTTTAGGAGGTCGGGACGTACTAAAACAAAAAATCGGCTAAGAGGGGTTTGTCCACGAACAAAGGGCGTGTCTACAGACACGAGACACAGGGCGTGTCCTCGGACAAAGGGAGTGTCCACGGACATGGGGTGTGTGCACGGACAAGCCCCTGATTTACACGTGCAATAATGTTTTTGCAATTCCGGCCACAATAAACATCGGATTAATCTGATTTTTTAACATGTTGTTCTCCATTATATACGCTGTTTGCTAACCAAATTTGAGCTCGTTTAGACTTCGGGAAGGTCATCTTTTGATTACCCGAAGTAGACTCTCAGTTTTCTAAATTTCTAGAGATTCGACCGTCGGATTGAGCTAATTTTTGAGTATGTTGCTCCTTTTGGCAATGTCTAATAACCCTCAAAGTTTGAGGATGATCCGAATTGAGGAACTCTCTTTTCAAAAGTTTCCAGGAGTTTTGACAGTTTTCAGTTCTGGTGGCTTCCGGTAATTCTCGTAACTTCTTATCCGGGTGTCCTTTCGGCTTCATTCTTTGACCTGTATCACATGTATATGCTTCTAAGAATGCTTGTGCATTCATGTGTGCTCATTTTCTTAGAGTCGGGATTCTTGCGGGGGTCACAAAATGAGGTGTTCACAGTACCGTATGCTAACGGCAATTAATGAAACAAAATTCCCGCGTGAGAACATAAAATTTCATATTCTAATAAGCAGGAACATTATTCCAAGCAATTTGTTCACATGACAAAAGAAGAACTATTATAAAACAGCTAACCTCCAACGAGGTTCCAAGTATGAATACCACAATCTCCATATAATACACAAAAGTTTTAATAAAAGGTATAGTACTTATATCGAGCAACAGACTTCTAAGAGCAGTGTTCCTTCTATCGTGAAGGACTTATGATCAAGTAATAGTATAGGGGTAACCTACGGAGCAGTGTCCTCCCTGTTCTCCTTTCCTAGAAGAAACCGACAAAAGGAACTATGTGGAAAATAGGTGGGGTGAGTCAAACGAAGTCAGTGGGAATCTTATAATGGATTATGTATAAAAACAATATTTAGAAATCTTTTTTGTATAATAATAATGGGAAATAAATGCTTCACAGCTAGATATAGAATAGTCAAGAAAGAAACCTTTTCCTCATTTTGTTCAAATACTTTTAAAATCCACGGATAATGCACAACTGACGTTAAGTAGAATCCTCTGACACAATTTACGATATTCATCTCAGGAACCTCAAGCCGCACTCTCATATCTCTAGTAACTATCCAAGCGTACAACTAGATCTGCATTTCGTGGCCTTTCACCCACGCGACATCAGGGCCTCCTGTTCGTTTTCGTGCACGGTTTTAAGTCTTGCACCTAGGAGACTGTGTCCCAACTTCTGGCCGCAATCTTTAGAGACCAAAATTTGGACCATCATAGATGAGTGCCATCGTATAATCTTAATAACATATCAACGGCTTATTTATGAAACCATTATGCCATATAAATACTTTTCATTTCTCAAAATATAACATTAACATTTAACCCGAGAGAGAAATCTCATATCAATCATTATGTATAATTTGTTAATTCACAAATATGGGTTCTATAGAAAAAAATCACCACTTGAACCCTTAAGAGTAAACATTTAGCTTTGTA